>CAWUFW010007281.1:600000-1029054 GCA_963921515.1 Calotriton arnoldi
CTTCCTCAGGACTAAGAAGGGGGCACCAGAAACCACCCTTGACTGGATGGAGGATTTGAATGTTGATGGGCTTCTAGGGCTCCAAAATGACAGAGAAACGGACCGATGTCACTTATAGCGTGTAGTGGGGGAATCCTCCTCACATACACTACTTGCGTCAGGGAATTAATGTAGAAATCTGCTAAGGCCCAGTGGTTCCATAGTTACTGAAAAGGAAACACAAAATCTCGTCCTTATTTCTATTCAAATGAGTTACCAAATCTCAGTTAATGCGTCTGTCTCCTGAAAATGGACTTGCTTCAGCGCTTAATTTGGTCTGGGTCATTGGTATGGGTGTTCCAATCAGCCTACCAGTTACATTCTGGTGAGGTGTGAGGTAATGATTGCTGCTAGCTGTGTTCCTTAGCGCAAACAGGGATAGTGGGAGGCAGTAGAGCCACTTTTAGTTGAGACTGGCACAAATTTTGCTGATCTTGTTTTTTAGCAGACCGTTGAGTCCATCAACAATGCTGTTGCTTTGAGGGTGTTACACTGAAACCGATTTGTGACTTATACCTAAAAGGGTGCAGATGTGGTCAAACATGGAGTTGACAAAGTGTCTGCTGTTGTCTGATCGGATGACGTCTGGCACTCACCATCTTGGTATCAATTCCCTAATGAGGAACGTGGCAGCTGCCTTGGTGTCACAGTGTACACAAGGGCCGGCTTCGATCCACCTGGAGTAAGGACAGACCACGACTAACAGGCATCGTTAATTAGAACATCAGTTGAACATCCGTTGATCATATCGATGAAATTGATATGTAGGACTTTGAACGGCCCTGTTGGTCAGGGAATAGCTGATGACACGACCTTCAGTGCAGGTTTACGTGAGTATAGTTGTCAGACAGTCCCCTTATTGAGATACATAGTTACTATTTCAGCAAGGTTGGGGATAAACTAGGCTCTTTGAAGCTCCGCTACCATGTTGTCTTTTGCCATGTGTCTGGGTAGGTGCAGTTAAGGTAAGGCTATGTTGACTAGACTGTGGGGCATGACAGGTTTCCTGGTGGGTGTGTGGTGGTATATAGGGTCATGTGCGGTCTGTGTGCAACCCCTGGCTAGTCATCATCTCTTTCATCAGGCATTGCTGTCTCTTTCACTTCTCTCAAATACAAGCTTGCTGTCTCTGTGTATGGCTTGTCATGTGACAGTTCTGTCCCCTCCGTCTGCTGTAAGGGTAGTATGTGTGCCTCACTGATCTTCCCATATGCTGCTTTTGGATCATTTTGTCGGCTAATGAGTTTCCCTGAGATACGGAGTCTCTGTTCCCGGTATGGGCGGCACACTTTACTATGGCTACGCGCATAGGTAGAGTTAGCGCATCTATCAGTAACTCCAGTGTGCAATGGAGGTGCCATCTGATTATAGACACCCTTGTGTTCTACACCTGCCTCTGCTAGAGTCCACAGTGGTGGTGACATACGCGGAGTCAGGCTAGACAGTCACTGTCGTCCCTGAGCTTTGGGTGAGGGCATCAATTAATGCTGTTAGCTCTGCCAGCTGCACTGAGAGATGGGGAGGAGAGCCAGCTGTGTGGTGATGTGCATTGTCTCCGAGGCTGCTTGGCTACGAGCCATCACTACGGCCGCCCCTATGTCTCACAGCCATTTCTTAGTCTATCGTAGAGTATCCATCGATGAACAGCACCTCAGTATCTGGGATGGGATCCTCTTCAGCCTGACTAATGCCTTTGGGGGTGTGGGTTGCACAGTTACGGATCTCTTCATCCTCCTTGACCTTGTGTGCTAGGAAGGTGGCAGGATTTACCAGATGGCAACGTACTTTCTTTAGGGATGGATTAGAGAGCATTAGTGCATATCTCGACACCTGGTGTGCTTTTGCCTTTCTGTATGACTGCAAGCACTGAATGCTCTGCATAAAGTGTCAGTGGTGCCCCATCACGATGGATGTGCTTTTGTCCACAGCAAAGGTTGCTGCTGCCAGGGCCTGCTCGCACGGTAAATGACCCTGCATAACGGAGTCCAAAAGCCTGCTGTAATACGTAAGGGTCTTGTGTCCCGGGGGTACGTTTGTGTTAGGACAGCCATCCTGACTCGCCAGTCGCTATGGCTGAATAGAAAGAACTCCTTCTTATAGTCGGGGGTTCCTAACACGGGGATTGCAATATTTCTGATTCAGCTTGTCGAAAGTTTCCTGCATCTCAGGTATCCATGGCAGCTCCTCATGGCCTGTTTTGGCCTTCTTCATGGCCCGAGCAAGGGGGCAATGAGTGTGCTATAGTCAAAGATCCACTGTCGGACATAGTTGACCAGGCCTAAAAACCTTTACATACCCTTTTTAGGTTGAGCTAGAGAGCGCATGCACTGTCTCTTTGAGACCTGCTGTAATCAGTCTGTGGGCTTCAAGTCCATCCCCCTTCTTGCCATTGCTTTTCATTTGTCTATGTCAGTGTCCTTTAAAAATCCTTGCTTGCTAGTGGTCAGTCCTGCCTCTTTGTCCCTTCTTTCTCTCTTCTGTTCCTCCCACTGAGCAGGGACTTAGTACTGTCTCATTCCTCTATGGTTCTTTATCTGTTCTTTGGGGGACTATATTTTTCTTGGTTTCCTGCTCTGTTACTTATTGTCTGTGTTCAGCTTCAGCGCCCTAGCTGCTTACATTTAAATATAACATTCTTCTTCCTACTGCCTCTTAATACCACAGTTGTGTTACTGCCGCCTTGTTCCCCATTGCTTGTATTATTTGTGGCCTTTTTTTTCAATTTTGGATGTTGATCATCAGTTGGGCTTCTTTTGGTAAGATGTTTGGTTGGATTTGGGCTTCCTTTTAAGGGAGGTTGGGCTTGCTTTAGCCTTTTGTTTACTTTGCCAACATTTCATCACAATGTAGCTTACCAAGCTTTATCTTTAAGCATGGCAGCCCCACATTTCTTATGTTCTAGACACACGCTTTTATTTTAGGAGAGTCTGTGCTTAGCAGGCCATATTATCATCAAATTAAACATGGTGGCAGCATTTTTTATGATTTTGTGTAGTGTTGGATATAAGCCCCCTGTTTCGTGCCACTCTTGGTCTGTTTTATGTTATATTGGGTTGTAAAACCCATCATACACCTTTTAGCTGACCCTGTTTGTACTGATTGTGGGGTATTTTAAGTTGACATGGCCACGCTTCATCATGAATCTTTTTTTAAGCTATCTTGTGTGCCAATGGTGGGCAGTTTTATTTTGGTGTCCTGGTCTATTTTCTGTTGCAGTCCGACAACCCTGTATCCACGTGTTAGCCACCGACCGTTGGGAAGATCTTTGCTTCTGTGTCTTCATGGGAATTCAAACCTCCTTTAACGATAGCGCAGGATGATTGATCTGTTGCTCATCTGACGCTAAAGCTGATGGGCGTGCTCAGTTTGCTCCCAACAATGATTATGTGGTGCCCAAGTAAGGACTGCAGAAGTGGCGCAAACCCCCTGGGAAAATGTGAGGGAATAGTATTGTATTGTGCCAAAACAGGGAGGGCAGGTGGCACGTGCCGGGTTGAGGCGGGACCATACTGCAAGCATAATAATTCCTCTTGCTACCCCAGCACCTTCAGAAGAGGGATTCTACACTAGCAAAAGGTAAACAAGGAATTGGTGGTAAAATAGGTAATGAGAATAGGTGCTTCTAGGTCTCTCCTCACATGAGAAGCAGAAAGCGTCCTGTGATTTCCGTTGTGACATTTCCTCATTTGTAGCGGGCGTGGTATGCATCCTAATGAATGTGCCAAGACTGCCTACTACTGATGGCATCTCATACGTCTTCCATCACTCTATTTATGTGACATTCTGTGTCTTAATTATGTCTGTCATTGCGAATGGTGCTGTATAACAACTTCTGGGAATGTCTAAAACATTTCTATTGATTTATCCTCCCTTTATGCAATGTAGGTAGAGCTTGTATATGTTGGGAATGTAGCCAAGGATAGCAAGTGAGAACACAGTTACTTAAAATGCATGTGGTGGGTAGCACGTGGTGGCTTGCTTATCTATAGTGCCTAAAAGTTTAGCCACCTGTGTCGCCTAGGTGCGCCATCATCACTTGTGCTGCAAAACATACAAAACAAAGACACTTTTCCTAAAACTAAAAAATTGTAAAAGACATGAGGGAATTTATCAAGTGATTAATATGGAAATTTCTGCAGATGCTAGTGTGCTTAGTGAAGTTTAAATAAGAAAGACTTATTTGAAGGTAAGGAAATTAGAGGAGAGTACTACATCAGATGGAAGTGCATTCCCTATTGACCACAATTTGCATTTACCCCTCAGGACACATGTAAAGGAGAGTATACATATGGAAAATCTGTCCTTAAGAATGCAAACGTTCAATGGAAACACAATGAAGATTTTATTGCCAGCTTACTATAAATTTGAATTGCACCATTGATGTAAACCCGCCAATTGTGCCTCTATTTCTTTCCCATGAGCTAATGAAGGGATCTTCTGAATGCGATATTGATGTATTTTTGCAGCATTACCAGCAAATAGTGCACAATTTTAAATACTCTAAACCTTTTGGCAAAGTGCAGGGCTAGCCAATTTATCAACCTGAGCCAGGACATGTGAACCTTCACACAATTGTTTTGAGGATGGTGCACATAAGGCAGCAATTAGTCATGTGGCAATAGAGGATTATTTTTATTGTTGATTCTGAAACTTTTTTCCCCATGGATGGACACAAACAAGAAATCCACATTGTATATTTAAAAGGCTTTATGAAAAATGGTTGCCCTAATCTAGACCAAACTATATGAGTAGATGTAAATGTAAAAACTAACAAAATAGTGTTAAAAAAACAAGTAATTAAAGAATGTAGTGAAAGGAATTGCAACATTTTGATGGTGTTCAAATCGCGATCATTAAAACATTAAATTATCAAGAAGTCTTTGTTAGCCAGCCTCTCCTGTCTATTCCCTAGGTAATTTTTCTGAGCTCCAAAGTGCCCATCTCAGTTTTTTAGTTTTCAATAGATTCTTTATTAATTTCAAATTTAGCTGCTGTTGAAGAATAATTTATTGTTTATATTATTATAAAAACCTGATAAATACAGTAACTTATAAAATCAATATTAAAAGTGCAGTGGTACGTGCGTTTTAAGTCAAATCAAAATTTGAATCAGTCTCCGTACAAAAACTATAAGTAAATGCAGTGTATGACACATGCATGTACGAGCATTGATCCTTCGGGGCTGGGTCAATAATTGAAAACTACTTTTTAGGTTGGTCATAGCATAATTCCAGTGGCCCTGTTTATCGGTTTGTGTATCACTGAGATCACATTTGTGTTTGCTGAAGAACATGATGTTGTGATGACCCCCGCTGTCCTAGGGCATTACATGCTTCTCACAGACACTAAACGGTACAGGCAGCATCCTATCTGGCTGAGCTTCTCTGGCCACATTAAGTAGGTTTATACCAACTCACACTCATGTGGAGCAGCTCTCCATCCTACAGGCTAGTTCTCCACAGATTAGAGTTCTTTTCTCAGACCTTGGCTTTGTGCCTCCTCTCTTCCCCAAGGTTTCAGAGATTTGCATTTGTGACAGAGACCACAACATTTGTGATTTCAAATGTCCAAAGTCTTTCAAATATGCTTCTTTAATAAGGAACAATGGGGCATATTAGCAAGAACCTCGTTAAAATTATCGCCGTTTTAGCGGCAGGAAACTGCCGCTAAAACGGCAATAATGGGCTTGCTAATATGCGTTATAGAATTCCAATAGAAGCCCAGGTTAGATGTCCTGCACATCTAACCTGGGCTTCTATTGGAATTCTATACGCATATTAGCAAGCCCATTATCGCGTTTTAGCGGCAGTTTCCTGCCGCTAAAATGGCGATAATTTTAACGAGGTTCTTGCTAATATGCCCCTAAAAGTCTCATTCTCGATGGGCGGTAGTGACTGGTGCAGAAACACCCCATTGATTTATAAATATCAGAGACACTGTCCTGGCCAGAACATCAGAGTATAAGTGATACCTTAAGTCCCACTCAGGTGGTGCTGATATTAATAGAGAAATCTCAACACTTATCACCAAGCTACTTCTTCATGAATTACATTTTTAAAAGAAACAAATTAGAAACAAGCATTTGCAATGCAATAGGTCTCGCATTTGCGAGAGTTTGAGCTATTGGCATTGTAAATAATAATGACTTTTATTTATGTGTTTTGAAATCCTGCAAGCGGTGCATAAACACGCACTTTGCACTTATAGTCATTGCTTACGAGAAGCAAGGCCGGCAGTAAAAGAGGCACAGTTACTGTTAGCCTTGCTTCTCTTAAGCAATGACTATAAGTACAAAGTGCATTTTTATGCACCGCTTGCAGGTTTTCAAAACACATAAATAAAAGGCATTGTCATTTACAATTTCAAAAGCTCAAACTCTTGCAAATGCTAGACCTATTGCATTGCATAGCCGTGATAGAGTCAGCACATTCTGGCATAATCCACTAACTGGTTTCTGAGATGAGTTGACCCAGATAGCTAAGCTCCTGTTGCACATATTGTTCCTTTCCCCTTTCCACTTTGTATCATCTTGTGACAAGTGCGGTTAGGAGGGCTATCGTTTCTTGGTGACATAGATCTTCGGAGGGACTGCAGACCAAGATGCCATCAGCGTATTGTATAAGGGTGCTGCTCGATTGGAAGTTGGTGAGATCCTTCCTCAGTATTCTGTTTAAGATACTAGGGGATTCACAGTACCCTTGTGGCAGTCTCCGGTATAGCAGCTGAACCCTGTGGAAGGTGAATGCAGTATGTTTATGACTGTCAGGGTGCAGAAGGATGCTGAAGAAGGCCTTTTTTATATTTATCACAGAGAAGTAGCGGCCAGTATGACAGAAGGGTCTGGTACCACTGGGAACTCTGGTACCACAATGCCATTGAGGGAGTGCAGGTTCTGAACCAGGAGAAGATCTGAGTATTGCAGAGGGAGACTCTTATATGGAGGACTTCTTGGTCCACTAGTGTCTGGAACGTGGGTGCTATGCTTTCATCTGCCTCTTTGGTGAGCAGGTATTGATGCACCCACTGCAGGAAGGCTCATTCCCATAATGTTAATCTTACGGGGTCAGTGGTGTTGATGAGCCCTACATCGTACAGTTGTTGTGACACTGTGGCCAAATCTTGTTCCATTCACAGGTCTTGGTGATGGCACTATGCTTTGGGTTGGCATGGATGTAAGCATGCAATGGTAAATCCACCATTGTAAAAACTTGTATACAGCTTTAATATTGTGGATATCAGCAATAACAATACTCATTACTTTTCTGTGTTCCGGGCAGGTGGCCAATCATTGTTTCTTAGTTTTCACGAAGCCTGTTCCCTTGAAGAAGGGTTCTAGGAACCCAAAATGCATTGGGGTCATCAAATGAAACACGCTCGTGTATACTGTTTCATCTGAACATTAATGTTTTGTAGGTGATACAATTGTTTAATTTGAAGGGAATCTTCAATTACATGTTGATTTCCCTTTATTTCTTGAAACATTGCATTGAAAAATACATTTGAATGTGAACAAGATATTGTCTTTGAGTTGTACATGAAAATTTTTATTTTTGAATAATTGATTGATTTTTGTTGCACCCTTTGGGGTCATTGCGTAGTGCGCTTCGACATCGTGCGCAGGATGCTGCGCACTCAGCTTAGCAAATCTTGTTCCTGCCACGTAGTGAGCACTGCCAGGCGCAACCGGGCCTCAATCTGCAATTCCACCCTAAAATGGATGGGATTGACAAAGATAATCTCCGAGGCCCCAGGGCATTCGCCGAACAATTGGTCATCAGTTATCTCCCGCATACTGAGGCTGGGCACGGTGAAGGTAACACATGCCCACATTGCACTTGCTTGGTCTGTTTCCATCAGGACACCATACCTGGGCTGACAGAGCTAAGTAAACCCTATAGTCTGTCAGTATTGGCTCGGGGACAAAAATGGCAATGATTTGCACAGAGAAGAATAAAACACCTGATAATAATCGGCCCTCCCTGACAAGACACAAGCTACACCTTATTTCTCTAACATCCAAATTACACCCTATATCACACATAGGGGTAATGCGTACCATCAGTGTGACGCTCAGTGATCCATTCATAAAAACCCAGCTTTCCACTTTCTTCAGTCACTGTCAGTGGATGGAAACTGACAGTCTCTAAGAAAATTCCTTTATACTAAAAAATAAGATCGATGTGGTGACCCTATATCACACCCAGGGCTTCTGCGTACCATCTGTGTAACACCCAGCGATCAAAATGAAGAAAATAAATAAGTGACCCCATATCAAACCCAGGGCCTATGCGTACCATCTGTGTAATGCCCAGCAGTCCAAGCATAGAAAATAAATAAGTGATCCTATATAGCACCCAGGGTCTATGTGTACCATCTGTGGAATTCCCAGTAATCCAAGCTAACTGAACTATAAACTACCTTCACCTTCTCGAGCATGTTGACTAGGTAAAAAATGATCTACGTGCTTGTCCTAGTTTGCTACAAGCCACTTGCTGGGACTAAGGATCAGATGTAGTCTCTTACCCTGGGACGACAGCCTCCGGACAGACCTCCACCCTGTGGATTCAGCAGACCTTTTAAATTAATGACAGTGTGTGCTCACCAGTCTTGTGAATCAGTTCCTGCAGGGCTCCCTGTCCTTCAGTTACAGTTGGGCTCAATAAACCAATCTCTTATATATGGCTCACCAAAATGTTGCTCGGATATGAATTTACCTTGAAAAATTAAAAGACAAGAGGCGTTTGGCAAAACAGGAACAAGTTGGTTTAATTAAACGCAGTAGCCGGGAGAGCAGCAGCAGAGTCCTGTCACAAGACTGTCTTGATTTCCAGAAATTTTGGCCAGCATTAAATACAGTTCTTGAAGTACAATAAACCGATTACATATTCTTGTAGAGCTGGTAAATCCAGGCCTAGTCATGAACCATAAATTCAACAATCGGATAAGGAGGCACAGCTGGCGCACGACTTTGTGGAGACCCAATGTGAGCCAGTGTTTATGTATCCAGATGTCAGTCATGGGGAGCACGTGATCACTGCGTGTAGTGTGAAAGCTGTGGTCTGATTGGCTGAGTCTTGCTAACTACATGTGGCATCTGACTTTAGGGTATTTTGGGAATGCACTCCCCTTTGGCCAAACGTGTTTAACTGTGGCCAAGCATGACAAATCCATATTTTGTTTCGCTCAAACGCACATCAGCACAACGTTTTTGTTGTTTAGTTGTTAAAAACTGATCATTGATGTCATTGATTTATGTGGATGATATGTATTAAAAGATGCAATTATAGACATGGGGAGAGGATATGGACTTACGGCTAGAGCGGTCGACCTCGAACCTTGGGAACCGGGTTCGAGTCTCTGCAACAACGCTCAACATCCTGTGGTTCTGGGCAAATCACTTAATCTCCCTGTGCCTAATAAAAAATTAATATGTCCATCTGTAACTAAACTGGTTATCATGTAAAGCGCTTTGATACCTGATATCTTCGGGTCAAGTTTGCGCTATATAAAAATCTAAAAAAAAACAACATATATTGTAGCCATTTTGTTGAATGTTAATTGAAATCTGTATTGTATATAATTGGTCAATGAACTGAAGCAATGCCAATATGGGATTCTAAGCATTGTATTTAAAAAATGAATGTGTTTTGATGTTTTGATGTGTGAGTATGGTTTTTAGATCTTTGGAGTATGACAGGGAGCCCATGACAAAGAAGAATTTAAGTTGATGTATCATAGAAACCAAATATGTATCATGCAATAAAGGATCTATTGAATATGTCTGATTCATGATATTGATTTATTGATTTATAACTGTTTGAAAGTTAGTAGAGGAGCATTGTTTTTCCTTTGCTTTGATGACTAGCAGGAATACAGGGCAACATATCCTGAGGGTGTGCACGGAATCAGTTTGGCACAATCCTGACATTTATGTTGTCCAATGAACGCACAGTTCCTACTGAGAAAGTAGAAGCCATATGACAGCATGTTTTTTTTATTATGTGGTGATTTCAACTATCATGGCGAGGATTATCAGACAATGAAATGAGCCAATTGCAGGCAGACTTGGAAATGATAGGTATGCAGCAGAGGTTGAAGGGACCAACCCACATTGCAGGCCACACCCTGGATTTACTTTTCTCCTCACATCTGAAAATTGACAGCTTTAAGACTTTAATAGGGACAGAGTGCTATTTAAATGGCTTTGAGTTAGCTATGTACCATGTTATGGGCTGGAAGAGAAAGGCAAGTATAAGATCGATAATACCTTAGAGGACGGTAAATCTCAAGAACTTTGAGATTGCTCTCCAACTTCCAGATATACAGAAAAGTGATGACATTAATGAGGTAATTGCCAGCTCCCATAACTCCCTAATGGAAGCTTTTGATTTAGTGGCTCCTTCAACAGTCTGTAATAGCATACATACTAAACAACAAGTGCTCTGGTATACAGTTGAGCTTAAAAGTGAAAAAACACTTTGTAAAAACAAGTGGTTTAGGACTAAATTCGCTCAGGACAGAGGAGCATATGAAGCAGCTCTCTCAAATTACCATCGATAGATATGGGGAAGTACAGAAGGAATATATTATCTTGAGGATTGAGCAATCAGGTAATTCAGCAAGGGAGTTATTTAAAGTTCTAAATGAATTTGCTAGGCTGGAGGCCAGCAGATTTGTGATACCTACCTCAGAAGTTTTATGTGAGTCGCTTGCTAGTCACTTTGAGAAAAAGATTTCCGAAATATATAAATCGTTTTGGTCTCAGGCTGAGAGGCCTGATATATTAGTAAATTATAAGGCACTGCCATCTAACACCGTTGGCCTGTTGGGAAGGTTTGACGTAATCACTCAGAAACAGGTGAGAGAAATTCCAGGGAAAGTTAAATCTGGTTCACCAGAAGACCGCTGTCCGGTGCACATATGCTCTTGTTTGTCCTCCCTACTGATTCCACATATCACAAAACTATTTAACTTATCCCTGGACGTTGCCAAGATGCCAAAGGCCTGAGAGTCAGAATTCAACTTCCCTATCCCAAAAAAAGGCAATGCTGACCCATTCTGCTAGCCATCGACCGATTTTACTTCTCCCACTTCTTAGTAAGGTCTTGAAGAGATTAATAAATAAACTTCTCTCAAAATAGCTAGAGGATAATTGTATATTGGATCCCTCACAATTCGGCTTTAGAACAGCTCACAGCGTAGAGACAACACTTTTGGCAGTTATCAATTTACTAGAACCTTGCTGAACGAAGGAACTATGCTGGTACTATTAGATTTGTCAGTAGCCTTCAATACGGTCTCCCATTTCATCCTTATTCAGAGACTGTACAATAAAGGGGTGTAGGCTGAGGCCCTTGCATGGCTCAGGTACTTCCTGCCTGAGAGAATGCCGATGGTTGTGATTCACCTTTTCAAATCTAGGACAGTTTTAATTAATCAGGGGGTACCTCAAGGGTCCTCCCTTAGTTCTACCTTTTTAACATTTATGTGGCCCTGCTTTCGAAGACTGACAAATAAAGTGGGTTTAGAATAATATCATATGCGG
Source organism: Calotriton arnoldi (assembly GCA_963921515.1). Classification (NCBI taxonomy): domain Eukaryota; kingdom Metazoa; phylum Chordata; class Amphibia; order Caudata; family Salamandridae; genus Calotriton; species Calotriton arnoldi. The sequence continues at coordinate 611,585 of CAWUFW010007281.1, forward strand.
ATGACACCGAATTTCTGATCTTAATAGGACAATACCCAGAAGCCTCCAAACTGGATTTACGGATTATATGGGTAAGTTGGCATCTTGGATGAGTCTGAGTTGTTTACAACTCAACGGAGGAAAGACATAAATCCTCCTGTTTAGGAAGGCACAAGAATTGTGGTCAGAAGACTGGTGGCCAAACAAAACTTGGTACAACTTCCTGCCCTTAGCGAGTGTTAAAAATCTTGATTTTCTGGTCGACAATAAGCTCTTCATGAAGGAACAGGTGATTTCCATTTGCGTTTCCTGTTTTGGCACTTTAAGAGTGCTTGGGAAAGTGTTCTCTTGGTTCCCAAAGAGCTCCAAGAAAACAATGTTCCAGGCCCTCATAACGAGTCAACTGGACCATAGGAACACAATTTTGGTAGTGGATAATGAGGCGCTACTCTCCAAACTACAGGTGATACAAAATACACCTTCCTCCTTGTTCTCCCTCTGAACCCACTTTAAGAACTTTACTTTGACTAACTGTAAGAAAGAGTAATCTGTTCAAAGTAATGTGCCTTATTCATAAAGTACTTTTTGTTATTGCCATATCTATGCACTCTGCTTTCATGGTACTACCGGGGCAGAGACTTGAGGTTGAAGGATAAAGCGCTTTCGAACCCACCATGCATACATACGACCAGGTACAGAGGTCGTTCATTTTTTTACCTAGCCCCCCATCATTGGAACAGTCTACCCTTTCATATTCGCTCCTATCAGGATATTGGATGATTTAAAAATTGCTGAAACCCTTGTTTCTTTAACCCCTTTGCTGCTAGGCCTCCCCTCTCTCCCTGTGCTGAACCTTTTTTGGGCTTTTTGGGGTAGTTTGCCCTTAAGCCCCCATAACTTTTTGCCCGCATAAGGTATTCACGCTAAATTTGTGTCCTTTTCTTCCAACATCCTGAGGAGTCTAAAGGTACTCAGGGTTTGTGGATTTAGCCAAAATACATCTAAATGTTGGGTTTTTGGGAAAAATGGGTGAAAAGCGTTGCAGGAGAAAGCATCACATTTTTTCCCTTTAAATGGTATCAAAAAGGGTTTGTAGTGCTAAAATCACCATCTTCCCAGCTTTCAGGAACAGGCAGACTTTTGTCAGAAAACCAAACTTTTCTACACAGTTTTGACAATTTACTGCAACATTGCCTATTTTTCCTATTTTTTTGTGCTTTCAACCTCCTTCCAGTTAGTGGTAGAAATGAGTGTGAAAGTAAAATTGGATCCTGGAAACCTATTCATTTCCAAAAAGTAGGCAAAAGTCTGAATTCAGCAAGGGGTTATTTGTGTAGATCCTTCAAGGTTTTCCTATAGAAACAGTTGAAATAAAAAAATATTGAAATTGAGTTGAAAAATATCACCGATTTGTGCCAACGTTTTCACCTGTAACTTCTTCTAAGTATGGAAGATTTTTTAAAGCAATAACCCGTTACATCCGCTGGACCCTTCTGGTTGTGGGGATATATAGGACTTGTAGGTTCACCAAGAACCCGAGGAACTCAGAGCCAATAACTGAGCAGCGTCTTGCAATGGTTTTTCATTGTGTACGGGGTATATAGCAATTCATTTGGTAAAATATAAAGAGTGAAAAATAAGTATCAAAGACACCTATATATCTCTGAAATGGGAACAAAATATAGAGTTTAGAAGTGGTAGCTATTTGCACATCTCCCAAATTGTGGGTACCCATGCTAGCATGTGAATTGGAGGACATTTTTCAAAATGACTTCTTTTTTACACATTGTCTTACTTTTGGAAGGCAGAAATGCATGGAAAGTGAATTGGTAATAGAAATTGTTCTACTGTTCTGTGTTTCCCCAAGACTCCTGATAAAAATGGTACCTGACTTGTGTGGGTAGGCTTAGTGCCCGCAAAAGAAAACTGCCCAAAACAAAACGTGAGCTCATCATATTTTTCCAGTGAAAACAGACTCTTTTCTTGCAATGTGCCTAGCTGTGGATTTTGGACTCTAGCTCAGCCAGCACCTAGGGAAACCTAGCAAATCTGTACATTTTTTAAAACTAGACACCCAGGGGTATCCAGGACGGGGTGACGTGTGTGGCTCTCACTGGGTTCTGTTACCCAGAATCCCTTGCAAACCTCAAACATTGTAAGAAAAAAACAAATTTTCCTCATATTTCTGTGATTCAAAATTCTTGAATCTGTGGAGAACCACAAACTTCTACCCACCCAGCATTCCCCAAAGTCTCCCGATAAAAATGGTACCTCACTTGTGTGGGTAGGCCTAGTGCCCATGACAGGAAACGGTTCAAAACGCAACGTGGGCACATCAAATTTTTCCAATGAAAACGGACCCTTTTCTCGTAATGTGCCTAGCTATGGATTTTGAACCCTAGCTCAGCCAGCACCTAGGGAACCCTAGCAAACCTGTAAATTTTTAAAAACTAGACACCAAGAGGAATCCAGGATGGGGTGACCTGTGTGGCTCTCACCAGGTTCTGTTACCCAGAATCCCTTGCAAACCTCAAACTTTGTAAAAAAAAAAACCACATTTTCCTCAATATTCTGTAATGGAAAATTCTGGAATCTGCGGGAAACCACAAACTTCCACCACCCAGCATTCCCCCAAGTCTCCCGATTAAAGTAGTACCTCACTTGTGTGGTTAGGCCTACTGCCCACAACAGCAAACGACCAAAAATGCAACTTGGGCACATCACATTTTTCCAGTGAAAACGACCCCTTTTTTTTTGCAATGTGCCTATCTGTGGATTTTGGACCCTTGCTCTGCCTGAACGTAGGGAAACCTAGCAAACCTGTACACTTTTTAAAACTAGACACCCAGGGGAATCTAGGATGGGGTGACGTGTGTGGCTCTCAACGGGTTCTGTTACCCAGAATCCCTTGCATACCTCAAACATTGTAAAAAAAAAAACACATTTTTCTCATATTTCTGTGATGGAAAGTTCTGGAATCTGTGGGGAGCCACAAACTTCTACCCACCCAGCATTCCCCAAAGTCTCCCGATAAAAATGGTACCTCACTTGTGGGTGTAGGCCTAGTGCCCATGACAGGAAACGGCCCAAAACCTAATGTGGGCACATCAAATGTTTCCAGTGAAAACTGACTCTTGTTTCGGAAGGTGCCTAGCTGTGGATTTTGGACTCTAGCTCAGCAGACATTTAGGGAAACCTAGAAACCTGTACATTTTTTAAAACTAGATACCCAAGGAAATCCAGGATGGGTTGACTTGTGTGGCTCTCACCAGATTCTGTTACCCAGAATCCCTTGCAAACCTCAAACTTTGGCCAAAAAAACACATTTTCCTCACATTTCTCTGATGGAAAGTTCAGGAATCTGTGGGGGGCACAAACTTCCACCCACTCACCCAGCATTCCTCCAAGTCTCCCAATAAAAATGGTACCTCACTTGTGTGGGTAGGCCTAGTGCCCGTGACAAGAAATTACCCAAAACATACTGTGGAGACTTCAAAATTATTAATTGCAAAACTACCTGGTACCATTTTATCGGGAGACCTGGGGGAACGCTTGGTGGTAGGAAATTCATGGCAGCCCAGTGATCCCACAACTTTCCCTCACAGAAAATGTGATTTCTTTAGCTAAATTTGAGGTTCGCAGAGGATTTTGGGTAGGAAAATGTTGGGAGATCCACTCAAGCTGCACTTCCCTGGACTCCCCTGTGTGTCTAATTTTCATAAATGTCTGGGTTTTGTAGGTTTCCCTAGATGGCCGCCGAGCACAGGACCAAAAACGCAGGTGACCCCCTTGAAAAACCATGTTGTTTTGTGATACATAGGTGGGCCTCAGTGTTTTTGGTCCCAGGGTTTGCAGACATCTAGGGGAACCTAAAAAACCCAGAAATATCTGAAAACTAGACACCAGGGAGGTGTGGCTTACGTTGATCCCTCAACATTTTCCTTCCCAGAATCCGCTGCAAACCTCAAATTCAGCTGAAAAGTCAAATTTTCTTCTAATATCTGTCCGGAAAAGTTGTGCGATCACCGCACTGCACAAGTTTCCTACCACTCAGCATTCCCCTCAGTCACCCAATAAAAATGATACCTTACTTGTGTGGATGGGCAAAGTGCCTGTGACATGGAAGGGCCAAAAACTTGCAGAGATTAAGGGGGGCCCAAAGCGGGTCCAAAAGAGCAATTTGTTTATATGTTTTTAGGCTGACGCTACTTTGGGGACCCACACAAATGAGGTATCATTTTCCTTGGGAGACCAAGGGGAACGCTGGGTGGTAGGAAATTTGTGCCTGCGTGGTGACTCCTACAACTTTCCCACAAATGTGAGGAAATATAACTTTTTATGTAAATTTGAGGTTTGGAGGGGATTCTGGATAAGAAAACACTGGGGGGGGTCTATGCAAGCTAGACCGCCAGTCTAGAGTCAGTTCACGCACACCACCATCCATGCACACCACCAGCCAAGCATCATCCACGCACACAGCCACCCAAGCGCCATCCATGTACACTGCCAGCCAAGCACCATCCATGTACACAGTCAGCCAAGCACTATCCATGCACACTGCCAGCCAAGCGCCACTCACGAAATCCGCCAGCCAAGCGCCATCCCTGCACACCACCAGCCAAGCACCATCCATGCACACCGTCAGCCAAGTACCAGTCCACGCACACCGCCAGCCAAGCACCACTCCGAGCACACCACCAGGTACGCGCCAATCTACACACACCGTCATCAGGCGCAAGTCCACACACACCATTAGAAAAGTTCATGTCCACACCATGCCAGCACAATCTCAGCCAAAGCTCAGTACACGTAGACCGTCAGCCAAACTCCAGTTCACACACACACAAACCTTCCCTGGTTTCTAGTGGTTTTCTGCCCCTGCGTTTTCTAAGAAGCAAGGCATTTCAAACCATCCCTCTTCCCCTTTACCGACCACAGTTTTTCAGAATATTGTATATGCTCTAGGCGCTCTGTACACAAAGGATAAAACGTTCATTTAAGTATGAAGGAAAAATCAAAAGAATGCATGGCCCATTTTTTTTCCGTTCTTCGTACAGAGTCAAATTACTTGACGTTAAAGGCTTGACACGACCTGAATGCTCTGTGCCGCACCAATGTCCTTTTCTCACTTCCTTGCCAAACCTACAAACCCCAAGGGGGACCCCTGCTTTTATTCCCTTATTGAAGGCATTATTTACTTGTCAGCCGCTTGTCACCGATGATGTGTAGTGAAAACTCAACACCCTAAGAAAATCTGCCGAGTGCACTACCTCTTAAGTGCCTTTCATTTGTGGAACTAACCTCAAAAAGAAGGCACAAGTAGAAGTTGAAAGCAAGGCTCGGTGTTTTTCACTTGGGAATTTCTCATTTTTTTTCTTCATTAAATATAAGTAGAAGCTATGATGATTGTCATGATTAAAAGACAGGTTCAGCTTAAAAGGGAGCTATCACGCATCTTTTACATTTCATTCTATGTTGTGGTCACTTCTGCAATTGTTTCCACCATTTTTTCTGTTTGTCTTTTGCATCACACATTTTGCTTTATACCATAGACTCTCTGAGATTGTCTTGGCTTGTCTTCAACTCTGAGAGCTACTTTCAGGGTGCTGGTGAGCTACCAGTAGCTCCCGAGCTACTCGTTGGAGACCCCTGCCATAAATAGCCTAAATACTGTGAGAAGGAGCCATAGCTTCCCATATCCACTTTTCTTCAGTTTATTACTTTCATTGCGGCAAAGATACTGACAGCCTGTTTGAAACTGTTCACTATTACTTCTAAGATAAAGAAGGGAATAGGTGCCCTTTGCGCAGCCAACCAGCTTATTAAGAACACCGTGCTCAGTACATGGCTGAGCAGTGATGTTGCCCAGACTGCTCTACTGTTTCCGCTCTCACGGTCAGGGGGAGGGAGGGGTGTGCTGGGGGTGGGGGCAGTGCGATGGGGTGGTTGTGTTCTGGGGAGGGGGTTTAGCTGCCTGGAGGGCCAGGTAAAAAGGTGGTAGCAGGACTCTGGATTTCAAGGCAGAATAAAGATATCAAAAAGTGCTACATTTGTAAAAGAATATGGGCCAGGGTCTAAAGTTTCTCTCTGGAGAACACCATCAGCGCTGTCAAATGTTGTGTTGTCCAAATAAGGAGGCTGAATACATTTGATTCTACCTTGATGTAGCGCAAATTCAATTGTAGGGGTGCATCATAATCCTAAGTAGTCCGTACCCGCATATATTCTTTTTTTGTATTAACGTGTGATATTAGAACGTGAACGGTAATATCGTGAATTGTGAGGTGTTAGGGATATTTTTTATGTAAACGTGCAAAGACTGACGTTAAATTCACATGTGTTTAGTTGAAAACCTTAACGTGTAGAAATCGTATATGTTGCATTCCCCTCAGTCACCCAATAAAAATGATACCTTACTTGTGTGGATGGGCAAAGTGCCTGTGACATGGAAGGGCCAAAAACTTGCAGAGATTAAGGGGGGCCCAAAGCGGGTCCAAAAGAGCAATTTGTTTATATGTTTTTAGGCTGACGCTACTTTGGGGACCCACACAAATGAGGTATCATTTTCCTTGGGAGACCAAGGGGAACGCTGGGTGGTAGGAAATTTGTGCCTGCGTGGTGACCCTACAACTTTCCCACAAATGTGAGGAAATATAACTTTTTATGTAAATTTGAGGTTTGGAGGGGATTCTGGATAAGAAAACACTGGGGGGGGTCTATGCAAGCTAGACAGCCAGTCTAGAGTCAGTTCACGCACACCACCATCCATGCACACCACCAGCCAAGCATCATCCACGCACACAGCCACCCAAGCGCCATCCATGTACACTGCCAGCCAAGCACCATCCATGTACACAGTCAGCCAAGCACTATCCATGCACACTGCCAGCCAAGCGCCACTCACGAAATCCGCCAGCCAAGCGCCATCCCTGCACACCACCAGCCAAGCACCATCCATGCACACCGTCAGCCAAGTACCAGTCCACGCACACCGCCAGCCAAGCACCACTCCGAGCACACCACCAGGTACGCGCCAATCTACACACACCGTCATCAGGCGCAAGTCCACACACACCATTAGAAAAGTTCATGTCCACACCATGCCAGCACAATCTCAGCCAAAGCTCAGTACACGTAGACCGTCAGCCAAACTCCAGTTCACACACACACAAACCTTCCCTGGTTTCTAGTGGTTTTCTGCCCCTGCGTTTTCTAAGAAGCAAGGCATTTCAAACCATCCCTCTTCCCCCTTTACCGACCACAGTTTTTCAGAATATTGTATATGCTCTAGGCGCTCTGTACACAAAGGATAAAACGTTCATTTAAGTATGAAGGAAAAATCAAAAGAATGCATGGCCCATTTTTTTTCCGTTCTTCGTACAGAGTCAAATTACTTGACGTTAAAGGCTTGACACGACCTGAATGCTCTGTGCCGCACCAATGTCCTTTTCTCACTTCCTTGCCAAACCTACAAACCCCAAGGGGGACCCCCTGCTTTTTATTCCCTTATTGAAGGCATTATTTACTTGTCAGCCGCTTGTCACCGATGATGTGTAGTGAAAACTCAACACCCTAAGAAAATCTGCCGAGTGCACTACCCTCTTAAGTGCCTTTCATTTGTGGAACTAACCTCAAAAAGAAGGCACAAGTAGAAGTTGAAAGCAAGGCTCGGTGTTTTTCACTTGGGAATTTCTCATTTTTTTTTCTTCATTAAATATAAGTAGAAGCTATGATGATTGTCATGATTAAAAGACAGGTTCAGCTTAAAAGGGAGCTATCACGCATCTTTTACATTTCATTCTATGTTGTGGTCACTTCTGCAATTGTTTCCACCATTTTTTCTGTTTGTCTTTTGCATCACACATTTTGCTTTATACCATAGACTCTCTGAGATTGTCTTGGCTTGTCTTCAACTCTGAGAGCTACTTTCAGGGTGCTGGTGAGCTACCAGTAGCTCCCGAGCTACTCGTTGGAGACCCCTGCCATAAATAGCCTAAATACTGTGAGAAGGAGCCATAGCTTCCCATATCCACTTTTCTTCAGTTTATTACTTTCATTGCGGCAAAGATACTGACAGCCTGTTTGAAACTGTTCACTATTACTTCTAAGATAAAGAAGGGAATAGGTGCCCTTTGCGCAGCCAACCAGCTTATTAAGAACACCGTGCTCAGTACATGGCTGAGCAGTGATGTTGCCCAGACTGCTCTACTGTTTCCGCTCTCACGGTCAGGGGGAGGGAGGGGTGTGCTGGGGGGGTGGGGGGCAGTGCGATGGGGTGGTTGTGTTCTGGGGAGGGGGGTTTAGCTGCCTGGAGGGCCAGGTAAAAAAGGTGGTAGCAGGACTCTGGATTTCAAGGCAGAATAAAGATATCAAAAAGTGCTACATTTGTAAAAGAATATGGGCCAGGGTCTAAAGTTTCTCTCTGGAGAACACCATCAGCGCTGTCAAATGTTGTGTTGTCCAAATAAGGAGGCTGAATACATTTGATTCTACCTTGATGTAGCGCAAATTCAATTGTAGGGGTGCATCATAATCCTAAGTAGTCCGTACCCGCATATATTCTTTTTTTGTATTAACGTGTGATATTAGAACGTGAACGGTAATATCGTGAATTGTGAGGTGTTAGGGATATTTTTTATGTAAACGTGCAAAGACTGACGTTAAATTCACATGTGTTTAGTTGAAAACCTTAACGTGTAGAAATCGTATATGTTGCTGACAATTATTCACATATTTGATGTGCTTACAAAACGTGTTAGTTTAGAAGGGCTCAGTACAAGTGTTCCTATTATATGTGATTTTGTGAGTCCTGTGTGCTATTTCTTTATGTTGGCCAATTTCTGTAGGCCTGAAATGCCTTTTCCCTGGAAGCTCTCGCATTAGATTAATAGTTGGATTGCATGTGCACAATGGATTTGTTCTTTCTCACGTTTCTGTTGCTGGTGGAAGATTCATCCTTGTTAGTTAGAATAATGTCTTTGTTTTAGGAGTTAGGGTTAGGGAGAAGAGGATACATTGAGCGTTGCTACTGAAAATGGAGAACTGTTGTACTGCCTCATCGGACCCAGCCTGGGAATCATGGTCATCTCGCCAAAGCTTGGGAGCATCGCTGCCTAATGGAAAGTTACCTACAAGGAGGTGGCCTGACTGGATGGTGTGATGTTGCAAAGCACCATGGGATACTACCTGTGTTCTTGATGTATCATAACTAGGGGGAGTGTCCAGGAACTTCTGCCTTACCTTGAAAGAGAGCAAACACAAGGAGATGATGGACGGAGCGCTGAAACGTTTCAGACACTCACCCCCAGTCACAGATCTGGGTTGAATCCATCATCGTTCTTTAGCTCACTTCGACCACCCCAGTTCAGACACAGCTATATGCAAATCAGTCTTGACCCTGTGCCTCATGGGAACAGTCCAGCCCGAACTGCCAAGCCATGTCTTCCCTTTCGAAACCGGTCCTAGGATGCTTGTTTCCAGTCCAGGGAGGACCTGGCCTGGCAGTTCGGGCTGGACTGTTCCCATTGGGCACAGGGTCAAGACTGATTTGCATATGGCTGGGTTCAAACTGGAATGGCATGGTGAGCAAAAAAATGATGGATTTAGGCCCAGATCTCTGTACTGGGGTGAATGTATGACATTGTTCTGCATTCTGTCCATCAACTTTTGTTTTAGCATTTGTCACCCCGAGTGGGACGGGTATGCCCAAACGTGGGTCCCGTGCTCTCCACGCCACTGGAATCAAGCTATCCTGGCTGAAGAGGGGTGAAACCCCGAAACCAGTCCTAGGATGCTTGTTTCCAGTCCATGGAGGACCTGGCCTGGCAGTTCGGGCTGGACTGTTCCCATTGGGCACAGGGTCAAGACTGATTTGCATATGGCTGGTTTCAAACTGGAATGGCATAGTGAGCAAAAAAAGATGGATTTAGCCTCAGATCTCTGTACTGGGGTGATTGTATGAGATTGTTCTGCATTCTGTCCATCAATTGTTGTTTTAGCATTTGAAAGAGAGAGAGCATCTTAGAAAGAGCTCTGTAGCTTTCTGTTACTTGACCCAACCGATGTGATGGGACTTCTTAGCAAGTCTTCACACGCTGACATCTAGACGGACCTTGCCTTGGGAAATGCTATGTAAGGATGCCACGCTAGTGGTAGTGTAGGGGCAGATTAATGTTTTATACCCACAAACTTTCAATGAAGGGGAATCTTGATGACTGCTCAGTCATCTTTTGTATCGTGATTCTCGATCATCTTGTGCATGTTGCACCACCTTCACTTCATTCGTAGATTTGGCCTTGTATTAGTTCCAATGTATTTCTAGACCCTCACCTTGAGGTGCCTGTATGTCCAGTTGTTCTTGGCTTCATAATAAATTAACTAAACTTAATTGGGAGCCTGTGATTCTTAGGAGTCATAGTAAATTGGAACTGAAATTATTGATTGGCTAACGATTTCTCTCCCCTCCACGCTTTCATGCTGATAAAAAGAACCATCGACCTGAGGTTGCAGAGCTCATCTAGAACATGGAACCCGGCTATTTCAACCTTATGACTCTTTCATCACCACCACACACTCCCTGCCCCTTGATTCCACTCTTGGACATTCTTTTTTCTTTTCTGCTTTCTCCCTTAATCATTGCCTTTTATTGTTATCTCTTCCTCATTTTTTCCCTCTATTCTGCTTTCTTAGTTTTATTCTGGGTCAAGTCTAATGATGAAAAATAAGCCCCAGTTGACAAAAATGAGAGCTGGTGGACCCCACATGCATCCTCTGGCTCAAGCTAAGCACTGATGTCAAATATCGTCTCCTTCATTTACCAAATACCCCATTACTTTCTGGAAAGGGGCATGGAAAAGACTTTCATCCCTTGCCCAGAGCGTAGTCTGTACATGGGTCATTGTTTGAAGTCTAAGATGAAGTATATATAGTATTTTTTCTTTGATGCCAGTCACTGTTTGCATCATTTATGAGGAAGCCAATCATGAGAGGAAGATAAGTTACAAAACATAAATTCCCTGATTTCTTGTCACTTCTTTTCCCTTGATGCTATTTCTGTCTCATATTCTTGCTTCTAGCAGTTTAATCTTCTCTATTATATACCTAGAATTCTTCCTTGGTTCTTTTTACCACTCTGATGTCAGAGGAAATTTGGTACATGGCTAATTTTCTTCAGTATTCATTTTCCATCTTCTGGAAAGGGCCATAGGCTTGATAATGAAGTTTTCTCCCCATTGTGGGGTGTCCCCCAACCCTCTTAAGGCAACACTTGATACCTTTCAGTTCTACTATTCTGCCGAGGGTAGTACCAAGCCTCCTAGAAAGGGCTGCCTTTTCTGCATGTAATCAAGAAGGGGGCTTATCAGACCTTCTCAGTGTCCAGTCCTTGATACTCACAGTATCTGATGTTGCAATGTTTCTGATTCCACAAGTGGATAATGTGAGTTCAGAATATTTATACAAACCACTTTATTGCAACACAATGTAATTTTGTTGTGGTTCTCATAACCACACCTGACAATTAACAGTCAGTGGATTGATGCACTCCGCGGTCAGCGCTGAAAGCAGGAGGCATGTCAGGTGCATTCTTGTACATCCTGGTCTCATTCTCTCACCACTAACTGCGAGTGAAATTAAGTAAAATATTTATTTGAACAAATAGAAACCCTTCTTAGAAATCATTGGGAAATTTCTGCTCCATAGCGATTTAGAACCCACTAAATAAATAAATGCATTTCTTAGGATCCACTTCAGTATATTAACCAAACTGAGAAAAGCAAACTAAAAGAAAGCGGACAAGAGAAAGGACCTTTTTCAGGGATTTCACAATATTAGCCCTTTTATGTAGTAAGTCTGTGGACACAGTACATCTCTGCGAGCTCTCACATCTGGCCTGGTTTTCAGGTCTCATCTTGAAACAGAGTCATCTGTAATTACCTTTGTATAACAATTGATGCCCATTATATATTATTACCTTTTGGAATAAATGTAGCATTATTCTGTTAAAAATCCGAGGATAACAAAAGCAACACGAAAGATAATAAAAGCTAGGCCAAATAAATTCTTAAACAAAGATACGTTATTTCCTAGCCGTCTTTCTTGAGCCCTCATGAAAAGGAGTTATCCTATCCAGATTGCAAATTGGATCTAGTAAACACTCGAGTGCCCTCACTTTATGCCTTCTCCCACACATGTTAGACACCATGTTGGAAAGTGGTTATTAGTAGTAGTAAATATGCATCTCCCACTGGCAATAAGGCCACTAACACAGTTTAAGACTCAGTACAGGTCTCAATAAATTATTCCCATGCTCAAACATGGGTAGCTTAACTTAGGTGACAGTTATGTAAAGTATTTTTGAAAAAATATTTCAGTAAATAATTAAGACACAACAGACAATAAAAATCCAACACCAATTTATAAAAATTAGAAATATTTGTATCTTTAAAATGACACCAAAATTAAAATAATCCAATGTTAGGGAACCAGAGAATTTAGCGCTATATAGCACTTAGAAACCTATTGCACCACTCTGGGACATCTGGTTGCACTTTACTGGGATAAAGTCAAATTTTCAGGCCGACTGCGATGGAGCTCTGCTCCGATACCCCTCACGGTAGGCCTCTGTCGAGATTTTACCTTTTGACTTAGAAACTTTTCTGGAGCTTTTTCAGCCAGGGTCTCTCGATGCTCTTCACCAGTCCGGATTGGTAAGGTTTCGATGGCTTGCTTTTCAGGAAGCTCCCGGTCAAACTCTGAAAGTCGAACCTCCATAGCTTTTCACCAGAACGAACCAGCAGGGCAGGCTGGCTCGTGGTTGAAGGTTGCTGGCTTGGCTCTCAATGTAGAGTTGGTCCTCTTATGGAGCTTTTTTCCAAAGTTGCTCCAAACTTCTCCAAACATCTGGAACTTCTTCCTGAAAGTTCCACTTGAGGGTCCGAAGTGTCCCAAACACAATCCAAGGGTCTGGAATCTCCAAGATGGTCCTTGAAAGATTGGGACCACAATTCCCACGATGAACCTGGACAAAACTCTTACAAATCCACTGGAAGCACTCCAGGCAGGGAATTCGTGCTGGTGATGATGCAGGTGAGCTATTTAAACCTATAGCTTTCAGCAAGTCCACGCTTTATTCCTCTTGAAGCAAGTTACATCTAAAGGGCTGCAGTTCCAGATAATTCAGCAGGCGCATTCAGTAAGAATGCAGGGCCTGATAGTGCAGATCATGTTTCTAGCTTGGCAAGCTTTCTTCTTCTTTTAGTTTCAAGCAGCAGAACTGAGAGGCTCTGCTTCTCTCACTAATGTATTCAGTGTTCTCTAGGGTCAAGGAGGAGAGCACTGCTGTCCAATGAGGTACAGGACAACACCCCAGAGTATGACAAATTCCTCCAAAGTGTGGCATAATCTTCTCCCAGAAAGTTCAATATGGCTGAACTTGCAGCAGAGGAGCAGGAACTAGATAACCAACCTCCAGTGTGGCTCATTTCCAGAGCTCTCCTTCCCATACCATCTGCACATTCCAGCCTTAAGCCTGCCATCTGGCTGGTTCAGAGGGCTTTGGGTAGATGGACCTGGCCTTCCCTACCTGTCCTATCTCCCCTTTGAAGCTCCATGCTTTATGACCCCTCCCCCCTTCTCTAGCATTCCTGTTTAGCCAAGCTCTCTTCAACAGATAGCCTCTCTATGGTTGAGTCACTTATCACTTCATCAAAGCAGCCTGGCTAACCCTGTTAACTCTGACCAGTCAGAGAAGAAGGCTGAATTTTGGCTTACTGACAAGAAAGTCTTATAACTTATTTTCTGTATATTTTAGGATAAAGTCAACAATAGCATATAGCATATTGTTGGATTTATCAATACCATTCTCCTAAGTCCTTGAATCATATTTTCTTTAATTCCAAGCGATGGTTATGCATTCATCAACTATTGTAATGTTATCATATGGGACTAGGCATTTACAATGGGGAAACTGCAATGAGCAATTTCTCCATCACCAGGCAGCGTCGGCCGGTACAGGTAAGCGCATTGGGGCGGGCGGGGGAGCCAGCAGGCGACAGAATAGGTATTATTTATTTATTTAATTATACCTATTCTGTCATCTGTCGACTTCCCCTCACAACCCACCCACCGCGTTTACATGTGCCGGCCGCCGCCTTTTAATTTCTGTCTTAATACCGTAGTATTGGCACCTATGGGGGCCTGCATCTCCTTTTTACGATATGGCCCTGTCCCCTTCTGCCAATTTTGAGAGCTGGGGCCCTTCTTCCACATATTTCCAACTTGGAAACCGCCTGAGGACAAAAGGATAAGAGAGTTGAAGGTAAATGAACATATCTGCTAATTTCCCAAGTATATGAGACATAGACCATCAGACTTTGACCCAGAAAAGAGAGAGACAACACAAAAGGGGGAAAGAAGAAAGAAGAGATAGGCAGAAATACAGTGGCAAAAAGATAAAGCAGGGATCCCAAAAAGCAGGTGCATAGGCCCAAACCATCCTAGACTTACCTGCGACCAGTCCTCCGGCTGGTTAAGGCCCTTGCGGACCAGGCTCCAGTGCCTTGAGGCACTCACCTTACCTCTCTCTTTCTCTCTCTCTCTCTCTCTTTTTTCTCTCTCTCCCTCTTTTTCTCTCTCTCTCTCTTTCTCTCTCACCTTGCTCTTTCTGACTTTTGTGCCAATGCTCTCGCTCTTTGAGCCAATTCTCTCACTCTGCATGCCTTTTCTCTTGCTCTTTGCTAGCAGGCTCTTTTTCTGCGTCCCACAGCTCCGTGCTCTCCTCCCTCCTTCCTAGGACCTACATAAGCACAGCCGCGCACAGCAGACGCACCTCTGGTATGCCAAAGGTAAGCCCGTCTGCACCTGGACCACAACCACAACCAGCACTAGAAATCCTGGCCCTCCTCCAGCCCACCACTACCCTACCACTCTCTTTCCTGCCCTGAATCCTGGATGTTGAAACACCCTCTGCTCGTGCACCACACTGCACAATATGGAAGGACCATTCAGCTTCTCCCTCTTTTGCTTCACCAGCACCACAGCTCCAACAACTCCAACCAAGAACATATAAACAACAACCAACCTCACAAACATTCAAACGCCCACCAGCAAACACACATGTACCCCTTGCACACAGCAATATCATGCCTGCTCTTCAACACCCGCTCACTCAGCAGACATGCCATGGAGATCTAGGACCTGCTGGACAATGTTGCCGCGGACCTCCGCTTCCTCAGGGAAACATGGAAAACCACAGCTTCAATGCTGGACATCGCTGCAGCCATCCCCTCCAAATACAAGATCACCAGGCAAAACTGCCCAAACAAGCCTAGAGGAGGAATAGATATCGTCTATAAAGACACTTTCAGCTACACTGCCTCCTCCGAAGCCTTAAATAAAATTGCATGGAACACCTCAACTTAAAAATAAGAATCACAGCAAATGCCCCCTTGGGTGGAACCCTAGTCTACCGTCCCCCAGGCCGCCTCGGCCAACTTTGCTAGCAACATTACGGCCATCATTGCCCTCCCTAGTCCTTGACTCCAGTGCTTTCACCCTCCTAGGAGACCTCAGTTTCCATCTATAGGGCCAGACAGACCCTACCTTAGCCGCCCTTCTCAACAGCCTCAGAAACCTGAGACTATCCCAACATGACACAGAGCCCATCCACACCATCGGACACATCCTGAATCCCATCTTCACGCCATTTAATATCATCACAATCAACACACCAAGGCCCTTCACCTGGGTCGATAACGCCATAATCAGTTTCACAATCAATATCCATCAACTCAGAATAGCCCCCACAGCGGGTATTGGACGTCCGTCCTCCACGACAACAAACTAGTACCCACGGGCCTCCTGGCACATGACATAAAAAACTTCAAGAAGTGGATCACCAACTTCACTGACAATCTGACTCATAAGGAACAGAGCCACACAGCAAAATCTGAAACACAAGCCAGCTGTACACAGATGACCTCAGAATGACAAAGAAGCACTGCAAACAACTGGAGTACCAGGAAAGTGGAAGTGGAAAAAGGTGCTTTCAAATTGATACTGTCCCTCTCAGACAAAACACCTAACACTAAGATTAAGTTCAGCACATGCATGATTGAAGTGGCCACCTGGATGAAATTTAACTACCTCAAACTGAACTCGGATGAGACTGAAGTGGTGGTCCCCAGGAAAGATGCCTCGCCATTGGACTCACCCCATTCCCTGATCACAAGCAAGAATCCTCTGAATTATCATAGAAAACAAAATGGACATGACAGCCCAAGTCAACACAGTGGCCGCATTCTGCTTCAACACCCTAAGGTTGCTGAAGAACATCTTCAAGTAGCTAGCACACAACAGCCCTAAAACGATCACCCAAGCCCTCATTTCCAGAAGACTAGAGCACCCTGTACACAAGAATAACCAACAAGGTTGCCAGAATTGTGCTAACCGCAGCAGCCAGACTAGTCCTCAACCTCCATGCCGAGCCCACATCACATCACACCTTAGGGAACTCCACTGGCTTCCCATACACAAGTTTGCACACTTCAAACTCCTTAACCACACCTACAGAGCACTCCACAACACAGGCTCGGCCTACCTGAATAGCTGCATTAATTTCCACCAACCTTCCAGACACCTCCGCTCCTCCAGTCTCCAACTAGTATACACCCGACGAATACACAAAACCAGAACGGCAATCCTAGGTTAATGTTGGAGGTAGTATTGTAAATCTGGGGGCACTGGGAGTGCTCGCCCTATGTCTGCGAACTTACCAGTACATGATAATTGTAGTAGTATCTTAGTGGGCAATTAGGATCTTGGTATGTGGCTCAGTACACTTCCATGTCTGCGAAGGCCATGACTTCCACTAGCCTGCCACATGACAAATCTACAGATCCCCCACCATGCCTGGAGAGGATCTTTGTGGCTTCAAAGCATCCACTTGATCTGCTGATGCCCTTAAGGCACAAATGAGATCAAAGCAGGCACTATTTTCTTTGCTTACTTGTTATTTCATTTGTGTTTTAAAGAAACAAACTGCTAAATATCAATAGACGTGGAGATTTTGCGCTGCACATTAGGAAAATTGTTTGAGTTCCATGCAGTGCTTAATTTGAGCCAGTGCTTTCCGGTTCTCATCACCAGCACTTAATTGGTTTCCGGTGCTCGTCACCGGGACCTAATTGTCAACACCATACTTAGAACAGTCTACCACATGGTGGCACTGCTCATCTAATTTAGAAATGAGCAGAACAACAGTTGTTGAGCAATACAATATACATTGAAATTGCTAATACCTGCCTCTCCAGGCATTCCTTTAGCTTTTTGGGACCTGGAATAATCTGAACTATCGCATTTACATGCGAGAGAGATGGTTAGTAGTTGTTTTGGCAGCGAAGACAGGGGCAATGGGTGGTGCAAGCTGCAGTGGCCTCCTGGTCAGAGCCCTGGCACTTAATATTTTACAAATTAAGCACTGGTTCCATGTCTGGGACTGCTACGCTTTGTATGGTAGTCACAGACAGGAAAACCCACTGACAATCGTCCTGCCCTAAATAGGGTTCTGCTACTGTGACCTGGTGGCCCAGGGGTGGACCGACCGACGGACAGGTGCTTCTGCTGGTAAATCCAGCTAAGACAGACAAGCCATCCACCCTTTTTCTCAGATGTACCACAACCTCCAACTTCCAAAACAGGCCTTTGGGGTTTTATATATTAACATTTAAGTTATGTAAGCCTGGATGGCCACATTTGAAGAGAAATTTCATTTTATGAGCTATGAATAAATTGCAATTTCAACGTTAAAAAAAGAAAAATCTCATGCAATACAGTCGTTCGTCCTCATCAACAGTCATGTAATGTGATTTTCATTTAAAAAAAGATGTAAAACAAAGATGTCCTACGTAACCACCCACCATAACTCTAAAATAGTCGGAATTTTACTGTTCTTTTCCAGGTACTTTCATGACACCAGCAACTTTAAATAGATTCGTTCAATGAACAAAGAAGCGTATTTTTGTATGACGCAAGGCACGTCAGACCATCCCTCCTACTGAATGTGCTCTAAGTGCTCTCTACACAAAGGATAACCTTTTCTTTCAAATATGAAAGACAAACCAAACAATGCATGCCCCATTTTATTTCCATTTTTCGTACAGTATCAAAGGACTTGAAACGTAAGTCTAGAAACGACTTGAATGCTCTGTGCCCCACCAATGTCCTGTTCTCACTTCCATGACTGAAATATAAACCCTAAGAGAGACCCCCTGCTTTTGTTCCCTTATTCTAAACATTATTTACTTGTCAGTCACTTGTATCTTGTAGGGTCCAAAGCAAAATTGTATAAAAACAATACCGTTATTGTGTTTTTTGTAATTGTTGCTACCAATTTTGTAATTAATAATAATGTCGATAAAATGTTATGATATCATCTAAAGTTTAACATGAGGAACTACAACAAAATGAATACAGTGCTCTGGGAGGTTCAGTAAAGGAGGGGGAGAGACACACATCCTCTGTGATGTGTAGTAGAAACTAAACACGCCTCATGAGCATCTGCAGAGCTCGCTACCCTCTTAGCTGCCTTCTGGTGATGGAACTGCCCTCAGAACCAAGGCACAAATAGAAGTTGTCTAACTACATATTTTTCACTGAGCAAACTTTCATTTTTTGATTAATTGATTTTTAGTAAAAGCTATGATGATGATCATGATTGACAAGCAGAGTTAGCTTAAAATGGGACTATCATGATCCTTTTACAATTTCACAATTTATTGTGTTCACATTAACAATTGTTTCCATCCAGTGTTTCCGCTTCTCTTTTGCGTCTCACATTTAAGGGCTTATTACAATTTCGGTCGGAGTTTCCTCTGACCAACACCGTGGCAGAAATGGGACCGACCGACCTCCGGTCGGCAGTCCCGACTGCCTAATTATGATGGTGCTGTCACATTCCCACATTTCCCTATGGGAGCATGTGTTACAGCCGTAAACAGGCCATAGTACAAACTCCCATAGGGAAATGGGAGGTTGTGCTAATCCCTGCAACCCATGGCAGGCACCTCAAGGTGCAGGGATCCACAAGGGGGCACCATAGGTGCCCCATCGACCCCCAACCGGAGGATGAAAACAGAAGGAGGCCCTGCTAGGGGCCCCCATACACGCTTTCCATGTTGGAAAGCCCAGCATGGAAAGCCTGCCAGAATCCGTGCATCGTAATCTGGACCTGGTAAAATGCCATACATATCGTTATGGGCCAGTTCCAACTGGCCGACGGGCTCCTTGAGCCCTTCGGAAGCCAGCCAGAATGACCGCCGGTTTCAATTCCGACCGGCTGTATTGTAATCAGCCGGTCAGAATTTAAACCGACGATCTCGTCGTAAAGTCTCCGACCTAAGGTCGGAGGCTTTACGACCGAGATCATAATAGGCCCCTTGGTGTTACACCATGAATGCCTTGAATTGCTTGCTGTGAGAGGGAGCCATAGGTTCCTGTATCCACTTATAGTTTTAGACCATATCCTTTTGCCCCTATCTCAAAGATGACGTTGTACAATAGAGTCAGCAGCAGCAGCTCAGCAAAGGAGCAGCTAGAACCTAATGCCATTGACATTGCGGCAAAAATTCTGTGAACCTGTTTGAAACTGCTCACTATTACATCCACGAACGAGAAGGGAAGAAGTGCACTTTATGCTTGTTAAAGAACATCGCACTCGGCTCGTGAATGAGCAGCCATGCTGCATGGACGGTTCTCGCGCTCACAGTTACACGGAAGGGACTGGAGTAGCTTTCTGGAGCGCCTACCATGAAACATACTCATAACTCTGAAATCACAGGCAGAATAAAAGATATCAAACAATGCTTAATTTGTGCCGGACCCCAGAGTTTCTCCAAATGACCTCCTTTAGACCTGCCAAATATTGGAGTTATGTAGGAAGGTTGAATACTCATGATTTCCCCTCATGCCTCTTTCATCCACCACCACACACTGCATGCACCTTTATTTAACCTTAACACAAAATTCTTTTTCATCTCTGCTTTCCCCCTTAATCATTGTTTTTTCGTTTATCTCTGCCTCCTTCTTTCCCACTATCCTGCCTTTCTTTGTCTTGTTCTGGGTTGAAGTCTGCTGGTGAAAAATAAGCCCCGGTCCCCAAAAATGAGTATCGTGGACCCCACCTGCAACCTCTGGTTCAAATTAAGTACTGTTGCCAAACATGGGCTCGTTTGTTTATCAAATACCTTGTTACTTTCTGGAAAGGGGCATGGACAAGACTTATAACCAGCCCTACCCCGGAGGGTGGTTGGTCCATAGGACATTATTTGAGGTGCCAAATCTAAGATAAAGGGCCCGATTCTGATGCGGGTTGGAAAAGCTTCCCGACCGAGGGCCTGATTCTGATGCGGTTAGGAAGGCCTCCTAACGGCATTTGCTCCTTCCAAATCGTATCGGGAACGCGTCTTCCCGACCGAGGGCCCAATTCTGATGCGGTTAGGAACAAATGTTCCCATTGAAGTCAATGGGAGTTCAACCAAATCGTATCTGGAAGCATCCGGATGCATCCTACTCCGCCGGTCGGACTTTCCCGATCCGAGTGGGTCGGAAACCATTTCCCAACCGATTCGGTCGGGAAGCTTTTCCAACCCGCATCAGAATCGGGCCCTAAGTGTAGCATTTTTTTTTCTGTGATGTTAGTTCCTTTTTTGCATCGTATATTAGCAGGGCAATCACGACAGGAGATGTGTCACAATACATGTATTGCCTTATTTTTTGTCACTTCTTTGCCCACTTGATATTTGTAACAGATTTTTGCTTCTGGCAGATTTATTGACTATTAATTTCATATTCTATCAAGAACCACAAGATTGAAAAGGAGGTTTTCTCCCTTTGTTGGGTTTTCCTTCTACCTGGGACCTTCACAAGGCGACACAACACCTTTTATATATATTTTCTGCAAAGGGTGGTACCATGGCTACTAGGAGGAGCTGCACTTTCCACGAGCAATCAACAAGAGGACTTATTAGACCTCTTCATGGCCAATTCCTTGACACTCACATTGTCTGCTTTTGCAGTTTTTCTAATTCCACATGAGTGGATAATTGAGTACAAAATATTTAGAGTTCAAATCTAATTTATTCATTTTCGGTCAGTAACATATACACTCACCCACATCTAATGGCCGATGAGGTATAACAGGGAGGGGAGAGGAACAAGGGGTGGCTGGAAGGGGACGCTGGGTGGGAGATAATGTGGATGGGCAGGGAAAAGTTTCTGTGGTCCATACAGAAAGGGAGGGCACTCCACCTCTATGGCTGCCTGGTCGAACAGGGCTCGCCATTGTGAGGAGGGGCTCATACTTCCTCCAGGGCAGCTCTGTTTTCCGCTGATACTGGAGTTCTCGCTTTGTTTCCCTGCATGAGCTGGAGAATTCTGAGGTAGCTCAGGCAGGCAGACAGAGCTCGCAGAATTTGTGTGACAGGAAGTGGATGCCTGAAACCCACATTTTGTCAAATTGTTGCAGCCTGGAGTCTGTTAGATTTTCCATTTCAACGATATCCCATAATTAATGCAGTCAGTCAGCATGGTCAGGGGTATGATCGGTGCCCCACTTGGAGAAGATTGCTTGCTTAGCTGTGCAGAGGGCCATTGGAGAAGTGTGGCTCAATGGTTAGAGCGGCAGACCCTGATGCAGAGATCTGGCCCGGGACCAGGGTTCAATTCCCGCCTTGGCGGGTCTTGGGCTCAATTTCCTCGGACCTGATAATTCTCGCCTCGGTGCCTATTCTAATCATGGGTCCCACTCTGCAACTCTGGGCAATAGCTTGCTTAATCTCCACAACGGCCCCAACAGCGCTGGGATGCCTGGCTTCACTCTGGGGGTGCCCAGGAGTGGACATTTCACAGGGAAAAGCCAGGAAGGGTTCCACAGCGGTATGCGTACAGCGCCTGGACACCCCTTTGGGGGTATGGGTGCGCTTTACAAGTACAAATTTCATTCATTTCATTTCATTGTGATGGCCCTCCCTCTGTTGGAGTGCAAGGGGTAAGTTAGTTCATTTGGCAATCCTCATAGTATGTAAATAAGAAAGGCTGGTAAGTCCAGGTCAAAATTTATGTTTATGTCCCTGAGCACGACTTCCCAATACTGTTTGAATTTGGGGCATCACCACAGTGCGAGTGTTAAGGCACATGTTTGGCCGGAATTGCACCAGCAGGTATCTATGCTGGCAGCTTTCCATTTTGCCATCTTTGCAGGAGTACAATATCAATAGTACAAAACTATGAGCAATGCTTCCTGTTCTGTGTCACTGCGTGATGAGATTCATGTTCTGTGAAGGATGTCGCTCCATTTCTTTGGGCCCACATGAGCATTCCAGTTCTACCACCCGCCTCTATTGGGCTTGGTACTTCATGGGGTTGACAGCTTTGCTGAGGAAGTCGTAAATGTCTGAGAGGAGGCCTTTGTCTTCTTGAATGGTGATCAACCATTTCCTGGATGTGGTCGGTCATACGTCTGTTCGTGAAGGGCTGAGTCTTGGATTGAGTGACCCAGTGCATGATTGCACTTTAACACACGGTTTCTTCGAGTAGTAAAACATAACCCTTTTGGATTTGTGGGGAATCCATTAAATCTGGGTAATCAAACAGGTTGCCTACTCTTCGACAGTTTGTATCTTGCCAGGCCTGGAAAGCTTGCCCTGTGCCTGCAGGAGGGAATTCCTTGACGAAATTTCTTTGTAAACAGGCATTTGAAATGGGTAATTTACGCGAGTGACAAGTACATACTTTACTAAATGATTTGTAATCTCTGTCACTCCTGTAAATGAGAATATTTTTGTACACTTAAATTTGATTTATTTCTTTATAAAGTTCTAAAAGAAAAATACACCCGTTTCCGTTTCGATCTATTTGTTTTTGACTGTACAAATTGATTTTGAGAATTCATGTTTTTGAGGTTAATATTTGGGCACTCATAAGTGATATTGTGAAGTAATGATTTCATATGTCTAAATTTAATCCCTTGTAGGCCATTTTAGAAAGTGGACATTTTTTCTGCTCTTAATTTTGCTCTGTGTGCCTGTAGCCTGTCTCCAATACACGTCTGGCTGGCTGACAGCTACACTTTGTGCATTATGTTAGACAGCCACAAACACAGGAAGGGTTGGGTGTGACAAAGGACTCATTTGCATTCATCTCCATTCTGATACCCTTCCTGGGCAAGAAGCGGGAGAGATGGGTTCACTCTCACATCTGAATAGCCCCCTGTTCACAAAGTATCGGGGACATCAAAGAGCTATTTTTTTCTGACACAGCAACTGACCTCTGTGCTTTGAGTCTGACCAGCAGATTAGTGTGAGCTTTTTCTGGAAACTTTTGCCCTCAAAAACACTCTAGAGACAAGGTACTTGGGTTATCTCTCTCTTTGAATTTATTTATATACACTTAAGCGATAATGTGGCCAGGATGAATGTTTCTCTTGTGATCCTTCAGGCACAACGTTCTTTCATATGAACCAGTCGTTGGTGCTTGTCGCTGGTTTTCCCTCGATAGAGTGGAAATAAGGGCAGGTAAGTAATCAGTTTTCTACTGGTATAACCCAACACCACACACCACGGTGACACGTGAGTCATTAGACGCAATTATCATGATCAAAAGAAAGTGGTCTCTCTAAGACTCAGCTATGAAAATGAAGGATCACTGGTGCAGTGAAGCAGTGACAGGAATTATACTGTGCCACAGTAAAGTGCTCAAGATCATTACAAGGCTTTCCCATCTTTTTTATCAACCCTCCCCAGAGCCTCAAGCGGTTATGCACCTGCGAAAGCCACACTCCTCCTGGAGCGTGGCTGGTATCAGAGTCCAACCGGCATCTCTCTGCTTTGAGGGATTTTGGGTCGTCCACATTCGACTCCGGTGGATTCCTCGATACAGCAACGTCATCCTTGATCTTGTGGCTGGCACCTGCTCTGGCTCTGTCCTTAATCTCTGAGTCTTCTCTGTCTTGCCCACCGGATCCGCAATCCAGTTCTTGATGATTCATGATGCTGACCTTGTGTTTGCAGCGACCTTTTCTTCCGGTTCCTGCTGAAGTCCTTCCGTTGGACATGCCCACTGCCCAAAGGAGAAGGGATCTCTAAAGGGGCCTATCACGTCTCTCTTCCCCAGACATACAGTGAGGTTATTTTTGCTTCCAAAGGAGGAGGGCCAGTGCATAAACCCCTGGGACTCATCCTACTCCTGGCACTGAGGTCGTCCAGGAGCAATGCTTCATATCTGCACACTGAGCTAGGTCACTGCATCCCTTCCCGAGTCATCTAAGATCAGTGCATCATATCTGCGTGCTGGTCGGAGTCACTGAATTCCTTCTTGAAACTGCTGCTGCGCCATGGGGAAGCCTCCCAGCATGGCCCCCCAGCAATATGTTGTCTGGGTTACCCCGGGTTGGGTCAGTGACGCGGTCCTGACTGCGAAGTTTGTCAGCTGCCTACTAGAAAGAACCAACGCTGCTACGTCGATAGCCCTCTTCTAGCAGACTCAACGATGTGGGCCCTGCTTACACAACAGCAGTCCATGCCGTGCCTCAGAGTTTCCATGTAGGACTATCGACATCAGCATTCCCGCCATTAAGGTATAGGGTACTGTGGGACCTGCGGGGTACCTGTCACCCGCCCACACTCCCTCATGGGCAGCTGTGACTGTAAGAGTACATTCATCCAAGCAACTGGAAAAACCTGTTGAATAGAAGGGACTTTTGGGCCTGCTGTTCCATCCCAATTGGGTATACAAATCCTCTGCACACGTTTACAAGTAAATACATAAAGTTTCATAAAATATCACAATGATGCTTGTCTTTGTATTTTCAGATGTCTTTAATTCAAGATCTTTAGCCTTCTTAGTCAACACGTGTTTCGTCGCTGTTACAGGGGATTACCCGCGACTTCTTCAGGGCTAAGGGAATATATAAACAAGTACTTGTTCGTGTAAGCAATGGTAGTAAGGAAACTTTATCTTTCAAATTATTGACAAAGTGACTTCGGTGACTTGTGTGAATTATAGAATAGTGAATATTACTGTGTGGAAATCCATGTGAAACTGGTGTTGTATGTGCTTTTCGTACAACTTCTTTGTGTATCAATTTATCAATGGGGGAAAGAAAGAACAAAAAAGGCCCCCTGTCGTTTATGTTATCGTTATAAGACATACAAGTACAGTTGGTATTCAAGACTCCATTATATGAGTAATCCTGTGGTTGGCAAGGTGCGGGCATGCAATCAACCCATTTGGTTTTATAATCCTGAGTTTATTCATTAATTCTATTTCATTATATTCGTGGCGAAGTAGTGCTCCCTCATGCTGTCACTCAAGAGTAAATACATGCTGACTATATTGTGTAGTTAAATATGTGTACGGGAACATATTTTGTTGAAATACGATAGCTGAGGTCAGTTTCAAGTAGTCTCTAAATAACAGAGAAAAGGGCACATAAGCTAAAGAATGGCAATCGGTAGATTCTAATACGGTGTACTTGGTAACCATGAAGGATCCCCTACCTTAGTTCCGGTGATAATTCCAACCCGGAAGGGGTTCCTATAATTTCTGCGCCTGGAGAGGTAGACTATTTAATCTCATGTCCGAATATCTTAATGTGCTTCCAAGTGTAAGGGAGTTTCTTTTAGAAGAACTGCCCCATCCTAAAGTGAAATTAACAATCTATTAATATTATTATCCCTTATTTGTCTGTCTAGTATTTTGACTATAATAAGTCCGTTTTTTCACTCCTTACCGGCAGTATTAGGTAGAACCCCTTGGATCTCCAGGCCGTGGCGTGTTCGCCGTGCAAATCAGCAGTCTGCAGCCGGCCACCCCAGCGTTGTCTTAAGTACTGGAGTGCAAGGGCGGACTAAACCGGTTCCTAGACCCATTTTGGGGGCCATCTTAGAGTGGTGTGTCGGGGCCCCCGGGGGTACTGAACCCATTTTGGGGGCCATCTTAGAGTGGTGTGTCGGGGCTCCCGGGGGTACTGAACCCATTTTGGGGGCCATCTTAGAGTGGTGTGTCGGGGCCCCGGGGGTACTGAACCCATTTTGGGCGCCATCTTAGAATGGTGTATCGGGACCCCCGGGGCACTGGAATCGAAATTAGTGAGAACTAGCAAAATGTTGGTAGCAAAAGGCCAGTGGTATGCCCAAATGCTAAAAGCTATTTGCTAGAAATCCGTATCTGTAGGGGCACATGACAGCATTGAGGTGCACTACCATACAAGTGTGACATTTGAGGTAGCGTGCATGCAGCGTTTATACATAAATACATCCTTATAAGAGATTTCACATGATATCCAAGTGCTTTGTCGTTCTGACCCGAACTAATCAACATGATAGTGTGTTTTGTGACATGTGACGTGTGGCACTGTGATAGTGAATTTCGTGACATAGTTGAGTGAACCTCAAATTTAACTGTAAATTCTCGGACTTATTACAGATTGTGGCAGTCGGTCTCAATTCTCGCTAGTATCAGATCCAAAGCATATTCCGAAACGTTATGCAATGTGAATGTGAATTTTGTGACATAGCTAGGTGAGGACAGTGGCATTATGTCTCAGTTCCTCACTGTACATAGTCTACAACATATTAAGTGTCCAGGTCTCAAGTCCTCACTGTACATAGTCTCCAACATGTCAGGTATCGAGTACGAGTAGATCACTACATTAGTGTGGAAACAGTCATGTATTACAACAATATGTGGTCTAACAAAATACGTAGGGATGATAGTGGGAGTGCTCTATAAACTATGATAATGGCATGGCGTTCTTAGAAATCCAAACTCCACATAAAGTAGCTTCCAGTAATCTATTCAGAGTACGAGCTTGAGTTTAACATGGTTGCTTACATTCGGATATGTAAGGATATGTAATCCAGCCAGTGTTTCAGTTCCTTTGGAAGAGGGTAGGGGCTAATCCCCAAGGAAGTATTGAAGATCATGGTCCGTGTTCAAGCCCTGTTCGACACTTTTAAGTCTCATAATCCATAGCGCCTCTCTCCTCCTGAGTGTTATTTCCCTGTTACCTCCCCTTGGGTCTTTGTGTGTGACATCAAAACCATAGAAGGAGAACGTTCTATCTGTGCTTTGAGAGTTACATTCTGCTATATGTGTGGCAATCGGATATCTGGTGTCCCCTTGCTTTACAGCGCTCATGTGTTCCCCAATACGCTCTTTGAGGCTCCTGATGGTACTTCCAATGTATCTTACACTCAATAGCATACACTACATATTTTGTGTAACAGGAAATATTGTTGTCAATTTTGTACACCCTATTGTTAGGTCCCCTAAAGTACCCCCGGGGGCCCCGACACACCACTCTAAGATGGCCCCCAAAATGGGTCTAGGAACCGGTTTAGTCCGCCCTTGCACTCCATTACTTAAGACAATGCCGGGGTGGCCAGCTGCAGACTGTTGATTGGCGTGTTGCAACACGCCACAGCCTGGAGATCTAAGGGGTTCTACCTAATACTGCCGGTAAGGAGTGAAAAAACGGACTTATTATAGTCAAAATACTAGACAGACAAATAAGGGATAATAATATTAATAGATTGTTAATTTCACTTTAGGATGGGGCAGTTCTTCTAAAAGAAACTCCCTTACACTTGGAAGCACATTAAGATATTCGGACGCGAGACTAAATAGTCTACCTCTCCAGGCGCAGAAATTATAGGCACCCCTTCCGGGTTGGAATTATCACCGGAACTAAGGTTGGGGGATCCTTCATGGTTACCAAGTACACCGTATTAGAATGTACCGATTGCCATTCTTTAGCTTATGTGCCCTTTTCTCTGTTATTTAGAGACTACTTGAAACTGACCTCAGGTATCGTATTTCAACAAAATACGTTCCCATACACATATTTAACTACACAATATAGTCAGCATGTATTTACTATTGAGTGACAGCATGAGGGAGCACTACTTCACCACGAATATAATGAAATAGAATTAATGAATAAACTCAGGATTATAAAACCAAATGGATTGATTGCATGCCCGCACCTTGCCAACCACAGGATTACTCATATAATGGAGTCTCGAATACCAACTGTACTTGTATGTCTTATAACGATAACATAAACGACAGGGGGACTTTTTTTGTTCTTTCTTTCCCCCATTGATAAATTGATACATAAAGGAGTTGTACGAAAAGCACATACAACACCAGTTTCACATGGATTTCCACACAGTAATATTCACTATTTTATAATTCACACAAGTCACCAAAGTCACTTTGTCAATAATTTGAAAGATAAAGTTTCCTTACTACCATTGCTTACACAAACAAGTACTTGTTTATATATTCCCTTAGTCCTGAAGAAGTCGCGGGGTAATCCCCTGTAACAGCGACGAAACACGTGTTGGCTAAGAAGGCTTAAGATCTTGAATTAAAGACATCTGAAAATACAAAGACAAGCATCATTGTGATATTTTATGAAACTTTATGTATTTACTTTTAAACGTGTGCAGAGGATTTATATATATAGTAGAGTGGTCTGCTGGCCACACACGTGAGTTCAGAATATTTATACAAACCACTTTATTGCAACACAATGTAATTTTGTTGTGGTTCTCATAACCACACCTGACAATTAACAGTCAGTGGATTGATGCACTCCGCGGTCAGCGCTGAAAGCAGGAGGCATGTCAGGTGCATTCTTGTACATCCTGGTCTCATTCTCTCACCACTAACTGCGAGTGAAATTAAGTAAAATATTTATTTGAACAAATAGAAACCCTTCTTAGAAATCATTGGGAAATTTCTGCTCCATAGCGATTTAGAACCCACTAAATAAATAAATGCATTTCTTAGGATCCACTTCAGTATATTAACCAAACTGAGAAAAGCAAACTAAAAGAAAGCGGACAAGAGAAAGGACCTTTTTCAGGGATTTCACAATATTAGCCCTTTTATGTAGTAAGTCTGTGGACACAGTACATCTCTGCGAGCTCTCACATCTGGCCTGGTTTTCAGGTCTCATCTTGAAACAGAGTCATCTGTAATTACCTTTGTATAACAATTGATGCCCATTATATATTATTACCTTTTGGAATAAATGTAGCATTATTCTGTTAAAAATCCGAGGATAACAAAAGCAACACGAAAGATAATAAAAGCTAGGCCAAATAAATTCTTAAACAAAGATACGTTATTTCCTAGCCGTCTTTCTTGAGCCCTCATGAAAAGGAGTTATCCTATCCAGATTGCAAATTGGATCTAGTAAACACTCGAGTGCCCTCACTTTATGCCTTCTCCCACACATGTTAGACACCATGTTGGAAAGTGGTTATTAGTAGTAGTAAATATGCATCTCCCACTGGCAATAAGGCCACTAACACAGTTTAAGACTCAGTACAGGTCTCAATAAATTATTCCCATGCTCAAACATGGGTAGCTTAACTTAGGTGACAGTTATGTAAAGTATTTTTGAAAAAATATTTCAGTAAATAATTAAGACACAACAGACAATAAAAATCCAACACCAATTTATAAAAATTAGAAATATTTGTATCTTTAAAATGACACCAAAATTAAAATAATCCAATGTTAGGGAACCAGAGAATTTAGCGCTATATAGCACTTAGAAACCTATCACACCACTCTGGGACATCTGGTTGCACTTTACTGGGATAAAGTCAAATTTTCAGGCCGACTGCGATGGAGCTCTGCTCCGATACCCCTCACGGTAGGCCTCTGTCGAGATTTTACCTTTTGACTTAGAAACTTTTCTGGAGCTTTTTCAGCCAGGGTCTCTCGATGCTCTTCACCAGTCCGGATTGGTAAGGTTTCGATGGCTTGCTTTTCAGGAAGCTCCGGGTCAAACTCTGGAAGTCGAACCTCCATAGCTTTTCACCAGAACGAACCAGCAGGGCAGGCTGGCTCGTGGTTGAAGGTTGCTGGCTTGGCTCTCAATGTAGAGTTGGTCCTCTTATGGAGCTTTTTCCAAAGTTGCTCCAAACTTCTCCAAACATCTGGAACTTCTTCCTGAAAGTTCCACTTGAGGGTCCGAAGTGTCCCAAACACAATCCAAGGGTCTGGAATCTCCAAGATGGTCCTTGAAAGATTGGGACCACAATTCCCACGATGAACCTGGACAAAACTCTTACAAATCCACTGGAAGCACTCCAGGCAGGGAATTCGTGCTGGTGATGATGCAGGTGAGCTATTTAAACCTATAGCTTTCAGCAAGTCCACGCTTTATTCCTCTTGAAGCAAGTTACATCTAAAGGGCTGCAGTTCCAGATAATTCAGCAGGCGCATTCAGTAAGAATGCAGGGCCTGATAGTGCAGATCATGTTTCTAGCTTGGCAAGCTTTCTTCTTCTTTTAGTTTCAAGCAGCAGAACTGAGAGGCTCTGCTTCTCTCACTAATGTATTCAGTGTTCTCTAGGGTCAAGGAGGAGAGCACTGCTGTCCAATGAGGTACAGGACAACACCCCAGAGTATGACAAATTCCTCCAAAGTGTGGCATAATCTTCTCCCAGAAAGTTCAATATGGCTGAACTTGCAGCAGAGGAGCAGGAACTAGATAACCAACCTCCAGTGTGGCTCATTTCCAGAGCTCTCCTTCCCATACCATCTGCAAATTCCAGCCTTAAGCCTGCCATCTGGCTGGTTCAGAGGGCTTTGGGTAGATGGACCTGGCCTTCCCTACCTGTCCTATCTCCCTTTGAAGCTCCATGCTTTATGACCCCTCCCCCTTCTCTAGCATTCCTGTTTAGCCAAGCTCTCTTCAACAGATAGCCTCTCTATGGTTGAGTCACTTATCACTTCATCAAAGCAGCCTGGCTAACCCTGTTAACTCTGACCAGTCAGAGAAGAAGGCTGAATTTTGGCTTACTGACAAGAAAGTCTTATAACTTATTTTCTGTATATTTTAGGATAAAGTCAACAATAGCATATAGCATATTGTTGGATTTATCAATACCATTCTCCTAAGTCCTTGAATCATATTTTCTTTAATTCCAAGCGATGGTTATGCATTCATCAACTATTGTAATGTTATCATATGGGACTAGGCATCTACAATGGGGAAACTGCAATGAGCAATTTCTCCATCACCAGGCAGCGTCGGCCGGTACAGGTAAGCGCATTGGGGCGGGCGGGGGAGCCAGCAGGCGACAGAATAGGTATTATTTATTTATTTAATTATACCTATTCTGTCATCTGTCGACTTCCCCTCACAACCCACCCACCGCGTTTACATGTGCCGGCCGCCGCCTTTTAATTTCTGTCTTAATACCGTAGTATTGGCACCTATGGGGACCTGAATCTCTTTTTTACGATATGGCCCTGTCCCCTTCTGCCAATTTTGAGAGCTGGGCCCCTTCTTCCACATATTTCCAACTTGGAAACCGCCTGAGGACAAAAGGATAAGAGAGTTGAACGTAAATGAACATATCTGCTAATTTCCCAAGTATATGAGACATAGACCATCAGACTTTGACCCAGAAAAGAGAGAGACAACACAAAAGGGGGAAAGAAGAAAGAAGAGATAGGCAGAAATACAGTGGCAAAAAGATAAAGCAGGGATCCCAAAAAGCAGGTGCATAGGCCCAAACCATCCTAGACTTACCTGCGACCAGGCCTCCGGCTGGTTAAGGCCCTTGCGGACCAGGCTCCAGTGCCTTGAGGCACTCACCTTACCTCTCTCTTTCTCTCTCTCTCTCTCTCTTTTTTCTCTCTCTCCCTCTTTTTCTCTCTCTCTCTCTTTCTCTCTCACCTTGCTCTTTCTGACTTTTGTGCCAATGCTCTCGCTCTTTGAGCCAATTCTCTCACTCTGCATGCCTTTTCTCTTGCTCTTTGCTAGCAGGCTCTTTTCTGCGTCCCACAGCTCCGTGCTCTCCTCCCTCCTTCCTAGGACCTACATAAGCACAGCCGCGCACAGCAGACGCACCTCTGGTATGCCAAAGGTAAGCCCGTCTGCACCTGGACCACAACCACAACCAGCACTAGAAATCCTGGCCCTCCTCCAGCCCACCACTACCCTACCACTCTCTTTCCTGCCCTGAATCCTGGATGTTGAAACACCCTCTGCTCGTGCACCACACTGCACAATATGGAAGGACCATTCAGCTTCTCCCTCTTTTGCTTCACCAGCACCACAGCTCCAACAACTCCAACCAAGAACATATAAACAACAACCAACCTCACAAACATTCAAACGCCCACCAGCAAACACACATGTACCCCTTGCACACAGCAATATCATGCCTGCTCTTCAACACCCGCTCACTCAGCAGACATGCCATGGAGATCTAGGACCTGCTGGACAATGTTGCCGCGGACCTCCGCTTCCTCAGGGAAACATGGAAAACCACAGCTTCAATGCTGGACATCGCTGCAGCCATCCGCTCCAAATACAAGATCACCAGGCAAAACTGCCCAAACAAGCCTAGAGGAGGAATAGATATCGTCTATAAAGACACTTTCAGCTACACTGCCTCCTCCGAAGCCTTAAATAAAATTGCATGGAACACCTCAACTTAAAAATAAGAATCACAGCAAATGCCCCCTTGGGTGGAACCCTAGTCTACCGTCCCCCAGGCCGCCTCGGCCAACTTTGCTAGCAACATTACGGCCATCATTGCCCTTCCTAGTCCTTGACTCCAGTGCTTTCACCCTCCTAGGAGACCTCAGTTTCCATCTATAGGGCCAGACAGACCCTACCTTAGCCGCTCTTCTCAACAGCCTCAGAAACCTGAGACTATCCCAACATGACACAGAGCCCATCCACACCATCGGACACATCCTGAATCCCATCTTCACGCCATTTAATATCATCACAATCAACACACCAAGGCCCTTCACCTGGGTCGATAACGCCATAATCAGTTTCACAATCAATATCCATCAACTCAGAATAGCCCCCACAGCGGGTATTGGACGTCCGTCCTCCACGACAACAAACTAGTACCCACGGGCCTCCTGGCACATGACATAAAAACTTCAAGAAGTGGATCACCAACTTCACTGACAATCTGACTCATAAGGAACAGAGCCACACAGCAAAATCTGAAACACAAGCCAGCTGTACACAGATGACCTCAGAATGACAAAGAAGCACTGCAAACAACTGGAGTACCAGGAAAGTGGAAGTGGAAAAAGGTGCTTTCAAATTGATACTGTCCCTCTCAGACAAAACACCTAACACTAAGATTAAGTTCAGCACATGCATGATTGAAGTGGCCACCTGGATGAAATTTAACTACCTCAAACTGAACTCGGATGAGACTGAAGTGGTGGTCCCCAGGAAAGATGCCTCGCCATTGGACTCACCCCATTCCCTGATCACAAGCAAGAATCCTCTGAATCATCATAGAAAACAAAATGGACATGACAGCCCAAGTCAACACAGTGGCCGCATTCTGCTTCAACACCCTAAGGTTGCTGAAGAACATCTTCAAGTAGCTAGCACACAACAGCCCTAAAACGATCACCCAAGCCCTCATTTCCAGAAGACTAGAGCACCCTGTACACAAGAATAACCAACAAGGTTGCCAGAATTGTGCTAACCGCAGCAGCCAGACTAGTCCTCAACCTCCATGCCGAGCCCACATCACATCACACCTTAGGGAACTCCACTGGCTTCCCATACACAAGTTTGCACACTTCAAACTCCTTAACCACACCTACAGAGCACTCCACAACACAGGCTCGGCCTACCTGAATAGCTGCATTAATTTCCACCAACCTTCCAGACACCTCCGCTCCTCCAGTCTCCAACTAGTATACACCCGACTGAATACACAAAACCAGAACGGCAATCCTAGGTTAATGTTGGAGGTAGTATTGTAAATCTGGGGGCACTGGGAGTGCTCGCCCTATGTCTGCGAACTTACCAGTACATGATAATTGTAGTAGTATCTTAGTGGGCAATTAGGATCTTGGTATGTGGCTCAGTACACTTCCATGTCTGCGAAGGCCATGACGTCCACTAGCCTGCCACATGACAAATCTACAGATCCCCCACCATGCCTGGAGAGGATCTTTGTGGCTTCAAAGCATCCACTTGATCTGCTGATGCCCTTAAGGCACAAATGAGATCAAAGCAGGCACTATTTTCTTTGCTTACTTGTTATTTCATTTGTGTTTTAAAGAAACAAACTGCTAAATATCAATAGACGTGGAGATTTCGCGCTGCACATTAGGAAAATTGTTTGAGTTCCATGCAGTGCTTAATTTGAGCCAGTGCTTTCCGGTTCTCATCACCGGCACTTAATTGGTTTCCGGTGCTCGTCACCGGGACCTAATTGTCAACACCATACTTAGAACAGTCTACCACATGGTGGCACTGCTCATCTAATTTAGAAATGAGCAGAACAACAGTTGTTGAGCAATACAATATACATTGAAATTGCTAATACCTGCCTCTCCAGGCATTCCTTTAGCTTTTTGGGACCTGGAATAATCTGAACTATCGCATTTACATGCGAGAGAGATGGTTAGTAGTTGTTTTGGCAGCGAAGACAGGGGCAATGGGTGGTGCAAGCTGCAGTGGCCTCCTGGTCAGAGCCCTGGCACTTAATATTTTACAAATTAAGCACTGGTTCCATGTCTGGGACTGCTACGCTTTGTATGGTAGTCACAGACAGGAAAACCCACTGACAATCGTCCTGCCCTAAATAGGGTTCTGCTACTGTGACCTGGTGGCCCAGGGGTGGACCGACCGACGGACAGGTGCTTCTGCTGGTAAATCCAGCTAAGACAGACAAGCCATCCACCCTTTTTCTCAGATGTACCACAACCTCCAACTTCCAAAACAGGCCTTTGGGGTTTTATATATTAACATTTAAGTTATGTAAGCCTGGATGGCCACATTTGAAGAGAAATTTCATTTTATGAGCTATGAATAAATTGCAATTTCAACGTTAAAAAAAGAAAAATCTCATGCAATACAGTCGTTCGTCCTCATCAACAGTCATGTAATGTGATTTTCATTTAAAAAAGATGTAAAACAAAGATGTCCTACGTAACCACCCACCATAACTCTAAAATAGTCGGAATTTTACTGTTCTTTTCCAGGTACTTTCATGACACCAGCAACTTTAAATAGATTCGTTCAATGAACAAAGAAGCGTATTTTTGTATGACGCAAGGCACGTCAGACCATCCCTCCTACTGAATGTGCTCTAAGTGCTCTCTACACAAAGGATAACCTTTTCTTTCAAATATGAAAGACAAACCAAACAATGCATGCCCCATTTTATTTCCATTTTTCGTACAGTATCAAAGGACTTGAAACGTAAGTCTACAAACGACGTGAATGCTCTGTGCCCCACCAATGTCCTGTTCTCACTTCCATGACTGAAATATAAACCCTAAGAGAGACCCCCTGCTTTTGTTCCCTTATTCTAAACATTATTTACTTGTCAGTCACTTGTATCTTGTAGGGTCCAAAGCAAAATTGTATAAAAACAATACCGTTATTGTGTTTTTTGTAATTGTTGCTACCAATTTTGTAATTAATAATAATGTCGATAAAATGTTATGATATCATCTAAAGTTTAACATGAGGAACTACAACAAAATGAATACAGTGCTCTGGGAGGTTCAGTAAAGGAGGGGGAGAGACACACATCCTCTGTGATGTGTAGTAGAAACTAAACACGCCTCATGAGCATCTGCAGAGCTCGCTACCCTCTTAGCTGCCTTCTGGTGATGGAACTGCCCTCAGAACCAAGGCACAAATAGAAGTTGTCTAACTACATATTTTTCACTGAGCAAACTTTCATTTTTTGATTAATTGATTTTTAGTAAAAGCTATGATGATGATCATGATTGACAAGCAGAGTTAGCTTAAAATGGGACTATCATGATCCTTTTACAATTTCACAATTTATTGTGTTCACATTAACAATTGTTTCCATCCAGTGTTTCCGCTTCTCTTTGCGTCTCACATTTAAGGGCTTATTACAATTTCGGTCGGAGTTTCCTCTGACCAACACCGTGGCAGAAATGGGACCGACCGACCTCCGGTCGGCAGTCCCGACTGCCTAATTATGATGGTGCTGTCACATTCCCACATTTCCCTATGGGAGCATGTGTTACAGCCGTAAACAGGCCATAGTACAAACTCCCATAGGGAAATGGGAGGTTGTGCTAATCCCTGCAACCCATGGCAGGCACCTCAAGGTGCAGGGATTCACAAGGGGCACCATAGGTGCCCCATCGACCCCAACCGGAGGATGAAAACAGAAGGAGGCCCTGCTAGGGGCCCTCATACACGCTTTCCATGTTGGAAAGCCCAGCATGGAAAGCCTGCCAGAATCCGTGCATCGTAATCTGGACCTGGTAAAATGCCATACATATCGTTATGGGCCAGTTCCAACTGGCCGACGGGCTCCTTGAGCCCTTCGGAAGCCAGCCAGAATGACCGCCGGTTTCAATTCCGACCGGCTGTATTGTAATCAGCCGGTCAGAATTTAAACCGACGATCTCGTCGTAAAGTCTCCGACCTAAGGTCGGAGGCTTTACGACCGAGATCATAATAGGCCCCTTGGTGTTACACCATGAATGCCTTGAATTGCTTGCTGTGAGAGGGAGCCATAGGTTCCTGTATCCACTTATAGTTTTTGACCATATCCTTTTGCCCCTATCTCAAAGATGACGTTGTACAATAGAGTCAGCAGCAGCAGCTCAGCAAAGGAGCAGCTAGAACCTAATGCCATTGACATTGCAGCAAAAATTCTGTGAACCTGTTTGAAACTGCTCACTATTACATCCACGAACGAGAAGGGAAGAAGTGCACTTTATGCTTGTTAAAGAACATCGCACTCGGCTCGTGAATGAGCAGCCATGCTGCATGGACGGTTCTCGCGCTCACAGTTACACGGAAGGGACTGGAGTAGCTTTCTGGAGCGCCTACCATGAAACATACTCATAACTCTGAAATCACAGGCAGAATAAAAGATATCAAACAATGCTTAATTTGTGCCGGACCCCAGAGTTTCTCTCAAATGACCTCCTTTAGACCTGCCAAATATTGGAGTTATGTAGGAAGGTTGAATACTCATGATTTCCCCTCATGCCTCTTTCATCCACCACCACACACTGCATGCACCTTTATTTAACCTTAACACAAAATTCTTTTTCATCTCTGCTTTCCCCCTTAATCATTGTTTTTTCGTTTATCTCTGCCTCCTTCTTTCCCACTATCCTGCCTTTCTTTGTCTTGTTCTGGGTTGAAGTCTGCTGGTGAAAAATAAGCCCCGGTCCCCAAAAATGAGTATCGTGGACCCCACCTGCAACCTCTGGTTCAAATTAAGTACTGTTGCCAAACATGGGCTCGTTTGTTTATCAAATACCTTGTTACTTTCTGGAAAGGGGCATGGACAAGACTTATAACCAGCCCTACCCCGGAGGGTGGTTGGTCCATAGGACATTATTTGAGGTGCCAAATCTAAGATAAAGGGCCCGATTCTGATGCGGGTTGGAAAAGCTTCCCGACCGAGGGCCTGATTCTGATGCGGTTAGGAAGGCCTCCTAACGGCATTTGCTCCTTCCAAATCGTATCGGGAACGCGTCTTCCCGACCGAGGGCCCAATTCTGATGCGGTTAGGAACAAATGTTCCCATTGAAGTCAATGGGAGTTCAACCAAATCGTATCTGGAAGCATCCGGATGCATCCTACTCCGCCGGTCGGACTTTCCCGATCCGAGTGGGTCGGAAACCATTTCCCAACCGATTCGGTCGGGAAGCTTTTCCAACCCGCATCAGAATCGGGCCCTAAGTGTAGCATTTTTTTTTCTGTGATGTTAGTTCCTTTTTTGCATCGTATATTAGCAGGGCAATCACGACAGGAGATGTGTCACAATACATGTATTGCCTTATTTTTTGTCACTTCTTTGCCCACTTGATATTTGTAACAGATTTTTGCTTCTGGCAGATTTATTGACTATTAATTTCATATTCTATCAAGAACCACAAGATTGAAAAGGAGGTTTTCTCCCTTTGTTGGGTTTTCCTTCTACCTGGGACCTTCACAAGGCGACACAACACCTTTTATATATATTTTCTGCAAAGGGTGGTACCATGGCTACTAGGAGGAGCTGCACTTTCCACGAGCAATCAACAAGAGGACTTATTAGACCTCTTCATGGCCAATTCCTTGACACTCACATTGTCTGCTTTTGCAGTTTTTCTAATTCCACATGAGTGGATAATTGAGTACAAAATATTTAGAGTTCAAATCTAATTTATTCATTTTCGGTCAGTAACATATACACTCACCCACATCTAATGGCCGATGAGGTATAACAGGGAGGGGAGAGGAACAAGGGGGTGGCTGGAAGGGGACGCTGGGTGGGAGATAATGTGGATGGGCAGGGAAAAGTTTCTGTGGTCCATACAGAAAGGGGAGGGCACTCCACCTCTATGGCTGCCTGGTCGAACAGGGCTCGCCATTGTGAGGAGGGGCTCATACTTCCTCCAGGGCAGCTCTGTTTTCCGCTGATACTGGAGTTCTCGCTTTGTTTCCCTGCATGAGCTGGAGAATTCTGAGGTAGCTCAGGCAGGCAGACAGAGCTCGCAGAATTTGTGTGACAGGAAGTGGATGCCTGAAACCCACATTTTGTCAAATTGTTGCAGCCTGGAGTCTGTTAGATTTTCCATTTCAACGATATCCCATAATTAATGCAGTCAGTCAGCATGGTCAGGGGTATGATCGGTGCCCCACTTGGAGAAGATTGCTTGCTTAGCTGTGCAGAGGGCCATTGGAGAAGTGTGGCTCAATGGTTAGAGCGGCAGACCCTGATGCAGAGATCTGGCCCGGGACCAGGGTTCAATTCCCGCCTCGGCGGGTCTTGGGCTCAATTTCCTCGGACCTGATAATTCTCGCCTCGGTGCCTATTCTAATCATGGGTCCCACTCTGCAACTCTGGGCAATAGCTTGCTTAATCTCCACAACGGCCCCAACAGCGCTGGGATGCCTGGCTTCACTCTGGGGGTGCCCAGGAGTGGACATTTCACAGGGAAAAGCCAGGAAGGGTTCCACAGCGGTATGCGTACAGCGCCTGGACACCCCTTTGGGGGTATGGGTGCGCTTTACAAGTACAAATTTCATTCATTTCATTTCATTGTGATGGCCCTCCCTCTGTTGGAGTGCAAGGGGTAAGTTAGTTCATTTGGCAATCCTCATAGTATGTAAATAAGAAAGGCTGGTAAGTCCAGGTCAAAATTTATGTTTATGTCCCTGAGCACGACTTCCCAATACCGTTTGAATTTGGGGCATCACCACAGTGCGAGTGTTAAGGCACATGTTTGGCCGAAATTGCACCAGCAGGTATCTATGCTGGCAGCTTTCCATTTTGCCACCTTTGCAGGAGTACAATATCAATAGTACAAAACTATGAGCAATGCTTCCTGTTCTGTGTCACTGCGTGATGAGATTCATGTTCTGTGAAGGATGTCGCTCCATTTCTTTGGGCCCACATGAGCATTCCAGTTCTACCACCCGCCTCTATTGGGCTTGGTACTTCATGGGGTTGACAGCTTTGCTGAGGAAGTCGTAAATGTCTGAGAGGAGGCCTTTGTCTTCTTGAATGGTGATCAACCATTTCCTGGATGTGGTCGATCATACGTCTGTTCGTGAAGGGCTGAGTCTTGGATTGAGTGACCCAGTGCATGATTGCACTTTAACACACGGTTTCTTCGAGTAGTAAAACATAACCCTTTTGGATTTGTGGGGAATCCATTAAATCTGGGTAATCAAACAGGTTGCCTACTCTTCGACAGTTTGTACCTTGCCAGGCCTGGAAAGCTTGCCCTGTGCCTGCAGGAGGGAATTCCTTGACGAAATTTCTTTGTAAACAGGCATTTGAAATGGGTAATTTACGCGAGTGACAAGTACATACTTTACTAAATGATTTGTAATCTCTGTCACTCCTGTAAATGAGAATATTTTTGTACACTTAAATTTGATTTATTTCTTTATAAAGTTCTAAAAGAAAAATACACCCGTTTCCGTTTCGATCTATTTGTTTTTGACTGTACAAATTGATTTTGAGAATTCATGTGTTTGAGGTTAATATTTGGGCACTCATAAGTGATATTGTGAAGTAATGATTTCATATGTCTAAATGTAATCCCTTGTAGGCCATTTTAGAAAGTGGACATTTTTTCTGCTCTTAATTTTGCTCTGTGTGCCTGTAGCCTGTCTCCAATACACGTCTGGCTGGCTGACAGCTACACTTTGTGCATTATGTTAGACAGCCACAAACACAGGAAGGGTTGGGTGTGACAAAGGACTCATTTGCATTCATCTCCATTCTGATACCCTTCCTGGGCAAGAAGCGGGAGAGATGGGTTCACTCTCACATCTGAATAGCCCCCTGTTCACAAAGTATCGGGGACATCAAAGAGCTATTTTTTTCTGACACAGCAACTGACCTCTGTGCTTCGAGTCTGACCAGCAGATTAGTGTGAGCTTTTTCTGGAAACTTTTGCCCTCAAAAACACTCTAGAGACAAGGTACTTGGGTTAACTCTCTCTTTGAATTTATTTATATACACTTAAGCGATAATGTGGCCAGGATGAATGTTTCTCTTGTGATCCTTCAGGCACAACGTTCTTTCATATGAACCAGTCGTTGGTGCTTGTCGCTGGTTTTCCCTCGATAGAGTGGAAATAAGGGCAGGTAAGTAATCAGTTTTCTACTGGTATAACCCAACACCACACACCACGGTGACACGTGAGTCATTAGACGCAATTATCATGATCAAAAGAAAGTGGTCTCTCTAAGACTCAGCTATGAAAATGAAGGATCACTGGTGCAGTGAAGCAGTGACAGGAATTATACTGTGCCACAGTAAAGTGCTCAAGATCATTACAAGGCTTTCCCATCTTTTTTATCAACCCTCCCCAGAGCCTCAAGCGGTTATGCACCTGCGAAAGCCACACTCCTCCTGGAGCGTGGCTGGTATCAGAGTCCAACCGGCATCTCTCTGCTTTGAGGGATTTTGGGTCGTCCACATTCGACTCCGGTGGATTCCTCGATACAGCAACGTCATCCTTGATCTTGTGGCTGGCACCTGCTCTGGCTCTGTCCTTAATCTCTGAGTCTTCTCTGTCTTGCCCACCGGATCCGCAATCCAGTTCTTGATGATTCATGATGCTGACCTTGTGTTTGCAGCGACCTTTTTCTTCCGGTTCCTGCTGAAGTCCTTCCGTTGGACATGCCCACTGCCCAAAGGAGAAGGGATCTCTAAAGGGGCCTATCACGTCTCTCTTCCCCAGACATACAGTGAGGTTATTTTTGCTTCCAAAGGAGGAGGGCCAGTGCATAAACCCCTGGGACTCATCCTACTCCTGGCACTGAGGTCGTCCAGGAGCAATGCTTCATATCTGCACACTGAGCTAGGTCACTGCATCCCTTCCCGAGTCATCTAAGATCAGCGCATCATATCTGCGTGCTGGTTGGAGTCACTGAATTCCTTCTTGAAACTGCTGCTGCGCCATGGGGAAGCCTCCCAGCATGGCCCCCCAGCAATATGTTGTCTGGGTTACCCCGGGTTGGGTCAGTGACGCGGTCCTGACTGCGAAGTTTGTCAGCTGCCTACTAGAAAGAACCAACGCTGCTACGTCGATAGCCCTCTTCTAGCAGACTCAACGATGTGGGCCCTGCTTACACAACAGCAGTCCATGCCGTGCCTCAGAGTTTCCATGTAGGACTATCGACTTCAGCATTCCCGCCATTAAGGTATAGGGTACTGTGGGACCTGCGGGGTACCTGTCACCCGCCCACACTCCCTCATGGGCAGCTGTGACTGTAAGAGTACATTCATCCAAGCAACTGGAAAAACCTGTTGAATAGAAGGGACTTTTGGGCCTGCTGTTCCATCCCAATTGGGTATACAAATCCTCTGCACACGTTTACAAGTAAATACATAAAGTTTCATAAAATATCACAATGATGCTTGTCTTTGTATTTTCAGATGTCTTTAATTCAAGATCTTTAGCCTTCTTAGTCAACACGTGTTTCGTCGCTGTTACAGGGGATTACCCCGCGACTTCTTCAGGGCTAAGGGAATATATAAACAAGTACTTGTTCGTGTAAGCAATGGTAGTAAGGAAACTTTATCTTTCAAATTATTGACAAAGTGACTTCGGTGACTTGTGTGAATTATAGAATAGTGAATATTACTGTGTGGAAATCCATGTGAAACTGGTGTTGTATGTGCTTTTCGTACAACTTCTTTGTGTATCAATTTATCAATGGGGGAAAGAAAGAACAAAAAAGGCCCCCTGTCGTTTATGTTATCGTTGTAAGACATACAAGTACAGTTGGTATTCAAGACTCCATTATATGAGTAATCCTGTGGTTGGCAAGGTGCGGGCATGCAATCAACCCATTTGGTTTTATAATCCTGAGTTTATTCATTAATTCTATTTCATTATATTCGTGGCGAAGTAGTGCTCCCTCATGCTGTCACTCAAGAGTAAATACATGCTGACTATATTGTGTAGTTAAATATGTGTACGGGAACGTATTTTGTTGAAATACGATAGCTGAGGTCAGTTTCAAGTAGTCTCTAAATAACAGAGAAAAGGGCACATAAGCTAAAGAATGGCAATCGGTAGATTCTAATACGGTGTACTTGGTAACCATGAAGGATCCCCCTACCTTAGTTCCGGTGATAATTCCAACCCGGAAGGGGTTCCTATAATTTCTGCGCCTGGAGAGGTAGACTATTTAATCTCATGTCCGAATATCTTAATGTGCATCCAAGTGTAAGGGAGTTTCTTTTAGAAGAACTGCCCCATCCTAAAGTGAAATTCCTTCCGGAATTCCAAGCCCGTTGAGGGGCGGCACGATGCCGCCGGAGTACACCGGTGATTCAATATGCAAAAAAGAACGGAGTTCCAATCGCGCTCTCAGGCCCACGCAAAGACCAGCCAACAATCCAAAATAAAGTAAAGGGGGTTTATTCACACCATAAACCCTCCGTGACGCGTTTCAACCCCATAGGGTCTTGATCACACACCGGAGTGCCAAGAAACCAAGTCTTACATACATTTCTGAGTGGGTAGTAAACATTGACATAGGACTACGCATGAGTGAGTGAATCAGCATACATGGTTGCCATATTGTAACGTACATAAGTCTCTCCAGTCGCCATCATTGAATGTACAATTTAACAAGTAAAAGTACAGTTGCACATATCCAAATATAGGTAAAACCCCTTTGGGCGAGACATGTGAAACCCTAATCTGGTTACTAATTCTGTTGGACACCCTGTGAGATCGTATACCTCTTGCGTCTCACCTGTTCGTGTTGGAGTGTGGCGCCGCGCAATGTTGAGATAAATGCCGAGTGCCTCTAATGTAGAGTGCCTCAAGTATGTGCGCGCCTCCTATGATTGCCGTTAGGGAATGTGCAACGTTAGTTACAGAATAAATTCGGCAGTAATTGACAGCTTATGTCTGGCACCGCGTAGTGCCTAAACAGATGTATGCTGGTCCTCGAAGTCCGGCCATGTGCTCCGTACTTAATCATGAGACCTTAAATTCACACAGCGTGGGACGTCGCGGTCATGAATAATACACTAGCATGAAATTAATGTAGACTTGTACTTGTGCCAACAACCCCTGTGACTCAACTACCAGTGCACCTACAATAATTAACAATGTGAAAAAATAAAGTGCAAAAAGTCTTATCTGCGCACTGGATGGCAGCTGGATGATGTATCGAAGAAAAGGGTAGGGATCCGTTGTCACAGGCATGAGACATGGTCCCTTCCTTCCCTCCTAGAAAAGATGCATAAATATTGTATTAAAAACAGAGTAGAGAATAAGCATCTGTGTATATACATGTAAATGACATTTACAACATAGTGAGACGAAGTAATGAAACAGTTCTTCTGTCCAGGGAAATTGCTGAGCATTGAGCACACAACCACAATGAAATCGAAAGAAGTCAACATGTGCATTGCTATTATATACTGATATTCGTACCTACAGGGCCTTTACTGCAGATGTATTGCCATTTCCTCATCCAAATTATGACCATGTGGGTAACGAGTGCCCATGCCTATGATTTGTCTGGACTCCCGTTGTCTTAATCTAAGAGTGCGATTCCCACCCCTCCTGTTACCCACCACCTGTTCTATCACATAGAAGGAAAGTTTGGTGCTATCAGAGAAGTGGTGCGTCTCAAAGTGGCATGCAATAGGGTACTGCTTATCCCTGTTAGTAATGGCCCTCATGTGCTCTAGGATTCTCTTTTTGGCCATGTGCGTCGTGCTGCCTACATATCTGAGTTGGCGTGGGCATTCGAGTACATATACCACGAAGGAGGTACTGCATGTCAAGAATTGTTTTATTGGTACCATGCTGTTTGTGCTCGTGTTCCAGTATTCTTTCTTCAAGCGGCTGTTATTGCAGGCCTTACAATGGCCACATGGGAAGAAGCCCTCAAGACTCACCCTCCTTGTCATCTCGCTGTCTCTGAGATCACTATGCACCAGGAGATCCCTAAGATTCTGTCCCCTTCTATA
Organism: Calotriton arnoldi; assembly: GCA_963921515.1. Classification (NCBI taxonomy): domain Eukaryota; kingdom Metazoa; phylum Chordata; class Amphibia; order Caudata; family Salamandridae; genus Calotriton; species Calotriton arnoldi. The sequence continues at coordinate 656,097 of CAWUFW010007281.1, forward strand.
TGTTATGCTGGGTCTAGCGGGTATAGTACTTCCTATCACAGGGTCCTCCTTGAGGATGTTCCAGTTACGTGTAATCGTTTTACGTATGTTGTTGGAATTCCCATTAAATGTGAGAATAATGCGTGTCTCTGTCTTGTCAGGGTTGTCTGTATTGTCAGTGTATGTGTTCCTTAGGATGGCATCCCTGCCCACTGTCTTGATCCTCTCTACAGCTTTTTTGAGGACCCATGCTGGGTAGCCTCTTTCCCTGAATCTCTGAATCATGATGGTTTGTTCCCTTGTGTACCCTTCCTCAGAACTGCAGTTGCGTTTTGCTCTGAGCAATTCCCCGTAGGGAATGCTCCATTTGAGGCTGTCTGGATGGCTGCTCATGGCATGTAATAATGTATTCCCTGCAGTGCTTTTCCTGAATAGGACGGTCTGTACTTTGTTGGATATTATTTGTACCTTAGTGTCTAGATACTCAACCTCCTTCCTGCTATTGTACTCGTGAGTCTCAGGTTCCACGAGTTTTGGTTCAGTTTGTCTACAAACTCCATAACCTCATGTTCACTGCCTTGCCAGATTACGAATAAATCATCTATGTATCTCCGCCATAAGATGACCGTGGCGAAGTCAGCAGCCAATTCGGAGTCTTTTATGATGTCCTCCTCCCATGCCCCCATGAACAGATTGGCAAAACGTGGCGCAAAACAAGTGCCCATCTCAGTCCCGAGGGTTTGTCTGTATAGAACGTCATTAAACATAAAAAAGTTGTTGGATAAGCAGAATCTGATCATTTCTAGAATCATGAGTGTATGTCCCCAGTACCTGACGTGTCTGCGTTTCAAAAACCTGGCACATGCATTAATCCCTTGTTCATGGTCGATCACTGTGTACAGTGAATTTACGTCCATGGTGATAAGGAGAAAATCGGACTGCCACTTTAGGTCATGTATTTTGCTGAGAAAGTCCTTGGTGTCCCTCGCATATGAGTGCAGAGTCATCACAAAGTCTCTTAAAAAGTGATTGACATATCGTGAAATATTCTCCAGGGTGCTACCCTTAGAAAAGACTATAGGCCTGCCTGGGGGATTAGTTCTGCATTTATGCACCTTAGGTAATAGGTAAATCACTGGAAGGATAGGATAGTCCCTTTTGAGAAAACAGAACTCTTCCCACTCAATGAGACCCTTGTCTCTCCAATCACGCAATTTGTCCCATATGCAGGTAATGCTGTTATTATACTCTGTTCTGGTGGTGACTATATAGGTGCTGGTGTTCGATAGTATATGTATCTATAAATATATATATATATGTATGTATATAGACCACCGGAAGGGGGAAGAGGACGAGGACGAGGAAGAGGCGCAAGCACAAGAGGAGACAGACAAGGAGGGGAGGAAGGAAACACAAAGGACACAATGCCGTATGGGAGAACAACGAGGCAGACAAAACGAAAATGATGGGTGAGCAGAATCTGACAGTGGTCAATTTATCCTCGCACGAACTAACATTGGCAGAAAAAACATTACTTGAACTTGGCCTTACTTTTTGTCCAACATCTAACTTTGATTATAGTAAGACTAGAATTGACATGTTTTTATATGTACGTAAACTGAAACTGATGAAAATGTTTTTAAACAAAGAAAAACGTGCTACAGGAGGTGGGGGTGGTGGCGCAAGGGGAGAAGAACAAATATCAGAGATTTTATGTCTAAAGGATGTCGAAGGCCTGGCGTGCCTTGCAGAGTTGGGAGGAGAACTGAGTGAGTGGTCAGGTGAACGTGATCTCCTAGAACAACTGGGTTTGGAGACCAGGGGCACAGCACCAACAAATTTCAGGCCGAGGTCCACTTTTAACCCTAACTTACCACATGACAATCTAGATACATTTCATGAGGTAATAACACGAGACCTTATGAAAATTTGGAACAAAAGCAAAAACAAGCACGCGCACAACCTGACTCCTGAACAGAGAATAGCCTTAAAAACACTTAATAGTGACCCCGGTCTTGTCATTAAACCATCAGACAAAGGGGGAACGTGGTCTTATGGGATGTCAAGCTATACAAAAAAGAGGCCATGCGACAGCTTACTCTCTCTGGTAACTATGAGAGAGCTAGTAAGAGTGCATATGATGAAGCCACTATCACATTTTACAGTAAAATTGACCTTTGGAGACAGCAGGAACTACTGGGGGAGGAGGAGTACAGGTTCCTTTATAAGAAACATCCAACGGCAGCATGTTTTTACATGCTGCCTAAAATCCATAAAGACAAAATCAACCCCCTGGAAGGCCTATAATATCAGCCATTGGGAGTCTATTAGAGAATACATCTATTTTCCTAGATTCCTTCCTCTTCCCATATGTCCTTAGCCTCCCCCTCGTACTGTAGAGACAGCACCGATTTTATCAATAAGATTGAGGGGATTACATGGCAGGAGGATTTCTGGCTGGTGACAATAGATGTAGTGTCTTTGTACACATGTATAAAACACAAGGATGGCCTCATGGCCTGCAGGCATTTTTTAGAGATAGGTCTGTCTTCCTTTATGAACAAACATGTATGCTAATTGAAATGTTGACTTTCTGTCTCAATAATAATTTCTTCCTTTTTGAGGACAGGTGGTATAAACAAGTGATTGGTACCGCTATGGGAAGTTGCTTTGCGCCAAGCTATGCCTGTATGCTAATGGGGTGGTGGGAGGAACAACTGGTTTGGAGTGATGTAAATGTATATCTTACTAGACACATTGTGTTTTGGACCAGGTATATCGACGACATATGCATGATATGGGGTGGCAGTAAATCAGATCTCGATAAATTCCTGAGGATGCTAGGGGAGAGCGAAGTAAATCTCCGCTTTACACACAAATGTGACCAGTGGGAGATGGATTTTCTGGATGTGTGTGTAAAAATCAGGGAAGGGGTAATGTCAACCACTCTGCATAGAAAGGCAACTGCAGGGAACAGTCTCCTGCATGCTAAGAGCCACCACCCCCCAAATTGAAATGGAGTATCCCGTATGGAGAACTAATAAGAGCTAAGCGCAATTGTAACACGAATACAGGCTATGAAAAAGAGCGGAATATTATGCTACACAGATTCAGGAATAGAGGCTATCCCGAGAAAGTTCTTAGCATAGCAAGTGAGCGGGCAGCTTTACAGGATAGAGCAGCCCTACTTGTTAAAAGACCAAGCAGTAAGGGTGTGACTAACGATATCAGAATGATTACAGAGTTCAACGCTGAGTCAAATGCTGTTAGAGAGACCCTAAAGAAACACTGGCACATTGTTAAAAATGATCCAGTAATAGGAACAAAGGTCAGTGAATATCCCATGGTCACATACAGGAAGGCACGATCCCTTAAGGACATGCTGGTCAATAGCTATATGGGTACTAGCAAACAACAGAGCTGGATACAACAACAGAGGGGCTTTTTCAAATGTGGGAAGTGTAAAGCCTGCAAAACGAGTAAAAACAGGAAAACCTACCCATTACCAACTGGGAAAACTGGGAATATAACCAAATTTATGAATTGCAATACTGATCATTGTGTATATGCTATAGTGTGCCCCTGTAAGAAAATGTACATAGGGAGTACCATTTTCCCTGTGAAGAAGAGAATTTTGGAACACATTAGAGCGATCAGGAATAATGATCTGAGTTATTCTACTGCAAGACACTGGATGAGATACCATGATAAGAACACTAACAGTCTGTCTTTCTTTGGTGTTGACAGGGTGGCAGCAAGTCCCAGAGGGGGTGACCGCGAAAAACAACTGAGAGTACTGGAATCAAAGTACATCATACTACTCGACACTAAGAACCCATTTGGTTTGAACGAAGATGAGGAACTTTTTGTACATATAGGATGAGTACATCACGAAATTTTATTGTCTCTCTTCTGCTTTTATGGTGATACATGATTTCTCTGTGTATACTGTGGCTCGGGGAGGGCTCTCCACCTTGACACAGTATTAGCAGGTTGGAAAACTTCACAGGAAGCATTGCTTGCTTTGTTTCTCCTAACCCTGGGGTGACATAGACTTATAATTTAACTTTCCACAGTACAACTGTGCACAGAACAACTAAATATACTAATGAGAGTATTATTTGAAGGTCCGTCCAGCCTGCATTTTTAATCTTTTTTACCTTTTCTTTGTTACTTTTTAAAATCTTTCTTTTCACCTCTACCATAACCTTAAAACACAGGCACCTGCCTTTTCGCACTTTCCCTCCCCCTTTCCAAACCCCCCTGCCAAAAGGAATCCCTTCACTTATTTCTAGAGCAGAGCTTCTATTTAGTAAAAGACCATGCTCTTGGGACACATGAGAGTCCCTGTGGGTTTAACAGGGATGACTCTTTTCTCTTAATTATTATTTTTTTGTTTTCTATGTATATAATGTTTGGGACTAATTTGGTGTTGTTATTGAAGAATGCAATGAAATTCGGGTTGAGAGTTGCCACAAAATGGTTGTTTTGATATAAAGGCCACATGGCCATTACAGGGATGCAGTCAATTGGCAGTGAAGGAAAATGAATAAAACCGTTCCTTTGCAGTGGGTTATTGATCACTGCGCGTGACCGTGATCTAACATTTATCATGCGTTCTAAGTAAGGATACTGTCATGCATCATTGTTTGGTTTTTAAAAAAATGAAAAAACGACCCCTCTATTTTCTTTCCTTTGGTTTACAATCATGACGAATTATGGAATATTTGCCTCGTAATTAATACAAATTATGCACATAGTGTCAATTAATCTGTGAATTATATTTAATCATTGTCTGGCAGTGTAACCGCCTGCCAGCGGGGAGTCTGTCCTTGTATTGCAAACCTAGGAATAATAAGGATAGTATGTTTTCTATGTTTGCACTTTACGTTGGTCCTTTCTTTATTTTGTATATATTTTTTGTAAACACACTATAAAATGGTGGTCACTAGTGGTGAAATGTTGGCTTGTGAAGAAGATCGTTTGATCGAAACGCGTTGCCAGTAAAAATATTGAATTACATTCACCCTGGAGTGCGAGTCCCTTTTTCCTGTTTGAGTGAGGAGCTCTTTAAAACGGGAATTTTCGTGTATTTTAGCCGGGATCCGACACCCGGAACTCGCACCGACCCCGAGTGGAGAGGAGCCGGTATTTGGTCGGAGACTTTCCTCTCATATATATATATATATATATATTTATATATATATATATAAGTAGAACAATCCCTTTCTGCAGCGGTCGGAGCGCCCTCGCACAGCATCCACTTGTCACGCACAGAAGGAAACGGCACCACCAAAGAGGTAATTCTACTAGGAATTAATTTCTTAAACAATACATAGCACCAACGTGGAATGGCCTACGTGTTTCAGCCTTTTTTTTTCATGAAAAATAATCAAAGGTTACAGTTAGGCTAACATTTCACTCATACAAAACCAGAGAAATTCAGTCGTTATAGTTAGCTGAGCTAACTATAACTCGCGCCCCTGCAATGCACTGCTTATGACCTCACATATTACATCAATCGTGATATGGTCAGTGACATCACTGATGACATAACTGATGACATCTCAAATGACATCACTGATGACATCAGTGATTACATCATCCATAGCATCTCTGACTCACCCACTAGCACCCCTATAGAATCTTTTATACACCCATTACCACTCCCACACAACCATTAACAAACCCATTCACAGAGCCATACCAGTACTTACACACCCACTCACTGATTCATAGATCTACACACACACCCACTCGCTCACCCATAATGCCACTCATAGACCCACTCACTCACTAATACAGCCATTGACATACCCACTCATACAGCCATACAGGCGCTCACACAATGAGTAAGTCACCCATAGAACTACTCACACACCTAGACACTCATCCATACAGTCAATCATACAGCCACTTACTCACCCAAACAGTTACAAATCCTCCCACTTACTTACTCATACAAATAGTAACATATACTCACTCAGCTATACAGTCACTGACAGAAGCATGCACTCTTCTATGCAGGCACTCTCACATTCACTCACTCACGCATACAGTCACTCATATACCCCGTCACTCACATACTCAGTAACTCACCCATACTGATCCATACACTCAATCACCAACACAGTCATACAGACACTCACTCACTCATACATCTTCTCACACACGCAACAGTACCTCATACAGCCAATGCCTCACCCACTCACTGCTCCGTACAGGCAGTCACACACCTCCTCACCCACAAACACAGACACCCAGACAACCATAGACGTAGTCAGACAACCAATCAATCACCCATTTAGCCATTCACTTACCCACTAACATACTCATACACCCACTTAGACATTAAATGACAGATACACACATTCACACAACCAGTCACTCACCCATACATTCACTAAGACACCTAATCACTCACTTATACAGTCAGTCATGCACCCACTGAGTCATCCATACAGTCACTCATACATCCACTGATTCAACAATACACCTTGCTATATATATTTAAAACTTATAAACCTTTAACAAACACTCACAGTCACTGGATGATGTCATCACTGATGTGATCAGTGATGTCATTTGAGATGTCATCAGTGATGTCATCAGTGATGTCACTGACCATGTCATGAGTGATGTAATATGTAAGGTCATATGCAGTGCATTGCGGGGGCACGAGTTATAGTTAGCTCAGACACCCCAGACCATTGCTGGAGACGGCCTTAGGGGTGGCAGCCCCCAGGGCCATGGAGGGCTCCTGGAGTGGGCCCCATCCCATCATCTGTTTAGCCCCGGGGAGGTGGTGGTCCCCCATTCTGGGGGTCCACAACGGAACCCTGTATGTAATTAATTGGTGCCCCGGGGAGGTGGTGGTCCCCGGGTCTGCGTGGGGGGGGGCAGGAGCCCCCCATGCATTTTCTTTAAACCTGATGGGGTGGTCCCCGGGGATGCGGGGGCCCTCGTGGCCCCCCACATTTCATTAACATAGCCCTGGGGAGGTGGTGGTCCCCAGGGCTGCGGTGGCCCCCACAAGCCCCCGCAGGCCCCCGCATTATAATCTGGCATTGCCCCCGGGACCTGGCTCACCGGGGGCTTAAAAGAAACAAAGCATGGGAGACCAAGCTTCGTTTTCTTTTATTTTCGGCTGGATTCACGGACGCTATGCAACTCCTGTCAAATTGTTTTTTTTTTAATGCTCTCTTGGGCCTTGGGGGTCTCTGTGGGACCCCCTGAGCAGACCTAGGGGATCAGGGTGTTTCTATCCTGCCCCCTTTTCTTAATTCTTCACATTTTTGAATCTTTTTCCTTGTGACACAAGATGGCTGCCAACACTTCCTGGTTGGTACTGTTGGCAGCCAATCAGATTGCAGGCACAAGATCGGGAGGGATCGCCGTTCCTCCGCGGCCATATTTGTATATCTGAGCAATGTTTAAATTTCTCAGAAACTACTAAATGGATTTACACCATTTAACAAAACGAGTGCTTTCTGGACCAAGAGCTACCTTTTTGCCAAATTTGGTGTCATTCTGTCAACAGTTCAGGCTGTAGCCGTGTCTAAAGTTTCCTATGGAAATTAACATGGAGCAAAAATATTTTGGGCACCCCCTTTCTCTCGGCCCCACTTGACAAATCACCCCGTAACTTTCAACACAGCAGCTGAAGTGAGCTGGCCATTAGTTTTGAAAATTTCGAGAAGATTCGTCAAAGGGCGCCAAAGATTTTGACAAAAGAAAAAACGCTTTTTGAATGGAAACAAGGTCCTAACTATAAATACCTACTGGTGACTGTCAGTAGGTAATAATACATAATAAATTAATTATGTATATGTGTATGTGTGTATATATATATATATTATATACATATATATACATATATATATATTCTCTGAAAAAACCATAGGTTTTAGGCACGTTATAGTTAGAAATTAGCATTTAAAAAACCTTAGAAATTCACTGAAAAAACCAGAGGTTTCAGGGACGTTATAGTTAGATGGACATTTCACTCGTACAAAACCTGAGAAATTCGGCTGTTATAGTTAGTTCAGCTAACTATAACTCGCGCCCCCACAATGCACTGCTGATGATGTCACATATTACATCATCATGACATGGTCAGTGACATCACTGATGACATCACTGATAACATCTCAAATGACATCACTGATGGCATCACTGATGACGTCATCCAGTGACTGTGTGTTTCTATAAAGTTTTAATATGTTTTGTATATATGCCAAGGTGTATTGAAGAATGAGTGGGTGTATAAGTGTCTGGATGGAGGATTTAGTAGGTGCATGACTGTATAAGTGAGTGATTAAATGTGTTTTACTGAATGCATGGGTTAGTGACTAAACTGTGTGAATGTCTGTATCAGTGTGTCTGTTGTTGTGTAAGCTGCTGCATGGGTTGGTGAGTAGCTACATGAGTATCTATATGGGTTATTGATTGGTTGCCTGAGTATCTGTATGGGTGCCTGAGTGTGTGGGTGGGTGGGGGGTGTGTGACTTTGTGCATAGATGTGTGAGTGGGTGATTCACTGGGTGTATGGGTTCAAGAGTGTGTCTGTGAAGGGCTGTATGGGTGAGTGAGTGTGCGTATGGCTGTGTTGGTGAGTGAATGGATGTCTCAGTGGTATATGTGTGAGTAACTACATATGTGAAAGGCAGTATATGTGAGTGTTGGAGTATATAAATGACTATATATGAGAGTGAGTGATAGTGAGAGTGGCTGTATGGATGAGTGTGTGCTTGTGTCAGTGATTGTATAAGAGAGTAAGTATGTGTTAGTATCTGTATGAATAGGTGAGGTGGTGTATGTATAACTGTATAGGTGGGTAAATGGGAGTGTGATTGATTCTTTACATGACTGACAAAGGGGCATATCTACAAGGGCTTTATCTCCGCTTCTTTGGCTTTTAAAGCCAAAAAAGCGGAGATAAAACTATCGCCCTATTAACAAGAGGGTGCTAACATGCATTAGCGCATGTTAGCAATCTTTTACCCGACGCCTCACTTTGCATCTCTAATGAGATGCAAAGTGGGCGTCACTGGGCAGTACAACCATGTAAATATCGCTGATGTTCCAATCGCGATATTTACAAGGCTGCCAACGCATTTTAGTAGACGTTAGTTTTGGGCGAAAACCGCTGTTTTTGCCGAAAACTAACGTTTGCTAAAATGCAGACTTAGGCATACCTAATATGGGGGTGGATTGTGCTGATACGACCACAGGGTCGTATCAGCAAGGTTATCGCCGTTTTGCAGGGAACATCGCTTGAAAACCAGCGATGTTCCCTGCAAAACGGCGATTTCCCCGCTATCGCTAGTAATTATATCGCCCTGGGGAAATGCGTTGTAAATAACGCGCTAACAGGGCGATATAATCCAGCGATAGATGGCAATAAATAGAAAAGCGCTAAGCGCGCTTTGCGTTTATTTATCGCTGTCCTTGTAAATATGCCCCTAGGTGTGTAAGTAACTGTATGGGTGAGTGGCGGTGTGTGAGTGTCTGTATAGGTGTATGAGCGCATATGATAGTGCTGTATTGATGAATGACTGCATGTATGAGTGACTGTATGGGTGAATGAGTGGATGTGTGTGTAGACCTAGTAATCAGTGAGTGAGTATGTAGTAACTGGTGTTTGTTGTGTCTATGGTTTCGAAAATGGTACTCTGTATTTTAGAGTGGGTGTATCAAAGGTTATATTCGGGTGTGAGGAGGTGCATCAGATTATCACGTGGATGATGTCATCAGTGATGTCATCAGTGATGTCATTTGAGATGTCATCAGTGATGTCATCAGTGATGTCACTGACCATGTCATGAATGATGTAATATGTGACGTCATCAGCAGTGCATTGCGGGGCGTGAGTTATAGTTAGCTGAACTAACTATAACGGCCGAATTTCTCAGGTTCTGTACGAGTAAAATGTCCAACTAACTATAACGTCCCTGAAACCTCTGTTTTTTTCAGTGAATTTCTAAGGTTTTTTAAATGCTAATTTCTAACTATAACGTGCCTGAAACCTATGGTTTTTTCAGTGAATTTCAAAGGTTTTTTAAATGCTAATTTCTAACTATAACGTGCCTGAAACCTATGGTTTTTTCAGTGAATTTCAAAGGTTTTTTAAATGCTAATTTCTAACTATGCCTACAGAGGTAGGACATGTGAAACAAGCATTTGCAATGCAGTCGGTCTCGCCTTTGGGACCTTATATGTATTTAGCTATGCAGCACATTAGTCCTTCATTTAAATAAATTGCAAAGCTTCTTGTGCCGACGTTATTTATTCATACATTCATTCATTTATTGATTTGTTTCTAATTTTACCATCCATAAAATCATATCAAAACTTTAAACGTGGTCACAAATAAAACACCTGACCTCTGCTTTACCCGGTGCGCTCATTGCAGTACTCTCATCTTGTTGTTAATTATAGCCCAGGCGCCATTTTCTGCAAAGTCAGTGGCATTGTATGGAAATGAGTGCCATAAAAGTTTTTATTGCATTGTATTGTATTGTATATGCACATGAATCGGGTTAACGCAGCGCTATCCTAGCTGCAGAATGACACCATGATAAACGCGGCTGCACACTGAGAGAGTGGAGGATAGAAATGAAACAGAAAAGAAAAAGTGCTGATGAGAGAAAGGTGACGCGTGAGAATCAGGGCCAGAAAGAACTAATATATCGAAATAGAGACGTCAGCTACTGGAGAAAACGTTCAAGAGCATATACATTCGACAAAGTAAAATAAATAAATAAATGGCATTACTTTTGTCTGCAGCCTACAAGGGATAACCCTTTATATGCTCTGGAAGAGGCTATCCGGTAGCTTTTATAGAAGGCCTGACAAAATTATCAAGACGAGGAACTCCTAATGTTTGCGGTTTTATGAAAACGCTCCTTAAATTTTAAAATTCCAACAAGCCTCGATAAGAGGCAACCTAATGCGTGCACCAGGTGCCCAGCAGCCCCTCTTTTATATGTAATAATGTTGAGACTGTGTTTACCCGAGGAGGACAGATTGGACATTCACCCAAATCAACGATAGAAGAAATATTTTGCATATGAAAGTCTGCACAGCCTCTCCTTTGTGGAGGTGTGCTGTGCACAGGTTATGCAGGGTGAATATTTTGGCTGCGCTGTGTGTACACATCTACTTCACGGGGAAACCTCTCTTCCGCAAGGACTCTGTGGTGTGTGCCTTGTAAGGGGACGTGCAGTTTCACAGTGGTTGTCTGACGTGTGTATGTGTTTGTGTACCTTAATAGGACATTTTCACGAAAATGTTGTGTTTACATTTTGGCAGCACAGTTTCATCGGTGCTGCACGGTGTGCTTGTCTGTTTTTTATTTTCATAGAGTGTGGTTATTTTGTTTACATAGGATCTGGTTTGTGTGTACATTGTGAATGATGAAAGGTTTAGTGGGCCTTGACTGGATTTAAAATTGTGATTTACAAATCCCCTCGGGCGTTAAACTCACTCTGCCACCCTGCCGGTGTTGATAGGGCCCCCAACAAGCAAGAAGAAGCTGATACATTTCAATAACCTCACTAGTGCAGCTCGAGAACATACTGCATGCACGAGGAAACAAGTGTGCAAGCGCCTTTTAACCTATGAGAATAACAAATATAGCGCTCTGAGGTGATCACAAGGTGACATGGCTGCGCTATATAGAGAACCATTTATCAATTATACACTTGGATCCAGTGGGGGTACTGTGTGTGCGCTTTGAGGCGTGGAGGGGCAGGTCGCGGGCAATGTTGACCTTTTATTTGCGAAGGCAGCGAGGAGCCGTGGACATCAGTGTGGTGTTGCCTCACTGTGTGTGCACCAGGCGGGTTGTAGCTAGCTCTGCGAGAACATGCCTGCTTCTAACGCTGCCTGAATGCAGGATTGCGCTGGTACAACACTGAACAATGAAGGCCCCGCATGTAACGTCTTCAGTGTGCGCCAGACACGAATACGCCTATGTGTTAAACATTGTATAGTAAAATTGGATTTATCTGGCGCCAGAGGCATATAGTTTTGAAGTTATAGAAACAGGGGGTGCCATTGTTACCCCCATCTGAATGACTCCCTTTTTATCATCCTCTGGATGGGTAAAAGGCGGATTGGGCCGATGGGGTTTTAAGCCGGGGTCCCGGGCTGGCGGCGTGTCAGCGCGGCATGGCGCCGGCGCAAGGCCGGGGATGTCCGGGCGTTCTGTCTTATGCGGAGCCCCCGGTTTCGACGGCCTGTGTGTGTGTCCCTGCCTCCTCCTCCTCCTGCTGTAGCTGGTGGCTGCTGCCAGTCCATTGGCGGTGGGGAGGGGAGGGAACTGGCCTAAAGTGTGCAGGCGCGGCTTGTGCTTTTGAGGAGAAACTCCCGGGGCAACTGTCAACTTGAACCGGGCCCAGAGGAGGGGAGGAGAGCCAAGTGCGAGGAGCGCGCAGGAAATACACACGGGAACACCGGCGGCTGCAACGTAAACAAAATAAATGGTGTTTCTGAAATTACGTTGTTATGCGCGTCAAGTTAACTGAAGTATACGAAACAGCAGAACCATTCAATATTAGGACCATGAAAGAAAACAAGCATTGGCAATGCAATAGGACTCGCATTTACGCGAGACCTATTGCGTTGCAAATGGGAATGCGTGCGGGCGATATATCATGAACGGGGGCGCGAGAAGGCATCGGACTGCAGGAGGGAGGGGGGAGGCACAGGAAGAAAGTAGTCTGTGGAGTAAAGGGGCCAGTAGCCATGGAAGGACACAAATGAAGACATGTCCATCATAAGGAGGGACTAACAAGCCTACAACCAATCGGAAGGCAGCATTTAAGACGCAAGCCAATGAAAATGATGGGCGGAGAGTGGGCGGAGCTTCCACACTATAGTGTATAGTGCATGTCTCAACGAGACAGTGCAAGCGCTGCCTAGGCGAGACCAAAAAAGAGGAACAAAGGCACAGAAAGAAGCAACTCCACTGGAGTCAAGCTATCCTGGCTGATGAAGGCTGATAGCCTGAAACCGGTCCTAGGATGCTTGATTCCGGTCCAGGGAAGACATGGCTTGGCAGTTCGGTCTGGACTGTTCCCATGAGGCACAGGGTCAAGACTGATTTGCATATGGCTATGTCTGAACTGGGGTGGCGTGGTGAAGCAAAATAACGATGGATTAAACCCAGATCTGTGACTGGGGGTGAATGTTTGCCAATGTGCAGCATTCCGTCCATCATCTTGTGTGTTTTACAGAAAGAAGCAAGACAAATGCAGAAAGAGGCAACAGAAGTCCAGAAACACGAAGAAAAGTGCAGGAAGAAGCAAGAGATGTGCAGAAAGAACCAACAGAGAAACAGAAAGTCCTCCTGTGCACCCAACGTTTTGCTGACGGGTACTGGTGGTAACTGACTCTGAATAACCAGGCCTAGAGCCAGTGCTATGCTAAAAGACACTTAGAATACAGTGAAAACACCTACATACACTAGGGAACACTATGCGTTGGGGTACCCCTGTGATTAGCATGACCTCCTCTGTAAGGCCCTAGTACATAATAGGGCAGGGGATTAAAACTACCTCTAAGTCAGAGGTGCAGAAAGATGCTTCTTTAAGTAGTAGTCAAGTTTGCAGAGTGGTGGAGAAAGGGTGCTGGTCCTCTGACCAGTGCTCAGGAATTCCGCTGGGTAGGACTCACAGGAGGTACCAGGAGGGCTTCTTGGCCCCCAAACTCCCTTAGGACTAAATTGGACTTCATCCCCCATCCCGTAGTCGGCCAGGAGGCGCGTTTGCAGAGTGGTGGAGAAAGGGGGGCATGGCCTCCGAAGACGTCTTAGCAATCCCACTGTGTGGGACTTACTGGAGGTAACAAGAGGGTAGTTGGCCCCCAAGGACATCCTTGGGGGCCAACTCCCCCTATTACCTCCAGTAAGTCCCACACAGCAACATTGGTAAGTACTCGTACCAGGCCACGCCCCCTTTGCCCACCACTCTACAAACACGCTCCCTGGAGTGCTCTTGGATGGGGATTGAAGTCCACTTTGCTGCTGGGGGTCCTTTAGGGGCCAACTAGCCTACCTCTTACCTTCAGTAAGCCCCACGCAGTGGGATTGCTGAGAGGTAGACAAAGGCCACGCCCCCTTTCTCCACCGCTCTGCAAACACGCCCCTGGCGCGTTGTTAGTTGGGGAATTAATTCCCCTTCAATACTGAGGGTACCTGGGGGCCAACTAGCCCACCAGGTACCTCCAATATACGCCACAGAGCTGGATTGCAGAGAGGTGGTCCGAGGCCACGCCCCCCTTTTTACACCACTCTGAAAACGCGCCTCTTGGCGCACTGCTGCTCTGGGGATGAAGTCCACTTGTGTCCTGAGGTCCTCAGGACACAAGAGGACCTCATCACCCCACCAACAGTGCGCCAAGAAGCGCGTTTGCAGAGTGGTGTAAAAAGGGGCGTGACCTCGGACCACCTCTCTGCAATGCAGCTCTGTGGTGCATATTGGAGGTACCTGGTGGGCTAGTTGGCCCGCAGGGACCCTCAGTAGTCAAAGGGAATTAATTCCCCATCTAAAAACACGCCAGGGGGCGCGTTTGCAAAGTGGTGGAGAAAGGGGGCGTGGACTCCGGCAAGATGCCAGTGATTTTTTTTCTTTTTTTTAACAAGGGGGTCTGTGTGGCCCACATTGTTTTTACTTTTTGGGGCCCTGGGGACCCCATCCCCCAGGGCCTTACCCCTATTTTTAAATTTTTTTTTTGTTTTAAAACAGGAAGGGGCAGCGTGGCCCCCCTCCTGAGGCCAATTTTGGCCCCAGGGACCACATCCCCCGGGGCATGGCCAGACTTTTGTTATTTAAAAAAAAATGTATTTATATGGAGGGGGCCGCGTGGCCCCCTCCTCAGACCAATTATGGCCCCGGGGGCCGGCCTTTTGTCTTTATTTATTTTATTTTTTTTATTAGAGGGGAGGGGGCCACGTGGCCCCCCTCATGGGCCACTTTTGACCCCGGGGACCCCATCCCCCGGGGCTTGGCCTCTGTGATTGGGACCGTGGGGGGTGCCCAATGCCCCCACGGTCCCGCCGGCTCCCCGCCTCCTGCGGGAGCCGGCATTGCTTTTGAGCAAGGGGTGCTGCTGACATGCAGCTCCCCTTGCTCAAAAGCAATTCTGCGTTGCTTCATTGAAGCGAGAGCAGGTTTTCCTACTCTCGCTTCAATGAAGCAAAGCAGAGTTTGCTATGGCAGAGCGGGAGCTATGCTCCCGCACTGCCATAGCAAACAGCAATGTCAAGGGGGTGGGCACCCCGGGACATTGCAGGAGCTGGCCCTGGGGGTGGCGGTCCCCAGGGCCATCAAGGCCTCTAGGAGGGGGGCCGCACAGCCCCCTCCCCATGTTTGCAAAGCCCCGGGAGGTGGTGGTCCCCAGGGCTGGGGCTCTGGGGGTCCGTAACGGACCCCTAAATTTGAATATTTGAGGTGGTGGTCCCCGGGGCGTGTGGGGGGCTCGAGCCCCCCCACACATTTATTTATTTAAAAAAAACAGAGCCCCGGGGAGGTAGCGCTCCCCGGGGCTTGGGGGGGCCCGCGAGGCCCCCACACCCTAATTATAAAAAAGCCCCAGGGAGGTGGCGGTCCCTGGGGCTGCAGGGGGGCCGCGTGCCCCCCGAACATCATAAATAAATCCCCGGAGCGGTGGCGGTCCCCGGGGCTGCGGGGGCCCCCGCGGGCCCCCACCACATAATTAAGCATGCCCCCAGGACCTGGCCCACCCGGGGGCTTAAATACAACGAAGCGCTGGAGTCCACGCTTCGTTTTTTTTTTGTTTTCTCTGCCGGATTCGCAACCCCAGTGCGAAATCAGCTGATTTAAAAAAAAAAAAAGCTTTTTTTGCCCCTGAGCAGGCCTAGGGGGTCAGGGTGTCTGTACCCTGTCCCCTTTTCAAGTTTTTTATCTTTGTTTCACCCTTTTTCTTGTGGCTCGGTTACCGAGTCACAAGATGGCTGCCAACACTTCCTGGTTTGGAGTTTGGAGTTTGGAGTGAAGCTCGTGCCCGGGAGGGTTCGCGAACCCTCCTCGGTGCTCAGATATCGATATTTTTCTTTTTAAAATTCTCAGGAACTACTGAATGGATTTACACCATTTAACAAAAAGGGCGCAGTCTAAACCAAGACCTACCTTTTTGCCAAATTTGGTGTAATTCCGTTCAGCAGGTCGGGCTGTAGCCTGTAATAAAGTTCCTATGGAAAATAACATGGAGAAAACGTGCTTTGGGACCCCCATTTTTTCTCGGCCCCTGCTTGACGAATCACCCCAAAACTTTTAACATACAAACTGAGCGGTCCAACCCTATTTTTGGGGACATTTCACGAAGATTCGTCAAACGGCACCAAAGATATTGGCAAATCAAAAAATGCTTTTCCTATGGAAACTAGGTCCTAACTATAACTACCTACTATATATATATATTACCTACTGGCGGTCGCCAGTAGTTAGTTATAGTTAGGACCTTGTTTCTATTCAAAAAGCATTTTTTCTTTTGCCAATATCTTTGCCACCGTTTGACGAATCTTCATGAAATGTTCAAAACTGGTGGGGCGCTCCGGTCAGCTCCTGTTCTGAAAGTTTCGGGGGGATTTGCTAAGCGGGGGCCAAGAAAAAAGGGGGGTCCCAAAACGCATTTTCCCCATGTTAATTTCCATAGGAACTTTAGACAAAGCTACAGCCCGAACTGCTGAACGGAATTACACCAAATTTGGCAAAAAGGTAGGTCTTGGTTCAGAAAGAGCCATTTTTTTAAATGGTGTAAATCCAGTCAGTAGTTCCAGAAAAATTAGAAAAAGAAAAGTTTTGATATCTGAGCACCGAGGAGGAGTCGCGACTCCTCCCGAGCACGAGCTGACTTTCTGATTGGCTGCCAACACTCCAAACCAGGAAGTGTTGGCAGCCATCTTGTGACTTCGGTAACCGAGTCACAAGAAAACAGTGAAAAAAACATTAAAAAACAAAAAAGGGGGCAGGGAAGAAACATCCTGACCCCCAGGGCCCAAAAAACCATTTAAAAAAAAAAAAACGGCAGAATTTGCGCTGGGTGCACAAATCTTGCAGAGAAAATTAAAAAAATACGGAGCGCGGGCTCCCGCGCTTCGTTGTATTTAAGCCCCAGAGTGGGCCAGGTCCTGGGGGCAATCCCAAATTATATAGCGGGGGCCCGCGGGGGCCCCTGCAGCCCCGGGGTCCACCACCTCCCCGGGGCTTCATTGATGATTTGCAGGGGGGTCACGCAGCCCCCCGCAGCCCCGGAGACCACCACCTCCCCGGGGCTCTCATTTTTAAAAATAAAAATGAGGGTGGGGGGCTCGAGCCCCCCCACACGCCCCGGGGACCACCACCTCCCTGGGGCTTTGCGAATTAAACGTGGGGGGCATGCGGCCCCCCTGCAGATCCGGGGACTGCCACCTCCTGGGGGCTCTGTTTTTTTATTAAAAACATGTGTTTGGGGGGCTCAAGCACTAAAAATTCAAATTCGGGGGTCCTTTATGGCCCCCCGGCCCCGGGGACCAACACCTTCCCGGGGCATTAGAAATTAAGGGAGGGGGCCGCGTGGCCCCCCTCCTGGAGCCCTTGATGGCCCTGGGGACCGCCACCCCCCGGGGCCGGCTCCTGCAATGTCCCGGGGTGCCCACCCCGGGACATTGCCGTTTGGTCCTCTTGTGTCCTGAGGACCTCGGGACACAAGTGGACTTCATCCCCCGAGCAGCAGTGTGCCAAGAGGCGCGTTTGCAGAGTGGTGTAAAAAGGGGGCATGGCCTTGGACCACCTCTCTGCAATCCAGCTGTGTGGCGCTTACAGGAGGTACCTGGTGGGCTAGTTGGCCCCCAGGGACCCATAGTATTGAAGGAAACTTAATCCCCCACCTTAGAACGCGCCAGGGGGTGCGTTTGCAGAGTGGTGGAGAAAGGGGGCGTGGCCTTTGTGCACCTCTCAGCAATCCCACTGTGTGGGGCTTACTGGAGGTAAGAGGTAGGCTAGTTGGCCCCTAAAGGACCCCCAGCAGCGAAGGGGACTTCAATCCCCATCCAAGAGCGCTCCAGGGAGCGCGTTTGTAGAGTGGTGGGCAAAGGGGGCGTGGTCTGCTATGAGTACTTACCAATGCTGCTGTGTGGGACTTACTGGAGGTAATAGGAGGGGTAGTTGGCCACCAAGGATGTCCTTGGGGGCAAACTACCCCTCTTGTTACCTCCAGTAAGTCCCACACAGTGGGATTGCTAAGACGTCTTGGAGGCCATGCCCCCCTTTCTCTACCACTTTGCAAAGGTGCCTCCTGTCAGACTACGGGATGGGGATGAAGTCCAATTTACTCCTGAGGGAGTTTGGGGGCCAAGAAGCCCTCCTGGTACCTCCTGTAAGTCCTGCGCAGCGGAATTCCTGAGCGCTGGTCAGAGGCCCAGCACCCTTTCTCCACCACTCTGCAAATGTGACTACTACTTAAAGAAGCATCTTTCTGCACCTCTGACTTAGAGGTAGTTTTAATCCCTCTGCCCTATTATATACTAGGGCCTTACAGAGGAGGTCATGCCAATCACAGGGGTACCCCAACCCATAGTGTACCCTAGTGTATGTAGGTGTTTTCACTGTATTCTAAGTGTCTTTTAGCATAGCACTGGCTCCGGGCCTGGTTAGTCAGAGTCAGTTGCCACCAGTACCAGTCAGCAAAAAGTTGGGGGCACAGGATGACTTTGCTACAAGGCCTCTTTCTGCACCTCTGTTGGTTCTTTCTGCATATCTCTTGCTTCTTTCTGCACCTTTCTTTGTCTTTCTGGACTTCTGTTGCCTCTTTCTGCATTTCTCTTGCTTATTTCTGCGCCTTTCTTCCTCTTTCTGCACATGTCCTACCTCTGTAGGCATAGTTTAGAAATTAGCATTTAAAAAACCTTTGAAATTCACTGAAAAAACCATAGGTTTCAGGGACGTTATAGTTAGAAATTAGCATTTAAAAAACCTTTGAAATTCACTGAAAAAACCATAGGTTTCAGGGACGTTATAGTTAGAAATTAGCATTTAAAAAACCTTAGAAATTCACTGAAAAAAACAGAGGTTTCAGGGACGTTATAGTTAGTTGGACATTTCACTCGTACAAATCCAGAGAAATTCGGCCGTTATAATTAGTTCAGCTAACTATAACTCGCGCCCCCACAATGCACTGCTGATGATGTCACATATTACATCATTCATGACATGGTCAGTGACATCACTGATGACATCACTGATGACATCTCAAATGACATCACTGATGACATCATCCACGTGATAATCTGATGCAACTCCTCACACCCTAATATAACCTTTGATACACCCACTCTAAAATACAGACTACCATTTTCGAAACCATAGACACACCAATACCAGTTACTACATACCCACTCACTGATTCCTAGGTCTACACACACATCCACTTATTCACTCATACAGACACTCATACATGCAGTCACTCATCAATACAGCACTATCATATGCACTCATACACCTATACAGACACTCACACACCTCCACTCACCCATAGAGTTACTCACACACGTAGTAAGTCATGCAAAGAATCAATCACACTCCCATTTACTCACCTGTACAGTTATATACACACCACCTCACTTATTCATACATATACTAACACATACTTGCTCTCTTATACAATCACTGATACAAGCACACACTCATCCATACAGCCACTATCACAATCACTCACTTTCACATATAGTCATTTATATACTTCAAAACTCACATACATGGCCTTTCACATATGCAGATACTCACACATGTACCACTGAGACATCCATTCTCTCACCAACACAGCCATACACACACTCACTCACCCATACAGCCCCTCACAGACGCACTCTTGAACCGATACACCCAGTGAATCACCCACTCACACATCTATGCACAGAGTCACACACCCCTCACCCACCCACACAGACACTCAGGCACCCATACAGATACTCAGACAACCAATCAATAACCCATATAGACACTCATGTAGCTACTCACCAACCAATGCAACCGCTTACACACCAACTGACAGACTGATAAAGACATTAACACAGTTTAGTCACTAAGCCATGCATTCACTAACACACGTTTAATCACTCACTTATACAGACAGTCACACACCTACTAAATGATATATTCAGACACTTATACACCCACTCATTCTTCAATACACCTTGGCATAAATATATATAAAACATACTTAAACTTTACAGAAACACACAGTCACTGGATGATGTCATCAGTGATGTCATCAGTGATGTCATCAGTGATGTCACTGACCATGTCATGAATTATGTAATATGTGACGTCATCAGCAGTGCATTGTGGGGGCACAAGTTATAGTTAGCTGAACTAATTATAACGGCCGGATTTCTCTGGTTTTGTACGAGTGAAATGTCCAACTAACTATAACGTCCCTGAAACCTGTGTTTTTTTCAGTGAATTTCTAAGGTTTTTTAAATGCTAATTTCTAACTATAACTTCCCTGAAACCTATGGTTTTTTCAGTGAATCAGACTCAATCCTCAATTCTAAATAGTTCAACAAAGAAGTAGACACAGACTCCTTCCAAGTGTGATAGTGCTTTTATTTAGTTAATCCATATAAGCAAGCTAAATGCTTTTGTGTTTTATATATATATATATTCATTGAAAAAAACAAAGGTTATAGGGATGTTATAGTTAGTAAATGGAATGAAAAATATTATAGTTAGTCTCAGATTTCATTAATCAAACCAGAGAAATTCAGCAGTTATATTTATCTGAGCAAAATATAACTCGAGAGCTCACAATGCACTGCTTATGACCTCACATATTACATCACTCATGACATGGTCAGATACGTCACTGATGACATTACTGATAACATCTCAAGTGTTCCCCCTCCCCAGGCTGATTTCTGCCTCGGGGAACCCATCCCCCAGGGCCAGGCCTTAATCCATTTTTTTTAAAAAGGGGTAGGGAGCCCGTGCGGCCCCCCTCCCTGGGCCAATATTGCCCTGGGGACCCCATCTGCAGAGGCCAGTCTACTTTGTTGGGGCCCGCATGGGGAGCCTGAAGACCCCCACGATCCCTGCCGGCTCTCCGGCTCCTGCGAGAGCCAGCATTGCTTTGAGACCAACGGAACAGCTGAATATGCTGCTCACTGGATCCCAAAGCAATGTGACTGTTTCCCTTCTCGTTCAATCAATCAGTCAAATTTGGGGTTTGTAAAGCGCTGCTACTCACCCTTGATGGTCTCATGGCACTAAGGGGGGGAGGGGGCTGCTGATCTGTCTGGGTGCTCGGGTTCAGTCGAAGAGCAAGGTCTTAAGATCCTTCCTGGATTAGGTCAGCGATGGGGATTCCCTGAGGTGGAGAAGCAGTGTGTTCCAGGTCTTGGGCGAGGTAGGAGAAGAATCTTCCTTCGGTTCAGTCTTTTGGATCTGTGGGACGGTAGCCAGGGCCAGTTGGGCGGAGTGGAGGTGTCTGGTGGGTACGTATGATGAGAGGCGGTGGTTAAGATATGCTGGTTCTGCGTTGTGGAGGGATTTGTGGGCTGACTTCACAGTGGGCAGGGAAACAGACACATGCTCCACTTTCAGCATGCAAGAGCATTTTGTGCTCTTGCATGCTGAAATCAGAGCACTTGTTTGCTATGGCTCCTGCCAAGCCATAGCAAACTGCAATGTGCCGGGGGTGGACACCCCAGGACATTGCTGGAGCCGGCCCTGGGGGTCCCCAAAGCCATGTAGGACTCCAAGAGGGGGCCCCCCTCCTTTTATATTTTTGCCCTTGGGAGCTGGTAGTCCACAGAGGTGCAGGGGAGACTGCTCCCCCCATTGTTTGTTTTATTTATTAATTTATGTATGTGCCCCTGGGAGGTGGCAGTCCGCAGGGCAGCAGGGGAGCCATGAGGCTCCCCTGAAAATAATTACATTACTGCCCTCGGAAGGTGGCAGTTACCAAGGACTTTGAATAGCCCAAGGAGGGGGGGCGTGCACCCCCCTCCTCCATTTCCACAATGTCCTCGGGACTTGGCCCACCCTGGGGCCTATATTTAACAGAGATAGGGTAAACCACGCTTCATTTTTAAAAAAAAGAATGTCGGTGAGAGTCGCGGATCCAGCGTGACTCCTGGCAAAAATGATTTTTTAAAAATGCTTGTTTGGGCCTGGGGTTTCCTGTGGGACCCCCCAAAGAGGCCTAGGGGGACAGTGTGTTTCTACCCTGCCCCCTTTTTTTTTTTTTTTTTTTCTTGTGACTCGGTTTTACCGAGTCTCAAGATGGTTGCCAATACTTCTTTGTTTGAAGTGTTGGCAGCCAATCAGTTCTCAGCACAAGATCAGAAGAGGTCGCGGATCCGCCGCGCCCCTATATATACAACAAGGAATTTCTTTACATTTCTCAGCAACTACTGAACGGATTTACACCAAAGTACAAAAAGACACCTCCTTGATCCAACATCTACCTTCCTGCCAAATTTGGTATAATTCCGTTCAGCAGCGGGGGCAGTAGCCTTGTCTAAAGCTCCTATGGGAATTAACATGTGGAAATCGCAATTTAAAGCACCCCCTAGTTCTCGGCCCCCGCTTAACGGATCACCCCAAAACTTTCAAGATAGCAGCTGAAGTGAGCGTTGTATTAGAATTTTTCTGAAGATTCGTCAAACGGCGCCAAAGTTATTGGCAAAACAAAAGATGCTTTTGGCACTGGCACTGTTACAGGTATACACCTACAATTTCTCAGATATGTTGGCAAATACTGATCCAACCTCGTTCATGTAGAGAAGTACTATTTCAAACATGGATGATGCTGGTAGTATACTTCCTGTGAGTGCACTTTTACTTGGAGCTTTGTTTGCCATGTAAAAGTTGTCTGTCAAGTCTTAAATCCAAGTTTCAGTATGCACAAGTCACATGTGAGAGATGCTGTAGTGTATAAAGCATGCTGGTTTGCACTTAAAAGATGAAAGATGTTCTTTTCAGTTCATTAAGTTACTTGTGCACTTGCATGCCTTTATGCCAAGTACTATACAGAGTATACCTTTCCTAAAGCAACTGACATACATGTTCGGAAAAACATAAAGCCTCTGTTTAAGCTCTTGATACAGCTACAGAAGCATGTTTAGATTGAGTCACTCACCAGAAACTATTACTACATTCAGAAGACTCAAAAGCAGTTGCAGTCACACCTATTTAGCTCTGTATTTCCAAACACAGGCACTGAAGTCTTTCTACAACCACTTTCATGCACATTTAGACAGACATAGAGGTGTTATTGCAGGTGAAAGGGCCGAACCCATTAGCTCTAGACCCATTCTAAAGATACAAACCAATAGTTATTTTTCGCAGCATGAAAGTGTAAAAGGGAAAAAGTTGTTAGTACACAACCAACTAGCCAACAGTTGTCTTTTGCTGCATAATAATCCATGGACAACTAAATATGGTTAATTAATTTATTACAAAGTCAAAAGTAACTGGACATAAAGACACCTCAGCACAAGGGTGTAGAAATACAAAGAAATTAGCATGAAGCCAAATCTATGCATCGAATTTCGACGTTGCAGAATGAACAGAACTATTAATTCAAGAAGTAGGATACAGGAAACGCAGGAAGCGTTAGTCAAAGTTCCCCTGCATCGAGGGTTGATGAGTAAAGTGCATTAAATCTATCCGTATTCTAGATCTGGGGTGACATCCCTGTTAAGCATCTTCAGTGGAAAGTGAGAAAGGTGTCAGTGGATGGAGTCTTCCTAAGAAGTCTCTCTACCATAATTGGGTCAAGTAGCATAAAGTCACTATCGCAAAGAAAGAGCTCGTTCTGAGATGCTCTCTCTCTAAAGGCAAGAAATACGTGGGGCTCTTTCCCTAGTTCCAACAATCAGTTATCCACAGGTAACATTCCAATGACGTACCTCGCATCACACCAGCCACTCTGGGTACAGTTCTGGATGTACTTTTCCACTGTGTTGTCCATGTACATTCTTAGCAACAATTTGTCCTTGGCTCCCATACCTTCTCTATGTGAAACCATCTCCGTCTTTATCACCTCCAAACCATGTAATTGCAACTTCTTCTTTCCTTGCCTAGCTACTAAAACAAAGACATTGCTTGTCCTAAAGAATGCTTCTCCTCCTGAAAAGGAAACTTAAGAAAAACAGATTCTGCAATACACAAGAAATTAATCTATTAATTCTGAAGTTTTCAGTGTCTTGCATTTCAGGCCTACAACTTGAACTAACATAGGAACGTACCACTTTCAACAATACAATTCACATAATCATTATGGCATCTCAGTTAATACATTTACCTACTAATAAGAAATATCATTTGTCAAACACATTTAATATGCATGTAGTGTCAACTCCATAGCACAAGTTTTTACATGTTAACGTTTTCTGCTATCTACATTTATTTCCTATGTTTATTCTCAATGACAATTATCCATAAACTAGAGTACCTCACATAATTGCGATAATACTTTTCACAGTTCTAACATCTCATGTTAACATAATTTGCAAGATTATAGCCGATGCTTTTTACACATGATTATAATGCACCCCTACAAATAAAATGAAACGTCCCCTCCAACACAGGCAGTTACATACCAGCACATTTACTTAAACATCTCATGAGACTAATAGAGCTGTACTTCTATACTCGCTCAGATATGTAGGCATGTACTGACACAATCTTCTCATCCATGCAGAGAAATTGTATTTCTACTAGTGTAGCCCTTGCCTGTGAACTGTCACAGCTTCACTTGACATGTTATAGGTGTTTCTGAAGTGTCAAACCCACGTTTTAGTGTGCATAACACACTTTTAAGATATGCTGTATGTATAGCATAAACGATACTGTTTTGTGCTTAAGAGACTACAGATGTCGTTTGAGTTGATTAAGTTACTTGAGCACTTGTAAGCCTCTATGAGGAGTACAACATAGAGTATGTATGTACCCCTAAAGCAACTGATATACATGTTCACAAAAGCATAGACCTCTCTGAAACCTAATCAGACAGCTACAGAAGCACATTTACTTTCAGTCACTTACTAAAAACTACTTATGCCTGTAGCAGACTCAAATGTAGTGGTAGTCACACATTCTTAGCTCTCTATTCCCTTGCAGAGGCACTGACGTGCAGTCCCTTACATACACATTTAGACAGCCATAGACCTACTAAAACACAGTCACATACCAGCACTTTACTTATACATCTCACAGCATTCATACAGGTGTACCGCTACATATGTAGGAAAGTACTGACACAACCTTCTGAACCATGCAGAGAAATAGTTTGTGAATCATGGGTGATGGCTACTAGTGCAGACCCTGTCTGTGTATTCTTACTCCAAGCTTCACTTGGCATGCTAAAGGTCTTTCTCCAGTATCAAACCCACATTTTAGTGCATGTAATACACTACTACAGTGGTGGCTCCTCGAGGGAGTGCTGCAGGGCGGTGAGGCGGGGCGGGGAGGGGCAGGGTGGGGGGTAGTAAACTCCGGAATTGGGCCGAACGGAGTTGAGTAAAGAAATAAATAAATAAAACTAATTACATTGAGCGTGCTGCAACGCCAAATCGGCTCACCGCCCCACAGCACTCTCTCCAGGAGCCGCCACTGCACTACTAAAATATGCTGTATGTATGCAATAAAGGATGAAGTTTTGAGCTTAAGAGATTGAGAGATGTCCTTTTGAGTTGAATAATTTACTTGTACACTGGTAAGCCTCTATGCCAAGTACACAAAAGCATAGACCGTCTTTCAGTTACAGAGACAGTTACAGAAGCACTTATACATTTAGTCACTCACCAGAAACTATTTATGCATGCAGCAGACTCAAAGGTAGTTGTGGTGACACGTACATAGCTCGCTATTGCCTAACACAGGGATGGAAGTATTTTTGCAGCCACTTAGATATACATTTAGACAGCCATAGAGGTATTTCTAGCAGGCAATTACATACCAGCATATTTACTTAAACATCCCATGACACTGATGGAGGTGTGCTCTACACTCTCTTAGATATGTAGGCAAGTATTGACAAAACCTTGTCAACCATGTACAGAAATAGTCCTTCAAAAATGGGCGATGGCTTCTAATGCAGACCTTGTCTGTGCACTCTTTCTGCAAGCTTCAGTGGGAATGTTATAGGTCTTTCTGAAATGTCAAACCTGTGTTTTAGTGCCCATAACACACTTCTAAGATATGCTGTAGGTATGCCATAAGGGATGCTGTTTTGTGCTTCAGACATTGGCAGATGTCCTTTTGAGTCAAATAAGTTACTTGTGCACTTACAGGCCTCTATAGCAAGTACTACATAGAGTATGTCATCCCTAAAACACTTGACATTGATGTTCACAAATGCATAGAGCCTCTCTTTCAGTTACAGAGACAGTTGCAGAAGCATTTATACATCCAGTCACTCACCAGCAACTATTTATGCATGTAGCAGACTCAAAGGTAGATGCAGTGATACCTACATAGCTCTCTATTGCCTAACACAGGCAGTGAAGTATTTGTGCAGCCACTTACATACACATTTAGGCAGCCATAGAGGTATTATAGCAGGCAGTTACATACCAGCACATTTACTCAAATATCTCATGGCACTGATAGAGGTGTACTCCTACACTCTCTGAAATATGTAGGCAAGTACTGACAAAACCTTCTCAACCAGGTACAGAAATAGGTCTTCAAACATGGGTGATGGCTACTAGTGCAGACCCTGTCTGTGTTCTCTCACTGCAAGTTTCATTTGGCATGGTATACGTCTTTTTAAAGTGTCAAATCTACTCAAAAACCCATGCACTCAGTCACCGACCCACTCAAACACACATGTACCCACTTAGACTCCTACTCAAACAATCAGAGACTCACTCAGACAGTGATGCACCCACTCACACACCCAGTTAGACACGTATGCAGGTAGTCCCAGACCCACTCAGACACACACACACCCAGTCACACACCCATTGAGATGCTCACACACTTAGTCACGCACTCACTGAGGCACTCTTGCACTCACTCGCACACTCATTTTCAAAGGTTGCAGGTAGGAAATATAATTTAAAAAACCTTCGAAATTCACTGGAAAAAAAAGGTTACTGGGACGTTATATTTAGGCTCACATTTCACTCATATAAAACGAGTGAACTTCAGCAGTTATAGTTACCTATAACTTACGCCCCTGCAGTGCACTGCTTATGACCTCATATATTACATCCCTCATGACATGGTCAGTGACATCACTGATGACATCACTTACATCTCAAATGGCATCACTGATGACATCATTCAGTAAGTGTGAGTGTTTTCAAAACGTTTATGAGTGTTAAATATATATGCATCAAGGTGTATTGGTGAATCAGTGGGTATATGAGTGTCTGTATGGATGATTCAGTGGGTGCGAGACTGACTATATAAGTGAGAGTTTAGGTGTCTCAGTATGTATGGGTGAGTGACTGGTTGTGTGAATGTCTGTATCAGTTGTTCAGTTGGTGTCTAAGTGACTGTATGGGTGTGTGAGTGGCTGTATGGGTGAGTGATTGATTGTCTGAGTACCTGTATGGGGGTTTGAGTGTCTTTGTGGGTGGGTGAGGGGGTTTGTGACTGCCGGCTGTATGGGTTAGTGAGTGTGTGTGAGAAAGGCGGTATTGGTGAGTGAGTGTGTATACGGCTGTGTCGGTGAGTGACTGGATGTGTCAAAGGTATATGGGTGAGTAACTACATATGTGAAAGGTAGTAAAGGGGAGTGTTGGGGTATATGAGTGACTGTATGGGTGAGTGAGTGATTGTGAAAGTAGCTATATGGGTGAGTGTGTGCTTGTGTCAGTGACTGTTTAGGTGAGTGAGTACGTGTTAGTATCTGTATGAGTAAGTTAGTGGGTGTGTGTATAAGTATATGGGTGAGTAAGTGGCCATGTGATTGACTGTATGGGTGAGTGAGTAGGTATACTTTTTGGGGAGAGGAGTTGGCCTAATGGCTAGGGCGGTCGACCTCGAATCTGGGGAACCGGGTTCGGGTCTCGGCAACGATGCTGAACATCCTGTGATTCTGGGCAAATCACTTAATTTCCCTGTGTCTAACAAAAATGAATGTGTCCCCATGTAATGCAACTGGTGCTCGTGTAAAGCGCTCTGATACCCGATACCTTCGGGTCAAGTTTGCGCTATATAAAACTATGTAAAATAAATAAATAAATATGAGAGTAGCTCTATGGGTGACTTGCTCAGTGTGTGAGTGGCTGTACAGGTGTGGATATGTCAGTGGCTGTATTAGTGAGTGGGTGTATGAGAGGCTGTATGGGTGATTGAGTGGATGTGTGTGTAGTCCTAAGAATCAGGGAGTGGCTGTGTAAGTACTGGTATGGGTGTGTGAATGGGTTTGAGAATGATAGTGTGGAAGTTGCAGTGGGTGTATAAAAGGTTATATGGGGTGTGAATGGGTGCATCAGACATTCTGTGGATTATGTCATGAGTGATGTCATTTGAGATGCCATCAGTGATGTCACTGACCATGTCATGAGTGAGTTCCCTAACAGAATATCGACATCTAAACTATCCCCTTACCAAAATATTGTGTCATAAATATTGATGTCAAAAATATCGACGTCCTATATTTATAATGGAAAGTACAAAAATATCAGTCATTAATATAGTTGAACAAAATATCGTTTTATATTAAATATATTAAATATATTAAATAGTAACATTAATTTAAAAAAATTTGATTCAATATACATCTTAACAAATATAACAAATATACTTAATTTTAAAATGTTAAACACATATATATAATAATATCTTTAAGGAAAAGTATCTATTAAAATAGATTTATCTTACGAAATTTCAAATAAATTGCACGTTCTATTATATTTTAAACTATTTAAACCTTTCAGTAGGGATTCTCACCTGAAGTGAAATCACTTAACTCAACGAGTTCAAATATCCATTACGGCAGTCACACGTCACACAGAATTGTAAGTAGTAATCATGATTTCCCCTTGCTACAGGTCTGTGAATGAATAAGAAATGATTTATAGTCTCACTAAGAACCTTATATATATATTCTAACCAAGTTATAAAAACTTTTGTAATATACTTTATGATTCATCTGAACCTGCTCTATGTGTGAGGGGGAGGGGATTCTCAAATCAAATTGTTCCAGTCTATTTCTTACTATAATCAATTGAAACCGGGAGTTACCACGACTACTGTTCCAAATTTCTTTTTTCTTTATGGCTGTGTCCCTTACCCAATGTAGTTAACAATAGGATACTTAATTAAAGAAAGTAATCAGCCGATTTGCAATCTTACGCATGTTGTGGCCCGACAAAGCGACGGTGCTGTGCTATACCCAACTTCTCACTAAAATAACATATTTCCTTTCTTAAATATTTAAGGACTAAAACATTCCTCCTAAATCTAAAATGAAAAAAACAGCCCACCCTCTTTATGGAGCTCATGGACAAGGTCTCATTGTTAACATGGTGAAATTCAAAGTCCTAACCTTCGTTAGATAAAAAGAACCACCAGGGTTGTACTCAAAGATTATTTAGCCTAGCGTCCACTTTCTGTTGTTCCTCTCCGTACTATCATCTTCACATGCGGTTCAAAAGGGCATCTAAATTACATGACCCCTGCTACTCTATTTATAGTCCGACCCGCTTTAATTGTTCTCACCTGTTCTCACGCACAGACTATTTTTTCTTTGTGTGACCTGCTTTTCAAACAACAATATATATTCCCAAGTGTATTAAGCTTGAACATAACAAAAAACCTGTTCATTATTGTTACTTCAATATTATATGTTTTAATACTCTATGTAAAGGGTTTATCTTCTCAAAAAATATAACAAAAAATGATTGCTTTCATACGTTCCTGAGCGCGGCTCTAACCTACACTGTTATAGAATTCACAGGATTATCATTGTGCTACCAAAGATTCATATAGCCTGACACTGTTCTTGTTCATTATTCTCCACTACATAATATTAAAAATATATATACTCCAATTTAAGATTCATACACTCTAGTGAGGGGCACGAACCCTCAATGTTCTAAATGCTTCGTCTCACCGTATTCCCCTTGTGCTATCAAAGACTTAAATATCCTACAGCCGTTCTGGTTCTTATCCTCCGTTATGTATTCTTAACTACCAAAGGAACCTTTTATGTTCCAACCTTTTATGATCTAATCTTCCTCTGTTGGGAATGTGGGGGGAACCTCAAGGCCCCCACAGTTCCTGCCAGCTCACCGCCTCCTGTGGGAGCCTGCATTGCTGTGACAGAGAGGGAACTGCTAAACATGCAGCTCATTCTTTGTCAAAGCAATTCTGCTCTGCTTCTTGCTAGCAAGAGCATTTTTTATGCTCTTGTTTGCTCGAAGCGGAGCTCAGTTTGCTATTGTCGGGTGGAAGTTTCAAAGCTCCTGCCAAGCCATAGAAAATAGCTATGTTCAGGGGGTGGGGCACTCTGGGACATAACAGGAGCTGGCCCTGGGGGTGGCAGTCCTTAGGCCATCAATGGATCTGGGAGGGGTGCCGCGTGGCCCTCTCTTTTCTTGAATTTTGCCTCAAGAATGTGGTGGTCCCCGGGTCTGCGGGGGGTCTGCACGACCCCCCATCTAAATTAAAATTAAAGCCCCGGGGAGGTGGCAGAACAATAATTCAACAGCATGTTGTGACACAATGTTTTTCTAAACCAGCAGCTTAAACAAGATATGGTGTGGATTTTGGAGGTTCGGAATATCAAATTCCTAGGATTCTACGAGATAGAGGAGTAAACCATATCCCCTTAGGAGAGAAAGAATTTTATAGAAGATAGTAATATCTCAAATACGGAAGACACACTAGAGTTTTTTCCAAGAAATAGTCACTCACGTAGCTACTGACATACCCATACAGACACGTAGACACCCAATCAATACTCAGGTACTCACATACCCACTGACAACCCACTCAGACACTGATACACCCACTCTCAAACCCACTCAGACACTCACGCACACACTCACAGACCTACTCTCATAGGCCAACACAGACACTCATGTACTCATTCACAGACCCACTCAGACACTCTCACATCCACTCACAAATCTACTCAGGCACTCATGTATCTACTCACAGACCTACTTAGATACTCTCACAGCCACTCACAGACCCATTCAGGCACTCATACACCCACTCAAAAGACTCACTCAGTCATGTACACCCACTCACAAACCCACTCAGACACTCATGCACCCACTTACAGAAACACTCATACTATCTCACACCCACTCACAGATCTACTCAGACACTAAAGCACTGGCTCACAGACCCACTCAGAGACTCATACACCCTCTCCCAGACCAACTCATAGACTCACATACCCACTCACAGACTCATTCAGACACTCATGCACTCACTCACTCACAGACTTACTCACACACTCATGGAGGCACTTGCAAACCCACCCAGACACTCTCACACCCACTCAGACACTCATTCATGCACCTACTCAGACACCCACTCAGACCCTTGTACACCTACTCAAACACTCATGCTCCTACTCACAGACCCATGCAGCCACTCACACACCCACTCCCAGACTCATACAGCCACTCACACCCACAAAACCACTTACACACCCACTCACAGAGCCATACAGCCACTCACACACCCACTCACCGACCTATACAGCCACTCACACACACACTCTCGAAGGCTATAGGTTACAGTTAGGAAATAAAACTATAAAAAACCTTGGAAATTTACTTAAAAATCAAAGGTTGCAGGGACGTTATAGTTAGGAATGAACATTAAAATGTTTTTGGAAATTCACTAAAAAAACAAAGCTTATAGGGATGTTTTAGTTAAAAAATAACATAAAAAATGTAGACATTCCCCGAAAAAAACAAAGGTTGCAGGGGTGTTATAGTTAGAGGAACGTTATAGTTAGGCTCAGATTTAACTCGTACAAAACCATTGAAATTCAGCAGTTATTGTTACATGATCTAACTATAACTCACCCCCCCGAAATACACTGCTCCTGACCTCACATATTACACCACTCATGACATGGTCAGTGAAATCACTGATGACATCTCAAATGAATTCACTGAGGACATCACTGAACAGTTAAATATATATACTAACCTACTACAAAAGTTCAAATAAGGATGCCCTGTTAGAAAACACTTAAACCTGACGTGACACAAATTACCTGTGTTACCATGTACAGTTCAGCATCAAATAGTATAGACACATCATTATGAAGAATTGGCGCATCTTAAATTCTAACCGCTTGAATCTTGCGAAACCATTGTTCTCCTTCAAGAGAAGTGCGAACATGAGAGATCTGTTCGTACATACTAGACCGCGTCAGGCGACACCAGGCAAACAACAAAGACTCTGGGACCTACCACCAGTAATAGGCCATACAAGATGTGTCTTATTTGATGTCTGTAACCTGATGATGGATTCTAAATGCATTGATGTAGGATTGAAATATCCCTGGGCCCAAAAGAAGCATACTAATTGCAACTCAGAAAATGTAATTTACTTGATAAAATGTCCATGTGGATTAATGTACATAGGGATGACAACACGCAAAATAAAAATATGAATCATGGAACACAGGAGAAACATCAGATGCCATAAAACCATGACGAAACTGACCACACACTAACAAGAGAAGAAGAACATGGTGAATGACATCTATTGGCCAGTGCTAGACAAACCAAATATCCTTAATACAACACAAGACATAAGGAAGTGTGTGGGACTGAGGGAACAGAAATGGATATACAGGATTCGCAGTGATGAGAAGGGCTTGAATGATGAGATCCAGAGGAATCTATTGAATAGATTATTACGAGTTAGAGACCACACACATGGTTCTAGGAAAATAGAACTGGAATAACAGTATTCATAGATTCGCTAAACCTATAATACAGGGGTACACTCAATATGCTTCAAAACATATGTAAATAGGTATTAATCAGCAGAGTGTCATCTGTCCTGTAAGGGATTTTTTTTAAACTAGAAGAAGCAATATACATATGGTGGGTAGAAAGCACATCTTTTAAACTCAGTAGAGCCAGAGTAGATCAATCACACAGCTGAGACACCAACTCCGCAATGAGAACAGCAACCATGTGGAGGAGGAAAGGGCACTGAAGACTTGGAATATAGTGATCCTCCTAATACACATACATATGTTTTGACACTTGAAAGAAACAGATGATAAGAAATATACAAGATAAAAATAATAATACGGGATTACGCTTATGCAGAACTGGGGCTTTGATCTGTGATAAAAATTATTCCTGATGAAGCTGTTCTTTCAAAACGTATTTTGAGTAATGATATGAATGCAACATCTATCTGCAGGTGCCTATGGTTTTGATTACATTATGATAGAAATCTAACTATCGAATTGTACACCCAACATGGCGGAGGAAAAACAATAGGGCTAGGGAACATTCCCTAATGCAATCAGACAAGGGTGCTGATCACTTGATCACATTATGTGATCGAGTGACAGGGAACAGAGCGTACAGAAGGAAGGCAGTGGCAAAGCACCGGCATCTCCACAGCGTGCGGAGAGAAGTGGTGAAGCGGCGGCCTAACCTTGAAGAAGTAAGGAGAGGGGGGCTGGTGTCCTTTGTGATTGAACTAGAGACACTGTGCACACTGGCTCATGTGAACGAGCACCAGTGGAATGCTAAACACCTTTATTAGAACGTTTTTTTACTCATGGGCAATAATATGGCCAGGTGGGGCTAAAACAAGCACATTCCTTCTCCTATATAACTAGCGTGTGACTACATGGAGGTGCACTTGATCCCACACCATTTTAAGCAGCATCGACTGTGAAACTCGCTAAGATTGAATATCTCGGTGTTTTCACCATACGGTATCCTATTTGACACTAGTACTTGGTGGTTTGTGGTCTTTTCACGTGTGAAGTAACAAAAATAATATTAACAGATTATAGCACAGTGGTAACTTTGGCTACTAGGATCAGCTAGGTGTTTGCTCACTGGATGACTAGTTAGCCATGTCCTAAATTGAGTAACATACATGGAAACAAGAAATGGGCGGCATGATTGAGATGTGTTTAGGCATATGTACATGTCTTAGACATGGCATCTTTTGGCATGTTTCCCCTGAGTTTTTGCTTTCTGACCTCCCGGTTTTGACTCTGTTTTTGCTGGCGTAGTGTTTCTGCGCACTTTTCTCACTGCTGATCAGTGGTAAAGTGCAAGTGCTCCTGTGATAAATTGTGTTGTGGATTGGTGTTTCCATGATTGGATATTTGATTTACTTGTTAGTCCCTAGTAAAGTTCACTGAGTGTGCCAGGGCCTGTGAATCAAATGCTACTAGCGGGCCTGCAGCACTGATTGTGCCACCCACGTGAGTAGCCCTAAAAAGGTAACTCAGACCCGCCATTGCGGAGTCTGCGCACAGCTTGTAACTGCCATGTCGACTTGGCCAGTGCACACACTTGCCAGTCCCTCACCTTCCCTTTTCTTACATGTAAGGCAGGCCCAAGGTACCCCTGTGGGCTGGGTGCAGTGTATGTGAAAGGTAGGACATGCCCTGGTGTGTGTGGCATGTCCTGATAGTGAATTACGGTCAATTTTGTTTTTCGCTATTGCAAGGCTACCTGTTCCCCAAAGGACAGAATGGGGAGTTTGTTTATAACATCTTATAAACATAACTGGCCCAGGGAATTAGGTAGGAAAATAAAGTTTAGTATGCCTGAACTCAGAATCTAAAGATGCATCTTTTAGTGAAGGTGATTTTTAGATTCTGTGTTTGAAAATACCACTTTTAGAAAGTAGGTATTTTCTTGCTCAGTCATCCCGTGTGCCTCTGCTGGAATGTGGATTGCCTGTCTGGGTTTTGGATGACAGAAGGCTGGGGAGCAGGAATGTCTCCAGATAGTCTAGGGGGGTCAGGAAAGGGCTGAATAGACCTGGGCTGCAATTGGGGAAGTGGGAGGAGATTTTCTTGCACCTCAAAGGGCCTGGTTTGCCTCTGACCATGCCGTCTCCACCTCCTGCCAGGAAGTCACACCAGAGAAGGCAGAACTGGTTCCGCACGCAAACACGCCGTCGAACTCTGGGACCTGCTCGACACATCCTCTCCGGACGTTGCCTTCCTGACAGAGACCTGGATGAACGCCTCCTCGGCTCCCGACATCGCCATAGCCATCCCGGACGGCTACAAGATCACCCGCAGGGACCGCACCAACGGAGTAGGAGGTGGAATCGCCGTCGTCCACAAGAACACCCTCAGGGTCTCGACCAGCACCGACGACACCCTCAGCACCGCCGAACACCTGCACTTCCAGATCCACACTGACCCCAACACCACCCTCAGAGGAACTCTCGTCTACAGACCCCCGGACCCCGGCCCCAGTTCAGCGACTCCATCGCCGACTTCGTCAACACGCACGCCCTGGCCTCCACAGACTACATCCTCCTCGGAGACCTGAACTTCCACCTCGAGAACAACAACAACATCAACACCACCACCCTGATCGACAACCTCGCCAACCTCGGACTCAGACAGCTCGTCACAACGCCCACCCACTCCGCCGGCCACGCGCTTGACCCCATCTTCTCCGCAAGCTCCCACGTCACCTTCAGCCACACCACCGAACTCCACTGGACCGACCATCGCTGCATCCACTTCACCTTCCGGAAACCCACCACGCACCACCGCACTTAACAGATCCCCCGCCGCAACTGGAGCAAAGTCACTGAAGACCAGCTAAACACCACCCTCACCCGAAGCCCACCCGCCGACACCACCGACACCGACACCGCCGTCCGCAACCTCAGGCTATGGATCGACGACTGCGCCAACACTCTCGCCCCGATCAAGAAACCCTCCAACAGACGCACCGACAAGAAAGCCAGCTGGTTCACCGCGGACCTCCAGGCCTCCAAGCAAACCTACTGGAAACTAGAGAAGAAATGGCACCGCGAACAGACACCGGAAAGCTATGCGGCCCACAAGAACGCCATCTGCAGACACCATCACCTCATCAGATCCGCCAAAAGGACCTGCTTCAATGACCGCCTCGACAGCAACACACACAGCAGCAAAGAGCTCTTCAACATCATGAAGGAACTCTCCAACCCCAGCTCCAACACCAACGACATCCCACCATCGCAAGACCTGTGCGACTCCCTAGCCACTTTCTTCCATCACAAGATCGCAGACATCCACGACAGCTTCAACAACCAGACCGCCCCGGCAGCCTCCGCCCACCATCCACTTCGACCCCCTGCTCGCCTGGGCCAACGTGAACGACGACGACACCATCAAAATCATGAACACCATCCACTCCGGCTCTCCGTCAGACCCATGCCCGCACCACATCTTCAACAAAGCCAGCGCCACCATCGCATCCCATCTCCGCAAGGTCATCAACATCTCCTTCGAGACCGTGACCTTCCCGGAGAGCTGGAAGCATGCCGAGATCAACGCCTTACTCAAGAAACCCAAGGCGGACCCGAGAGACCTCAAGAACTTCCGGCCCATCTCCCTGCTCCCGTTCCCGGCGAAGGTCATCGAGAAGATCGTCAACGGACAACTGTCCCGCTACCTCGAGGAGAACAACATCCTGGACCCGTCCCAGTCCGGGTTCCGCAGCAACCACAGTACCGAAACTGCCCTCATCGCTGCCACCGATGACATCAGGACCCTGCTGGACAACGGTGAAACTGCGGCCCTCATCCTCCTGGACCTCTCAGCTGCCTTCGACACTGTCTGCCACCGCACCCTACGCACACGCCTCCACAACGCAGGGATCCGAGACAAGGCTCTGGAATGGACCACCCCCTTCCTCTCCGGCAGAACCCAGAGTGTCCGCCTCCACCCATTCTGCTCCGAAGTCTCTGAGATCATCTGCGGCGTACCCCAAGGATCATCCCTCAGCCCGACATTGTTCAACGTCTACATGGCACCGCTCGCCCACGTCGCCCGACTGCACGACCTCAACATCATCTCTTACGCCGACGACACCCAGCTGATCCTCTCCCTCACCAAGGACCCCCTCACCGCCAAAACCAACCTCCACGAAGGAATGAAGGCCGTCGCCGAGTGGATGAAGAACAGCCGACTGAAGCTGAACTCAGACAAAACGGAGGTCCTCATCCTCGGCTCCACCCCCTCAGCCTGAGATGACTCCTGGTGGCCCACCACACTGGGAGCAGCACTGACACCCACCCACCACGCACACACGCAACCTGGGGTTTATCCTCGACTCAACACTCTCCATGACCAAGCAAGTCAACGCCGTCTCATCCTCCTGCTTCAACACCCTCTGCATGCTCCGCAAGATCTACAGATGGATCCCCACCGAAACAAGAAGAACGGTCACCTAGGCCCTCGTCAGCAGCAGGCTGGACTACGGAAACGCCCTCTACGCGGGAGCCTCGGCCAAACTCCTGAAACGACTGCAACGTATACAGAACGCCTCGGCACGCCTGATCCTCAACGTCCCACGCCACAGCCACATTTCACCCCACCTGAGAGACCTGCACTGGCTCCCCATCAACAAGAGGATCGCCTTCAAGCTCCTCACCCACGCACACAAGGCACTCCACAACAAGGGACCGGCATACCTCAACAGACGACTCACCTTCTACGCCCCGAACCGCCAGCTCCGCTCAACCAACCTCACCCTCGCCTCCGTCCCCCGCATCTGAAGAGCGACCACCGGCGGCAGATCGTTCTCCCACCTCGCCGCCAAGACCTGGAACACCCTCCCCATCCTCCTACGGCAGACCCAGGACCTGCTAACCTTCAGGAGGCTACTCAAGACCTGGCTGTTCGAGCAGTAGCAGCAACCCCCCACCCTCCCAGCGCCTTGAGACCCTCAAGGGTGAGTAGTGCGCTTTACAAATGTTCTGATTGATTGATTGGCTGGGCACAGACACTCTCTGCCTAAGAGATCAAAGGATTTTGGGATATAAATATTGGGGCCCAGACTCCTGACTTTTAGAACTCTTTTGGACCAAGAGGACTGCCAAGAAGAAGAGCTGGAGAAGCTGTGAGGAGGAACTACCACATTGCTGTGTTGGCCAGCGGTGGCTGCTTCTGTTTTGGGCAGTGAAAGGACTGGACTGAACTTTCTGCAATCTACTTTTGTGAGTTTTTCCAAGGGCTTGAGGTAGAGCTTGCACCCTGTTCAAGAAGTCTCAGGAACAGTAAAGACTTCAAGCTCTTCTGCCCTCAGCACTGGGAACTGTGTGTTTTGTGCTGCAACAGAAGAAAAAGCAACACGACGACATCAACGACGCCACTGCCAACACCGTGTCCTGAAGGCACCGCAGAAGGCACCGCCGCAATGCCGCACCGCGACCCTGGTCTCACCGATGATGCCTCCTGATGCCGCCACCGAGCCGCTGCTCGCACCGCGACCTGTGAGCCCCGCACTCCACACCACCTCGCTTCGCGACGACGCCTTGGTATCCCCGACGATGCCGCTCCATGCCGAAATTGCCGCCGCTGCTTGCACCGTGGTTCGAGGGCACCGCTCGTAAAGTTACACGATGCACCGCTCTCATCCCACACCGCAGCCTTGGCCTACCAACTCCGGCGCCATCGACTCCAGTTTGTCAGCCGACGACAGCGCTTCAGCAACGACGACGCCCCTGCTTGCACCGTGACCTGCCCATACCTCGACGAGCACTGCATTGACTTCGCACCGCGACCCTGGTCTCACCGACGACGCCATCTGATGCCGCCACCGAGCAGCTGCTCGCACCGTGACCTGAGGGCACCGCACGCCGCACAGCTGCACTTCTCACTGCAGCACCCGACGCCTGCCGACGCCAGCGCTCCTGACTTCAACAGAGAGGAGTTCTGTCTGCAACGCGTGTGACTTTGAGGACCCCGACGACTCCTGCACTGACCTCCAGAAGTGACGCCTGCAGATGCCGTGCTTTTAGCTCAACGAGAGGTCGCCGACGCCCTGCATTTCTAAAAGGTACTGTTTGCGGGTCTTCCCGACACCATAGCTGGCCCACAACACCGCAGTCAGCCAGAACTGTTTGGATTTGCTTGCTCACGACGCCGTGATAGCCCCGGACGGAGCTATCGACATCAAGGAACTGTTTTTCAAGCATGTTTTGATAACCGAAGATTTTTAAGTACTGTATTGTGGATTTTTTATCGTTTTTGGTCTTGTCTTAAGTATATAAAAGTATTGAATAATTTTCTAAACTGGTGTGATGTCCTTTTGTAATGCTTACACTGTATTACTGTTGGTTAAGTGCAAATGCTTTACACACTGCCTCTAAGATAAGCCTGACTGCTCTTGCCAAGCTACCAAGGGGGTGAGCAGGGGTTATTTTAGGAGTGTAACTCCCTTATCCTGACTAGAGTGGTGGTTTCTGCCTGGCTTTGGCACATGCCCTAGCCTAACAAAAATCCCATTTCTAACAATATGGGTCTACTGTAACACAAAAAGAGTTTTCTCTTGTGCACATATAAATGGTTATGAGTGTTAAATTTCCATTTACAGGTACTACCGAAGTGTGTATTTCAGTCCAAATACCAGATTGGGTCTAACTTCACCCTATCAAATGAGGGTAGGCGATAAAGGGAACCAAGGGGATCGTAGGCCTTGATGAAAACCGGAAGACCTGTGTAGGGCTTGAAATAATCGGTTGAGACATGTTGACTAACATGCAGAGAGGAGGGGTGTGGGGGTCATTAATATTCCCCGACACCACCATCCTTTACTTATTTTTTATCTTGACCATGTAGTCCAGGAATAAAAGTGTAATCAGACACTCCTGAGACAGTTTTATACTCTCACTTCTTCACTATTATTTTTTCAGATCCCTGTTATTGTATTATGTTTATAGTGCCTTCCCCCTCCCTTTTGCTCCATTCCAGGCATTGGTCTGCACAAGGGTGTTGTAGCAAGTCCTGTGATGAAGCATGCCACAAATTGTGGCTGTGGGCAGTTTTCAAAAAGTGAGCGTGTGCCATGAATCATACTAGCTGCAAGTTTCATAGCACTCCTATTCCTTTTTCTGTTGTTGGATGTTTAGTGGGGAGGCTGGAGTAGGAGTGTAACCTCTTCCCCCTCTTTTATGTGTGATTCATCTCAAATGACATCACTGATATAAATATACAATACACTTACCTGTAAAATACTTACATTTTGGTTGTAAAGGCATGCTTGGCAAAGGCATATTTGTGGTAAAAAATGCATGGTAAAAACGCATGCGCTGTAATGTATGCATGGTACAGGTAATGCGTGGTAATGACCATGTTGTAAAGGCTGTCTCTTCTTGAGGCCCATGTTCATAAATGAGGCATCATTTTTGGCTCTGTAGGTTGAACTCACGGATGGGAGGCGGTATCTGGACCGCGCCCCAGTATGAATTTGAATATAACAAAACCCTTCTGAGTGATAGTTGGGAACTGGCCATTCCATAGTATTTCAGAACCCCCTAAATAAATAAATATATTTCTTCTTTAGTATATTAACCAAGGTGAGAAAAACAAAGCAAAAGCAAGCAGACAAGAGAAAAGATCTTTTTCATGGAGTTCACAATATTAGCCCTTTTATGTAGAGTCTGTGGACACACAGCATATCTCTGCGAGCACTCAGTTCTGGCATGGTTTATAGGTCTCGCCTTGAAACAGATTAATCTGTATATACCTTTGTGTAATAGTTAATGTCTATTATATATTATTACTGTTAGGAAAATCTCCAGGAGGCGTATGTAGCTCTACAAATAGGCCTGCCTGCTATGTTATGGTTTATGGCTAATCTCATGCATCCTGAAGTATACAGCTGTAGTTTCTAAATAGTGCACACATTATTCTGTAAAAGAAAAACAGAGGATAACAAAACTTGCTTGAAAGATAATAAAAGCTTTACCAAATAATGTTCTTAAACAAAGATACATCATTTTGTCTGCTATGGATGCAGCTGTCTATCTTTAGTCCTCATTAAAAGGCAACTTATCATATGCAGATTGTAAATTGGATCTGGTAAACACTAGGGGGCCCTCAAATTAAGCCTTTCCGCACTCAAGCTGGACACCAACTTAGTGATAATTGACATACAGGGCTCAATGTAAAGCTAGGAATTGGGAGCAGATTACTTCTTACTTTGAACGGAAGTAAGAATTGGGAAGCAATTGTGCGCAGATTACTTCTTACTCTAAATTACGTTTAGAGTGTGCAAGTCATTCCTGAAGTCCAGATTGTTGTATGAGGTAAAACAATTAAAATATGTTCCGAATATGAAACCATACACATTTGAGTTTTGTGTCAATGCCTCGTTTTTACTTATTCATTCCATTCAGTGAATCTATACATCTACCTATCTCTCTGTATATTTTATATATATATATATATATATATATATATATATATTCACTGAAAAAACCATAGGTTTCAGGGACGTTATAGTTAGTTGGACATTTCAATGGTACGAAACCATAGAAATTCCGCCGTTATAGTTAGTTCAGCTAACTATAACTTGCACCCCCGCAATGCACTGCTGATGACGTCACATATTGCATCATTCATGACATGGTCAGTGACATCACTGATGACATCACTGATGACATCTCAAATGACATCACTGATGACATCACTGATGACATCATCCAGTGACTGTGTGTTTCTTTAAAGTTTAAATATGTATTATATATATGCCAAGGTGTATTGAAGAATGAGTGGGTGTATAAGTGTCTGGATGGAGGATTTAGTAGGTGCGTGACTGTTTAAGTGAGTGATTACATGTGTCTTACTGAATGCATGGGTTAGTGACTAAACTGTGTGAATGTCTGTATCAGTCTGTCTGTTGTTGTATAAGCTGCTGCATGGGTTGGTCAGTAGCTACATGAGTGTCTACCTGGGTTATCGATTGGTTGCCTGAGCATTTGTATGGGTGCCTGAGTGTGTGTGTGGGTGGGAGGTGTGTGACTCTGTGCATAGATGTTTGAGTGGTTTATTCACTGGGTGTATGGGTTAAAGAGTGCATGTGGAAACAGCTGTATGGGTGGGTGAGTGTGTATGGGTGTGTTGGTGAGTGAATGGATGTCTCAGTGGTACATGTCCAAGTAACTACATATGTAAAAGGCAGTGTATGTGAGAGTTGGAGTATATAAATGACTATACGTGAGTCAGTGATTGTGAGAGTAGCTGTATGGATGAGTGTGTACTTGTATCAGTGATTGTATAAGAGAGTAAGTATGAGTTTGTTTCTGTTTGAATAAGTGATGTGGTGTGTGTATGACTGTATAGGTCAGTAAATGGAAGTGTGATTGATTCTTTGCATGACTGACGGTGTGTGAGTAACTCTGGATGAGTGGTGGTGTGTGAGTGTCTGTATAGGTGTATGAGTGCATATGATAGTGTTGTATTGATGAGTGACTGCATGTATGAGTGATTGTATGGGTGAATGAGTGGATGTGTGTATGTAGACCTAGGAATAAGTGAGTGCGTATGTAGTAACTGGTATTGGTGTATCGATGGTTTTGAAAATGGTAGTCTGTATTTTACAGTGGGTGTATCAAAGGTTATATTAGAGTGTGAGGAGGTGCATCAGATTTTCACGTGGATGATGTAATCCGTGATGTCATCAGTGATGTCATTTGAGATGTCATCAGTGATGTCATCAGTGATGTCACTGACCATGTCATGAATGATGTAATATGTGACGTCATCAGCAGTGAATTGCGGGGGCGCGAGTTATAGTTAGCTGAACTAACTATAACAGCGGAATTTCTATGGTTTTGTACTGAGTGAAATGTCCAACTAACTATAACGCCCCTGAAACCTGTGGTTTTTTCAGTGAATTTCTAAGGTTTTTTTAAATGCTAATTTCTAACTATAACGTGCCTGAAACCTATGGTTTTTTCAGTGAATTTCATTGGTTTTTAAATGCTAATTTCTAACTATAACGTCCCTGAAACCTATGGTTTTCTCAGTGAATTTCAAAGGTTTTTTAAATGCTAATTTCTAACTATAACATAGCAGTCACGTTTGCAGAGTGGTGGAGAAAGGTGAGCGTGGCCTTCAAACACCTTTTAGCAATCCCACTGTGTGGGATTTAGCGGAAGTAACAGGAGGGATAGTTAGCCCCCAACGTCAACCTTGGGGGCCAACTACCCCTTTTATTACCTCCAGTAAGTCCCACACAGCAGGATTGCTAACTTATTATATCAGGCCCCACCCCCTCCCTGCAGCACTCTGCAAACACACCCCCTGGCACGTTCTAAGTTGGGGATTAAGTCCCCTTGAATCCTGAGGGTCCCTGGGGGCCAACTAGCCCACCAGGTACCTCCAGTAAGCGCCACAGAGCTGCGTTGCAGAGAGGTGTAAAAAGGGGCGTGGCCTCAGACCACCTCTCTGCAACGCAGCTCTGTGGCGCTTACTGGAGGTACATGGTGGGCTAGTTGGCCCACAGGGACCCTCAGGATTGAAGAGGACTTAATCCCCCAATTTACAACATGCCTGGCTTGCGCGTTAGCACACTTGTTATGTCAGGCCCCGCCCCCTCCCTGCACCACTGTGCAAACGCGCCCCCTGGTGTATTGTAAGTTGGGGGATGAAGTCCCCTTGAATCCTGAGGGTCCCTGGGGGCCAACTAGCCCACCAGGTACCTCCAGTAAGCGCCACAGAGCTGCGTTGCAGAGAGGTGTAAAAAGGGGCATGGCCTCGGAACACCTCTCTGCAACGCAAGGGGAGCTGCTGACATGCAATCCTGCTTTGCTTCATTGTAGCGAGAGCAGGTTTTCCTCTCTCTCTGTCAGTCGGTCAATATCTCTCTCAGTCAGTCAGTCTCTCTCTTGTCAATCAGTCTCTCTCTCAGTCAGTCAGTCTCTCTCTCAGTCAGTCAGTCTCTCTCTCTTAGTCAGTCAGTCTCTCTCTGTCAGTCAGTCTCTCTCTCTCAGTCAGTCAGTCTCTCTGAGTCAGTCAGTCTCTCTCAGTCAGTCAGTCTCTCTCAGCCAGTCAGTCTCTCTCTCTGTCAGTCAGTCTCTCTCTCTGTCAGTCAGTCTCTCTCTCTCAGTCAGTCTCTCTCAATCAGTCAGTCTCTCTCAGTCAGTCAGTCTCTCAGTCAGTCAGCTCTCTCTGTCAGTCAGTCTCTCTCAGTCAGTCAGTCTCTCTCAGTCAGT
The DNA here is from genome assembly GCA_963921515.1 of Calotriton arnoldi. NCBI lineage: Eukaryota > Metazoa > Chordata > Amphibia > Caudata > Salamandridae > Calotriton > Calotriton arnoldi. The sequence goes on from CAWUFW010007281.1 coordinate 700,235, forward strand.
CTCTCTCTCTCTCTGTCAGTCAGTCTCTCTCTCAGTCAGTAAGTCTCTCTCAGTCAGTCTCTCTCTCAGTCAGTCAGTCTCTCCCATTCAGTCAGTCTCTCTGTCAATCAGTCTCTCTGTCAGTCAGTCTCTCTCTCAGTCAGTCAGTCTCTCTCTCTGTCAGTCAGTCTCTCGCTCTCTCTGTCAGTCTAAGTCAGTCAGTCTCTCTGTCAGTCAGTCTTTCTCTCTGTCAGTCAGTCTCTGACAGTCAGTCTCTCTCTGTCAGTCAGTCTCTCTCTCTGTCAGTCAGTCAGTCTCTCTCAGTCAGTCAGTCTCTCTCTCTCTCGCTGTCAGTCTCTCTCTCTGTCAGTCAGTCTCTCTCTGTCAGTTAGTCTCTCTCTCAGTCAGTGTCTCTCAGTCAGTCTCTCTCTCAGTCAGTCTCTCTGTCAGTCAGTCAGTCAGTCTCTCTGTCAGTCAGACAGTCTCTCTGTCAGTGTCTCTCTGTCAGTCAGTTTCTCTCTCAGTCAGTCAGTCAGTCACTCTCTCGGTCAGTCAGTCTCTCTCTCTGTCAGTCAGTCTCTCTCTGTCAGTCAGTCTCTCTGTCAGTCAGTCTCTCTCTGTCAGTCAGTCTCTCTCTCAGTCAGTCAGTCTCTCTCAGTCAGTCAGACTCTCTCAGTCAGTCAGTCTCTCTCTCTGTCAGTCTCTCTCTCTCTGTCAGTCTCTCTCTGTCAGTCAGTCTCTCTGTCAGTCTCTCTCTCTGTCAGTCTCTCTCTCTCTGTCAGTCAGTCTCTCTCAGTCAGCCAGTCTCTCTCAGTCTCTCTCTCTGTCAGTCTCTCTCTCTCTGTCAGTCTCTCTCTGTCAGTCTCTCTCTCAGTCAGTCTCTGTCAGTCAGTCTCTCTCTCTGTCAGTCTCTCTCTCTGTCAGTCAGTCTCTCTGTCAGTCAGTCTCTCTCAGTCAGTCAGTCTCTCTCTCTGTCAGTCAGTCTCTCTCTCAGTCAGTCAGTCTCTCTCTCTGTCAGTCAGTCTCTCTCTCAGTCAGTCTCTCTCACAGTAAGTCTCTCTGTCAGTCAGTCTCTCTCTCAGTCAGTCTCTCTCAGTCAGACAGTCTCTCTCAGTCAGTCAGTCTCTCTCTCTGTCAGTCAGTCTCTCTCTCAGTCAGTCAGTCTCTCTTTCTGTCAGTTAGTCTCTCTCTGTCAGTCAGTCTCTCTCTGTCAGTCTCTCTCTCAGTCTCTCTCTCTCTGTCAGTCTCTCTGTCAGTCAGTCTCTCTCTGTCAGTCAGTCTCTCTCTCAGTCTCTCTCTGTCAGTCTCTCTCTCTCTCTCTGTCAGTCAGTCTCTCTGTCAGTCAGTCTCTCTCAGTCAGTCAGTCTCTCTCTCTCTCTCTGTCAGTCAGTCTCTGTGTCAGTCAGTCTCTCTCTGTGAGTCAGTCTCTCTCTGTCAGTCAGTCTCTCTCTCTGTCAGTCAGTCTCTCTCAGTCAGTCAGTCTCTCTCTCAGTCAGTCAGTCTCTCTCACAGTCAGTCTCTCTCAGTCAGTCTGTCTCTCTCAGTCAGTCAGTCTCTCTCTGTCAGTCAGTCTCTCTCTAAGTCAGTCTCTCTCTCAGTCAGTCTCTCTCAGTCAGTCAGTCTCTCTCTCAGTCAGCCAGTCTCTCTCTCAGTCAGTCTCTCTCTCTCTCTCTGTCAGTCAGTCTCTCTCTCTCTGTCAGTCTCAGTCAGTCTCTCTCAGTCAGTCAGTCTCTCTGTCAGTCAGTCTCTCTGTCAGTCAGTCTCTCTCTCAGTCAGTCAGTCTCTCTCTCAGTCAGTCTCTCTCTCAGTCAGTCTCTCTGTCAGTCAGTCTCTCTCTCAATCAGTCTCTCTCTCAGTCAGTAAGTCTCTCTGTCAGTCAGTCTCTCTCAGTCAGTCTCTTTTAGTAAGTCAGTCTCTCTCAGTCAGTCAGTTTCTCTCAGTCAGTCTCTCTCTCTCAGTCAGTCTCTCTCTCATTCAGTCAGTCTCTCCGTCAGTCAGTCTCTCGCTCTCTGTCAGTCTCAGTCAGTCAGTCTCTCAGTCAGTCAGTCTCTCTCAGTCAGTCACTCTCTCAGTCAGTCTCTCTCTGTCAGCCAGTCTCTCAGTCAGTCAGTCTCTCTCTCTGTCAGTCAGTCTCTCTCAGTCAGTCAGTCTCTCTCAGTCAGTCAGTCTCTCTCAGTCAGTCTCTCTCTCTGTCAGTCAGTCTCTCTCTTAGTCAGTCTCTCTCTCAGTCAGTCAGTCTCTCTGTCAGTCAGTCTCTCTCTCTCAGTCAGTCAGTCTCTCTGTCAGTCTCTCTCAGTCAGTCAGTCTCTCTCAGTCAGTCTCTCTCTCTGTCAGTCAGTCTCTATCTGTCAGTAAGTCTCTCTCTCAGTCAGTCTCTCTCTCAGTCAGTCAGTCTCTCTGTCAGTCAGTCTCTCTCTCTCTCAGTCAGTCTCTCTCTCAGTCTGTCAGTCTCTCTCTCTCTCTCTCTCTCTCTCTCTCTCAGTCAGTCTCTCTCTCAGTCAGTCTCTCTCTCTGCCAGTCTCTCTCTCTCTGCCAGTCAGTCTCTCTCAGTCAGTCAGTCTCTCTCAGTCAGTCAGTCTCTCTCTCAGTCAGTCTCTCTCTCTGTCAGTCAGTCTCTCTGTCAGTCAGTCTCTCTCTCAATCAGTCTCTCTCTCAGTCAGTAAGTCTCTCTGTCAGTCAGTCTCTCTCTCTCAGTCAGTCTCTCTCTCTCTCAGTCAGTCAGTCTCTCTGTCAGTCAGTGTCAGTCAGTCTCTCTCAGTCAGTCAGTCTCTCTCTCTCAGTCAGTCAGTCTCTCTCTACCTCAGTCAGTCAGTATCCCTCTCTACCTCAGTCAGTCAGTCTCTCTCTGTCTGTCAGTCTCCCTCTCTCTCTGTCAGTCTCTCTCTGTCAGTCTCTCAGTCAGTCAGTCTCTCTGTCAGTCAGTCTCTCTCTCAGTCAGTCAGTCTCTCTCTCTCAGTCAGTCTCTCTCTCTCTGTCAGTCTCTCTCTCTCTGTCAGTCTCTCTGTTAGTCAGTCAGTCTCTCTGTTAGTCAGTCTCTCTCTGTCATTCAGTCTCTCTCTCTCGGTCAGTCTCTCTCTCTCTCAGTCAGTCTCTCTCTCTCTCTCTCTCTGTCAGTCTCTCTCTCTCTCTGTCAGTCTCTCTCTGTCAGTCAGTCTCTCTCTCAGTCAGTCAGTCTCTCTCTCTCCCTCTCTACAACATACCTTAGAAACATTGGCAATATCTCTGGCTAAACACTTATAAGGTCCCAACGGCGAGACCTATTGGCGATGCCAATGCTTGTTTTTTCTTTTTTCTTCCGGATTCGAGCACCCAGCGTGAATTTGGACGTTTCTTAAAATGTTTTTGGGCTGGGGGTCCTTGTGGGACCCCCTGAGCAGGCCTAGGGGGTCAGGGTATTCCTACCCTGCCCCCTTTTCTTGTTGTTCATCTTTGTTTAACTGTTTTCTTATGACTCTGGTTCAACCTAGTCCCAAGATGGCTGCCAGCATTTCCTGGATGAAGTGCTGACAGCCAATCACATTTCACTATGACGTGTGGTTAGGCTCCGCCCAGATATCGATATTTCTTTTTCCTTTAATATTTCAAAAATTACTGAACGGATTTACACCATTTAAAAAAAGGGCTCTTTCTGAACAAAGGGCTACCTTTTTGCCAAATTTGGTGTAATTCCATTCAGCAGTTCGGGCTGTAGCTTTGTCTAAAGTTTCCTATGGAAATTAACATGGGAAAAACGCGTTTTGGGACCCCCGCTTGACTAATCACCCCGAAACTTTCAAGACAGGAGCTGACCAGAGCGCCCCACTAGTTTTGAAAAGTTCGCGAAGATTCGTCAACCGGCGCCAAAGTTATCGGGAAAAGAAAAAACACTTTTTGAATAGAAACGAGGTCCAAACTATAACTACCTATATATATATATATTCACTGAAAAAACCACAGGTTTCAGGGACGTTATAGTTAGTTGGACATTTCACTCGTACAAAACCAGAGAAATTCGGCCGTTATAGTTAGTTGAGCTAACTATAACTCACGCCCCCGCAATGCACTGCTGATGACATCACATATTACATCATTCATGACATAGTCAGTGACATCACTGATGACAACACTGATGACATCTCAAATGACATCACTGATGACATCATCCAGTGACTGTGTGTTTCTGTAAAGTTTAAATATGTTTTATTTATATATATATGGCAAGGTGTATTGAAGAATGAGTGGGTGTATAAGTGTCTAAATGGATGATTTAGTAGGTGCGTGACTGACTGTATAAGTGAGTGATTAAACGTGTCTTACTGAATGCATGGGTTAGTAACTAAACTATGTGAATGTCTGTATCAGTCTGTCAGTAGGTGTATAAGTAACTGCATGGGTTGGTAGGTAGCTACATGAGTGTCTATATGTGTTATTCATTGGTTGTCTGAGTATCTGTATGGGTGCCTGAGTGTATGTGTGGGTGGGTGGGGGTGTGTGAATCTGTGCATAGATGTGTGAATGGGTGATTCACGGGGTATATGGGTTCAAGAGTGCATCTGTGAAGGGCTGTATAGGTGAGTGTGTGTATGGGTGTGTTGGTGAGTGAATGGATGTCTCAGTGCTACATGTTGACTAACTACTACATATGTGAAAGGCAGTATATGTGAGTGTTGGAGCATATAAATGACTATATGTGAGAGTGAGTGATTGTGAGAGTGGCTGTATGGATGAGTGTGTGCGTGTATCAGTGATTGTATAAGATAGTAAGTATGTGTTAGTATCTGTATGAATAAGTGAGGTGGTGTGTGTATAACTGTATAGGTGAGTAAATGGGAGTGTGATTGATTCTTTGCATGACTGACTAGGTGTGTGAGTAACTCTGGATGAGTGGCGGTGAGTGAGTGTTTGTATAGGTGTATGAGTGCATATGATAGTGTTGCATTGATGAGTAACTGTAAGTATGAGTGGGGGAATGAGTGGGTGTGTGTGTAGACCTAGGAATCAGTGAGTGGGTATGAAGTAACTGGTATTGGTGTGACTATGGGTGCGAAAATGATAGTCTGTATTTTAGAGTGGGTGTTTTAAAGGTTATATTAGGGTGTGAGGAGGTGCATCAGATTATCACGTGGATGATGTCATCAGTGATGTCATCAGTGATGTCATTTGAGATGTCATCAGTGATGTCACTGACCATGTCATGAATGATGTAATATGTGATGTCATCAGCAGTGCATTGCGGGGGCGTGAGTTATAGTTAGCTGAACTAACTATAACGGCCGAATTTCTCAGGTTTTGTACGAGTAAAATGTCCAACTAACTATAACGTCCCTGAAACCTCTGTTTTTTTCAGTTAATTTCTAAGGTTTTTAAATGCTAATTTCTAACTATAACGTGCCTGAAACCTATGGTTTTTCAGTAAATTTCAAAGGTTTTTTAAATGCTAATTTCTAACTATGCCTACAGAGGTAGGACAGGTGAAACAAGCATTTGCAATGCAATCGGTCTCGCCTTTGGGACCTTATATGTATTTAGCTATGCAGCACATTAGTCCTTCATTTAAATAAATTGCAAAGCTTCTTGCGCCGACGTTATTTATTCATACATTCATTCATTTATTGATTTGTTTCTAATTTTACCATCCATAAAATCATATCAAAACTTCAGTGAGTGGGTATGTAGTAACTGGTATTGGTGTGTCTATGGTTTCGAAAATGGTAGTCTGTATTTTAGAGTGGGTGTATCAAAGGTTATATTAGGGTGTGAGGAGTTGCATCAAATTATCACGTGGATGATGTCATCAGTGATGTCATTTGAGATGTCATCAGTGATGTCATCAGTGATGTCACTGACCATTTCACTCGTACAAAACCATAGAAATTCGGCCGTTATAGATAGTTGAGCTAACTATAACTCACGCTCCCACAATGCACTACTGATGACGTCACATATTACATCATTCATGACATGGTCAGTGACATCACTGATGACATCACTGATGACATCTCAAATGACATCACTGATGACATCACTGATGACATCATCCACGTGAAAATCTGATGCACCTCCTCATACCTTAATAAAACATTTGATACACCCATTCTGAAATACAGACTACCATTTTCGAAACAATACAGACACCAATACCAGTTACTACATACGCACGGACTGATTCCTAGGTCTACACACACATCCACTCATTCACCCATAAAGTCACTCATACATGCAGTGACTCATCAATACAACACTATTATAGGCACTCATACACCTATACAAACACTCACACACCGCCACTCATCCAGAGTTACTCACACATCTAGTCAGTCATGCAAAGAATCAATCACACTTCTATTTACTCAGCTATACAGTTATACACACACAACCTCACTTATTCATAGTGATATTAATAAAGACTTACTTTCTTATACAATCACTGATACAAGTACACACTCATCCATACAGCACTCTCACAATCATTGACTCTCACGTATAGTCATTTATATACTCCAACTCTCTCATGCACTGCGTTTTACATATGTAGTTACTTGGACATGTAGCACTGAGATATCCATTCCCTCACCAACACACCCATACACACACTCACCCACCCATACAGCTGTTTCCACATGCACTCTTGAACCCATACACCCAGTGAATAAAGAACTCACACATCTATGCACAAAGTCACACACCTCCCACCCACTCACACACACACTCAGGCACCCATACAAATACTCAGGCAACCAATCAATAACCCATATAGACACTCATGTAGCTACTCATCAACCAATGCAGCAGCTTACACAGCAATAGACAGACTGATACAGACATTCACACAGTTTAGTCACTAACCCATGAATTCAGTAAGAGACATTTAATCGCTCACTTATACAGTCAGTCACACACCTACTAAATCCTCCATCCACACACTTATACAGCCACTCATTCTACAATATACCTTGGCCAATATATTTATAAAACATATTTAAACTTTACAGAAACACACAGTCACTGGATGATGTCATCAGTGATGTCATCAGTGATGTCATTTGAGATGTCATCAGTGATGTCATCAGTGATGTCACTAACCATGTCATGAATGATATAATATGTGACGTCATCAGCAGTGCATTGTGGGGGCATGAGTTATAGTTAGCTCAACTAACTATAAAGGCTGAATTTCTATGGTTTTGTACGAGTGAAATGTGCAAGTAACTATAACGTCCCTGAAACCTATGGTTTTTTCAGTGAATTTCAAAGGTTTTTACATGATAATTTGTAACTATAACGTCCCTGAAACCTATGTTTTTTCAGTGAGTTTCTAAGGTTTTTAAATGCTAATTTCTAATTATAATGTTCATTAAACCTATCTGCTGTGCGATCCAAAAACAAGCTGGTGCTTGTAGTGTTATGGACAGTGGCTGCAACCATGTTACCTCAGGCAGTGGGGAAGATCTCGGTCATGAACCCATGTCGTCGCCCCCTGTAAGCGGAAGCGCAGTGGGCTGGTCCAACGTACGCCACTTCAGCGTAGAAGTGTGAATAAATAGGCCGGGGTTCTGGGCGTGGTTCACTTGTGTGAAAGCCAACACGTCTGCCAGAGCGGCAACCCTCACCCTGCCACGTGGCTGCCGCCATGACCGCGTGCCTCCTCGACACAAGCCCCCTGCGAATACAGCGGCACAGCACTGCACAGTTATGTCTGTACAGACTACTGCCTTCGATCTACACTGTGGACAGCAGGGCTCACAATTCAGATTGAGTCGCGATTCCAGATGACGGAGTCCAGTAGGCATGACACATTGCTGCCAGTGCGGCCCGCCGGGACCACGCATCATCGCAGGCTGCGTACACGCTGAGCGCCAGAGGTACCACTAACTCAGTGCACCACAAGTAAACGCCACGTGGCTTTATTAAGGCAGAATTCATTAAACAAAAGACATTGCTACCAGTGTGGCCCACACTGACCACGCATCATCGCAGGATGTGCACACGCAGAGTGCTTCAGGTGCCACTAGCTCACTGCACCATAAGTCATCGTCACGTACCCTTAAACCTACATAATATCCTTTTAGTATCCTTGCTTCAAGAACTTTTTTGATATCAATTATAGCTTTAGTACAATGACCAAATTCATCTTGCAAGTCCAAAGGAACACTGAATGGCAGTCTACGCTGCGGACAGCAGAGCTCACAATTTGAATTCAGTCTTCATTTATTAATTGCAGACAGAATTGTACTCTATGTCGTTGAATTTTCTCAAGAGGAAGTGACAAAAAGCTTTCCTCTATGTCTGTGCTGACTACTGCCTTCGATCTACACTGCGGACAGCAGGGCTCACAATTCAGATGGAGTTGCGATTGCAGATGACGCAGTCCAGTAGGCAACAGACATTGCTACCAGTGCGGCCCTCCCGGACCACGCATCATCGCTAGCTGTGCACACGCGGTATGCTTCTGATGCTCCTACCTCAGTCCACCACAACTGATGGACCCTTTATGACAGAATATTTTGTGTATGATTTCAGATCTGGTGCCCCTAACTTAGTGTAGCACAAGTCATGGACCCTTTATGATAGAATCTCTGTGTGTGATCTGATGATTACTGTTGTACTTGTTACCAGCACCAACCATTCCCGGAGGGCTGGCTTACACTCACCCCACACGCATCCAGCACAGACGTCACTGGACATGTGACCCTGGTAATAAAAAGGAGTCGAGTGCACGTGCTCATATCCAGTTCCACTATCTATCTGTGTCCGTGTGTTCATTATGTATGCAACATGCTGCCCCTGGGCCCTACCACATTACATTGTGCTCTGGACAGCGTATGCAGCCAACTTACCTTTGACAGTGGGAGAAAACTTTGGTTATGTAACTTTGTCTCGGTCATTGTACAAGTACGTACGTAGAGACTGGATGATTAGAGTACTGCAAGGAGAGTGTATAGTGAATTTATAAGTGCGTGGGGATTGGCAGAGTGATTGTACAAGTACATATGTTGGCGCACCCTAACTCTGACAACGAGCTTGTCTCTAATTGGCTGCCCTCCATGTCCCAAAAACTGAAATTTGGATTTTGCATGGCCCAGTATTGCTACAGCTGCAATACTCCACTGAATGTGCAATAAACATTCACACCCACACAGATGTGTCATGTCCACCATCTTTCTTGTGTGGAACTATGGATGAATGTAGGGTCAGTGATTCCCCGTACCTTCCATGTTGGCCATGTTCAGGGACTTTGCTCACAGAGTGACACATTGACGCTTGCGACCCGGGTGACGGCAGCACTACAACAAGAACACCGGCATGGCCAGTGTTGCAAGATTTTTTAAGCATTCTCTAGCCCAAAGACAACCAAAAAGTAGCCCAAACTAGCCCAATATTGCTACTTTAAGGAAGGAGGGGCAGGGACATCGTCAAGCAGGCGGTGAATGCATTGGAATTGATGTTGCAGCAGGCTGCCAAGTAAATATTTGTCTAATAAAGCGCTTTAACATACTAGTTTGCTGGAGCGCTGTATATATATTTATAATCTGGCAACTAGCACAAACCTAAATTCTACCGCACAACCGGGAAAAATATAGCCCAATTGTGCGTGATCTAGCCCAATCTGGCAACAGTGCCGCATCAGTTGATTCCTCATACAGCTCACGATGGAGCCACGCCCATAGCTCCAGAGCCATTCTTCACAGCCTCACGTAGAACTGGCATATGCCAGGCCAGCCCACTCCACTTACGCTTACAGGGAAGGACAACAACGCTACATGGCCCAGATTTTCATTGCAGTGATCTGCTGGTCACACCCTAGTTGTCAGTACGCCACAGCCACTCCCTCACGGCTAGTATACACCCACACCACACCCATCCAGCACAGGCATCACAGGACACGTGACCCTGCCAATAAAAAAGACCGGGCGCACGTGCTCGACGCCATTTCAGAGTTGCTCGCACCGGATGCACTGCGGCCGGCACAGGCACACCGGCACGGGACGGTGACTTTCGGTCCACTGAGGTACGGGTACCGTAACTGCTGAGCGGGTGTACAGCCTGCGGTGATGGCCCGTCCCGGCGGTCTAGACAGCTCAGGTTTTGTGTGCCCTGCTGGACCGCAGTGTAGGCCTGAGCCACCGAACAGGGAGGCCTACCACCACATGCGTGGCCTCACTGTTCACTGAGTTAGTGGCACCGCAAGGACTGAGCGGGTGTGCAACCTGCGATGATGATAGGTACACTAGTATGTCCTCTGGCATGGCAAAATCAAGACGCAGCACCAAATGTGAGACCTGTTGGCCTGCGGAGCGGGACTGCATGATGCGGAAGGTGCCCTCTCCGCGAAAAGGTGAGCAGTGAGGCCTGGGTGCACAGCGGTGGTCAAATACGTCTGGGCGGCGGGAGTGGATACACAAAGGCGGCACAGCGATTTAGGCGTACGCAATCGTATATACTCTCCCATTACTAATTCTGTACTATGTGGGAGCTTGAGGGCTCCACTAGGTCCCGGCACGTGGTTGGAGACACAGCACTCACTGTCCCTCTTCATCTCCGCCTTTCTCTCCTTCACACTCTTTCTCTCTCTCTTCATCTCTCACTCTTTCTTTCTTTTTCTCTCTCTTCCTGTCACTCCCACTGTTTCTCTCTTTCTCTCTGTCTTCCTCTCACTCCTTCTTTCTTTTTCTGTCTGTCTTCCTCTCACTCTTTCTTTCTCTCTCTATCTCTCTTTCTCTCTCCTTTGATGGACGCATGACGCACAATCTTATCTTGCTTTTTGTCTTGCAGGCCTGCAATGAAGCGTGGCCATCCTGCAATCAACACTCAAACAATTGTGAGCTCCGCTCTCCGCGTGTACACAATGGGTGAGGAGGTTTCTTCGGCATGTGGTGGACCCTCTTCGACACACGCCGGTGGTGTAAGGTGAGCAGAGAGGCTTGTTTGCGTAATGGCGGGCAGTCACCTCTGGGCAGTGGGAGTGGATGGGGTGCAGCAGCCTGGGTGTGCAGCGGCACGCAGTCACCTCTGGGCAGTGGGAGTGCATGTGGTGCAGCAGCCTGGGTGCGCAGCGGCTGTCATATACCTCTGGGCAGTGGAAGTGGATGGAGTGCAGCAGCCTGGGTGTACAGCAGCGGGTAGACACCTCTGGGAAGTGGATGGGGTACACTAGCCTGGATACACAAAGGTGGGACAGCGATTTAGGCATACGCAGTTGTATGTACTCATCCATTACTGATTCCAATTTTATGTTTCAGATGACTAAGCTTGAGGGCTGCCCTATATCCCGGCACGTGGTTGGAGACACACCAGTGACAGAAAGGTGAGCTGTGAGGATTTTCTCCACAGTGTCAACACTCACTCTCCCTCTCCATCTCTTCATTTCTGTCACTCACACTCTTTCTCTCTCTCTCACTATCTATCTCTTCCTTTCTCTCTCTCATAGTCTTTCTCCCTTTCTCTGTCTCTTCCTCTCTCTCTCATTCTTTCTTTCTCTCTCTTCCTCTCTCACTCTTTCTCTCTCTCTTCCTCTCTCTCACACTGTTTCTCTCTCTCTTCCTCTCTCTCACACTGTTTCTCTCTTTCTCTCTTCCTTGTATCTCACTCTTTCTCTCTCTCCCTTCCTTTCTCTCACTCTTTCTCTCTCTCTCTTCCTCTCTCTCACTCTTTCTCTCTCTCTTCCTCTCTCTCACTCATTCTCTCTCTTTCTGTCTCTCACTGTTTCTCTCTCTCTTCATCTCTTCATCTCTCTCACTCTTTCTCTCTGTCTTCCTCTCACTTTCTTTTTCTCTCTCTCTTCCTGTCACTCCCACTGTTTCTCTCTTTCTCTCTGTCTTCCTCTCACTCCTTCATTCTTTTACTCTCTGTCTTCCTCTCACTCTTTCTTTCTCTCTCTCCTTTGATGGACACATGACGCACAATCTTATCTTGCTTTTTGTCTTGCAGGCCTGCGATGAAGCGTGGCCATCCTGCAATCAACACTCAACCTGAATTGTGAGCTCCGCTCTCCGCTTGTACACAACGGGTGAGGAGGTTTCTTCAGCACGTGGTGGACCCTCTTCGACACACGCCGGTGGTGTAAGGTGAGCAGAGAGGCTTGTTTGCGCAGCGGCGGGCAGTCACCTCCGGGCAGTGGGAGTGGATGGGGTGCAGCAGCCTGGGTGCGCAGCGGCATGCAGTCACCTCCGGGCAGTGGGAGTGCATGGGGTGCAGCAGCCTGGGTGAGCAGCGACTGTCATACACCTCTGGGCAGTGGGAGTGGATGGAGTGCAGCAGCCTGGGTGTACAGCAGTGGGTAGACACCTCTGGGCAGTGGAAGTGGATGGGGTACACTAGCCTGGATACACAAAGGCAGGACAGCGATTTAGGCATACGCAGTTGTATGTACTGATCCATTACTGATTCCATTTTTATGTTTCAGATGACTAAGCTTGAGGGCTGCCCTATATCCCGGCACGTGGTTGGAGACACACCGGTGACAGAAAGGTGAGCTGTGAGGATTTTCTCCACAGTGTCAACACTCACTCTCCCTCTCCATCTCTTCCTTTCTGTCACTTACACTCTTTCTCTCTCTCTCATTCTCTATCTCTTCCTTTCTCTCTCTCACACTCGTTCTCTCTTTCTCTGTCTCTTCCTCTCTCTCTCATTCTTTCTTTCTCTCTCTTCCTCTCTCACTCCTTCTCTCTCTCTTCCTCTCTCTCACACTGTTTCTCTCTTTCTCTCTTCCTTGTATCTCACTCTTTCTCTGTCTTCCTCTCTCTTGCACTTTCTCTCTTCCTCACTCTCACTCTTTCTCTCTCTCTCTTCCTTTCTCTCACTCTTTCTCTCTCTCTCTTCCTCTCTCTCACTCTTTCTCTCTCTCTCTTCCTCTCTCTCACTCTTTCTCTCACTTTCTGTCTCTCACTGTTTCTCTCTCTCTTCGTCTCTCTCACTCTTTCTCTCTGTCTTCCTGTCACTCTTTCTTTCTTTTTCTCTCTCTCTTCCTGTCACTCCCACTGTTTCTCTCTTTCTCTCTGTCTTCCTCTCACTCCTTCTTTCTTTTTCTCTCTGTCTTCCTCTCACTCTTTCTTTCTCTCTCTCTCTGTCTTTCTCTCTCCTTTGATGGACGAATGACGCACAATCCTATCTTGCTTTTTATCTAACAGGCTGTGATTCATGAATCAACGTCCCCCCCACACCACCACAGTTGAACGCGTGTATAAACTGCGATGATGCGTGGCCATCCTGACAATGCCTGACAAAGTTGCTTCAGCACGTGGTGCACCCTCTTACACACACGCCGGTGGTGGAAGGTGAGCAGAGATACTTTTTTCCACAGCAGCGGGCAGTAACCTCTGGGCAGTGAGAGTGGATAGTGTGCAGCAGCCTGGGCGCACAAGAGCGCACAGACACCTCCGAGCAGTGGGAGTGGATGGGCTGCAGCAGCCTGAGTGCGCATTGCCGAAACAGATAATTAGGCGTGTTCAGTTGTATGTACTTTGCAATTACTAATTCTATACTATCTTTTAGATCACTAAACTTAAGGGTGTACTATGTCCCGGCACGTAGTTGGAGACACACCGGAGGCACAAAGGTAAGCTGCGAAGATTTTCTCCAGTGTCAACACTCCCTCTCCATCTCTTCCTTTCTCTCTCTCACACTTTCTCTGTTTCTCTGTCTGTTCCTCTCTCTCATTCTTTCTTTCTCTCTCTTCCTCTCTCTCACTCTTTCTCTCTCTCTTTCTCTCTTTCTCTCTACCTCTCTCTCACACTGTTTCTCTCTCTTTCCTTGTATCTTATTCTTTCTCTTTCTCTCTCACTCTTTCTCTTTCTCTGTCTTTGTCTGTCTTCCTCTCTCTCACTCTTTCTCTCCTCTCTCCTCACTCTTCCTCTCTCTCTCTTCCTCCCTCTCACTCTTTCTCTCTCTCTCTCTTCCTCTTTCACACTATTTCTCTCTTTCTCTCTCTCACTCTTTCTCTATTTCTTTGTGTTCCTCTCTCTCTCACTCTTTCTTTGTTTCTCTCTTTCTCCCTCACTCTTTCTCTCTTTCTCTTTCTCCTTTGCTGGACGCATGACGCACCATCTTATCTTTCTTTTTGTCTTACAGGCTGTGATTCACAAATGGTCTAGCGATGACACGACAGGGCTGTACATAGTTTTATTTGTTGTTGTTTTGTTTTAATAAAATGTTTTATATGTAAATCCATACATGACTAAGATTCTTATTTGTCCAACCTAACGTGACTGACACATTTGTTTGTGGGGGGTGGGGGTGAGGGGAGATGGCGGACAAGGAGCTCCTACTGGGGGATGTCGGAGCAGTGTTGGGTGTCCAACCTGCATGATCGTTGCCTCCATTACATCTCTTCTCAGAGACTTAAGAGCCGGCGGTCTGGCTCGTAGATGAAGAACTGCAAGCCGACTAGCAGGCTCATAGAGGGAGAACCGCGGCCCGTCAGTTCGCAGAGGAAGAGCTGCGGGCCAACTCGCAGAGAAACACCTGCAGGCCCACTAGTATAGGGAAAGGTGCAGGCCATCGGCTTCCAAAGGGATAGCTGCGGAACACTGATGTGGGGAGAGGGAGCGTGAAGAGCGTATCTCGCAGAGAGACACCTCCGGTATATTTCCAGTATTGGCTTCACAGATACAACTGCGGGCCCGAGAACTCGCACCCGAAGAGCTGTGAGCCGACAAGTGGTTCGCAGAGGCAGACTTGCGGGCCCAAGTATATTGTTGGAGGCATGCTGTTGATGGTGGAAAACGGTGCGTTACCTGCTGATGTAGGGAGATGCAGCGTGAAAGCGGTATCTCGCACAGACAGAGCTCCGGTATATTAAATTGCCCCCAGGACCTTTCTTTTATATTTTCACTCGATGCGAGGCACAAGATGGCTGCTAACACTTCCTGGTTTGAATTGTTAGCAGCCAATCAGAGGCAAGCTCGTGCTCGGGAGTTAGGCACAGTCTAGATATATATATATCTTTTTTCCCTTTAATATCTCAAAAACTACTGAACGGATTTACACCATTTCCACAAAACAGCGCTTTCTGCACCAAGACCTTTCTCCCTGCCAAATTTGTAATTCTTTCTTTGTCACACAGTACATGTAATGCACCGGTCTCATCAAGAATGGAATCAATAATGGCACAATTTCCCTGTTGCTCCACACATAAATACATGTAAAGAACAAATCAGAATAGTTCCTTTATTTTTTCAAATTGCAAAACTTCTCTCTATTGGTTATTTTTTAACTTTCCATATAAACAGTATTTTAAAAATTTAAGAACACATACAGGTGAGAAGTTCAACGTATTCTATCAACAAACTTTCTAGAACATTCTACGACACGTGCAGGTTAAAAGTTCATCATTTTTTCAAACCTAACGATATTTTTTGCAACATTTTCTCGAACATTTAAGGGCACGTGCAGGTTAAAAGTTCACCATTGTTTTAAGTTCGAACAGTGCCTTCCAAATGCAAGTAGCAGGTTTGGTTGAACTGAGCAAATTGTATCCTATCATATGAACTCTACGTTGAAACTGCTTTTTATTAACCAATCACAAAGATGCTTTTCGACAAACTAATATGCACCCTACTTTTTAGTAAACAATGTTTTTCATCTCCCAATCAGTTATCGTTTTGTATGAGAAAAAAGTAGTTCCCCATCTTTAAACATATCTCTTATTCTACGAACGGACTGCATGAGCTACAGACATCTATCCATATCTTCCAGCTACACCTTCAAAATGCTAGTGTGGATCGTAGGACATAGCTATGTTTTCTGGTGCAAGAGGTATGCAGAACAGAGACGTATTGACTTAGACCTAGGTTTACAAAATGTGGACATTAAATGGTTTGGACAGAGAGGATTGAAGAGGCACCAATTACTCCCTTTGGTTAAAACATGTTTGCATCTCCAACTCCCTGACCTCATGATTGTGCACTGTGGTGGAAATGACCTAGGCACATTGACTGGGGTAGGTTTGGAAATGCTAATGAAGGACACCTTTAGACAATTGATGTTGCTTTTGCCTCAAACTGTCTTTGTATATTCCAATATATGCCAAAGACAGAAGTGGAAAATGGTCAAACAAATTTTGTCCTCAGATTAAAAAATCTAGGAAGAATGTCAACAAAGCGGTGTCTGCATACCTCAGAGACCATAGAATGGGGTCGATCTACAACAACAACATACGTTATGATATGGCTGATATCTACAGAAGTGATGGAGTACACTTCACAGATCAGGGAAATCGAGTTTTTCTGAATAACCTGAAGCTGTGCATCCGCAGTTATATGTAGCTCCAACTAATGAACACAAAGGCTCTTTTTAGAGCTGCCTTATATTCCCAATATCGGTTCGCAGACTGAAAACTGCGATCCGGCTAGCACAGGGAGACCTGCGGGCCCTCGGGCAGCCTCGCAAAGGGAGAGCTACGGCCCGTGGGCTCCGCTCGCACAGAGAGAGCTACGGGCCATCGGCTCGCAAACGCAGAGCTGTGAGCCAATGGACTGGTAGTGTTTTATGGTTTAGGGTAGTGCAGTGGTGTTTGTGTAGTGTAGGGGTCCTGCTGTGGGTAGTGTTTTAGGGTTTACGGTAGTCCAGTGGTGTTTGTGTAGTGTAGAGGGTGGTGCTGGGGGTACATTTAGGGTTTAGGGTAGGGCAGTGGTCTTTACGTAGTGTAGGGGGTCCTGCTGTGAGTAGTGTTTTAGGGTTTAGGGTAGTGCAGTGGTGTTTGGGTAGTGTAGAGGGTCGTGCTGGGGGTAGTGTTTTACGGTTTAGGGTAGTGCAGTGGTGTTTCTGTAGTTTAGGGGGTCGTGCTGATGGTAGTGTTTTAGGGTTTAAGGTAGTGCAGTGGCATTTCTGTAGTGTAGGGGGTCATGCTGGCAGTAGTGGTTTAGTGTTTAGTTACGTAGTGCAGTGGTGTTTGGGTAGTGTAGGGGGTCATGCTGGGGTAATGTTTTAGGGATTACGGTAGTGCAGTGGTGTTTCTGTAGTGTAGGGGGTCGAGCTGGGGGTAGTGTTTTAGGGTTTAAGGTAGTGCAGTGGTGTTTCTGTAGTGTAGGGGGTCGTGCTGGCAGTAGTGGTTTAGTGTTTAGTTAGGTAGTGCAGTGGTGTTTGGGTTGTGTAGAGGGTCATGCCGACAAACTGACTCACAGAGCTCCGAGCCAATGGACTGGCTTCTAAAGGCATAGCCACGACCTCGTGATGTTGGGAGAGGCAGCATGAAAGGAGTATCTTACACAGACACAGATGCCAGTGTAGCCTCGCAGAGGTAAAACTACACACCCGATGGCTTCTACACGGAGAGATGTGAGCTGACGGACTAAGTCACAAAATGGCTGCCAACACTTCCTAGTTTCAACCGTTCACAGCCAATGAGCTGCGAGCTCGTGCTCGTAACCCTCAGCCAATCAGATGTCAGAATTCTCAAACATCGATATCTGTAAAATTTGATATTTCTCAAAAACTACTGAACGGATTTACATCATTTCCAACAAAGCGCGCTTTCTCGACCACAACCTTTCTCCTCACAAATTTGGCGTAATTCCGTTCAGCAGTTTGACCTGAAGCCTTGTCTAAAGTTTCCTATGGAAAATGCATTGAGAAAACACATTTTGGGACTCCCTTTTTCTCAGCCCCCTTGTCCAAACACCCCCAAACTTTCAAGGTAGGAGCTGATCAAAAAGAGAAACTTTTTGAAAATTTCGTAAAGATTCATGAAACGACGCCAAAGTTATAAGCACATGGAGGGCTCCAGGAGAGGGGCCGCGCAACCCCCCTCCCAACATGAGTGAAGCCCGGGGCTGCGGGGACCCCAGCGGGCCCCGCAGCCCCAGCGACCCCCAGCTATTATTTTTTAAGAAATGCCCGCAGGACCTAGCCTACCCGGGGACCTCATTAAAAAAAAACGCGGGAACCCGCGACTCCAGCGCGAATTGCGCCGATTTTTTTTTTGTTGATAAAAAATGCTTTTTTGGGCCCTGGGGTCCTTCTGGGATCCCCTGAGCAGGCCTAGGGGGTCACGGTGTTTCTACCCTGCCCCCTTCTCTTGTTTTATACGTTTGTTTCTCTGTTTTCTAGTGACTCACTTCTACCGAGCCACAAGATGGCTGCCAACACTTCCTGGTTTGGAGTGTTCGCAGCCAATCACAGTGAAGCTCGTGCACGGGACTTAGGCTCCGCCCAGATATCGAAACTTTTATTTTTCTTATTTCTCAGCAACCACTGAATGGATTTACACCATTTTACAAAAGGTCGCTTTCTGAGCCAAGCACTACCTTTTTGCCAAATTTGGGGTAATTCCGTTCAGTAGTTTCGGCTGTAGCCTTGCACAAAGTTTCCTATGGGAAATTGATTTTTTGACTCTTATTTTTTGTATTTCTCAAAAACTACTGAACGGATTTACCCCATTTAAAAAAGGTCGCTTTCTGAACCAAGCTCTACCTTTCTGCCAAATTTGAGGTAATTCCGTTCAGCAGTTCGGGCTGTAGCTCGTCGCAAAATTTCCTATGGAAATTAACATGGAGAAAACACGTTTTGGGACCCCCCTTTTTTCTCAGCCCCCGCTTGACAAATGACCCCCAAACTTTCAAGATAGGAGCTAACCTAAAAAGTGCAACTTTTGCAAAATTTCATAAAGATTCGTCAAACGACGCCAAAGTTATTAGCAGATTTAAAAAATGCTTTTCCTATGGAAACTAGGTTGTAACTATAACTACCTACTGGCGACCCACTTGGGTCTTACTGAACCACCAGTCCCAGGAAGCATTGCTTCAGGTGGTTCACCTGAGCATTATTATTACGGGGATTTACTGGTGGTTGCCGCACGCCGTCACCTCACATGGTCTGCCACTGAAGAGGGCGTTGGCCCGAAACGCGTCTGGCAGGAAACCAGAAAAGGACTTTGTTCATGGCGTGTGCCCTTGCTTTGGCGTAATTTCCACCTGGGAGTGCATCCCTCCTAGAGCCAACTCTTTTTGTATTATATATATATATATATATATATATATATATATATATATATGTTGGACTTGGCCCTTTTGGAGGGTCATCCCGGAACTTTTTGCCTTCCTCCTATATTTTTTCTGACCTGTTGTTGGCTGTTTTATGACTCTGGGCACTTTACCACTGCTGATCAGTGCTAAAGTGCATATGCGCTCTGGTATAAATTGATGTTTGGATTAGTGACTCCATGATTGGCTGGATTGGTTTACTTGTCAGACCCTAGTACAGTGCACTGAGTGTGCCCAGGGCTTGTAAATCCAATGCTGCTGGTGGGCTTGCAGCACTGGTTGTGCCACCCACAGAAGCAGCCTGTAAAAGTGTGTCTCAGGTCTGCCATTGTAGAGCCTGTCTGCAGTCTGGTACTGCCATGTTGACTGGGCAAGTGCACCCACTTGCCAGTCCCTAAACCTTCCCTTTTCTGCATATTAGTCACCCCTATGGTAGGCCCAAGGGCAGGGTGCATTGTAAGTATAAGGTAGGACATGCCCTGGTGTGTGTGGCATGTCCTAATAGTGAATTACATCGATCGAAAGAGGAGGGAGTTACCCCAAAGCTAAGCAGAGGGACGGGGTATACACAGGGAGAAAAAAGACACAGAAGTCCCTACACTCCAATATAAAGCGGGCAGACGCCTCACTAAGGACCAAGTGTCTGTGTGAGCATACAGCTGATCTAGCATGAGAAAATATAGCAAAAACTTTTATATTGAAGAAGGCAGAAGCCTCACTAAGAACCAAGTATCTATGTAAGCATACAGCTGATCTAGCATGAGAAATATACAACAACATTTTTTTGGTCAAAATTGAATAACAAGATATAAATGAATAAAAAAATTATTTATTTAAATAAAAAGTATATTTGTAAGCATACAAATTTTATCACATCGTCATCCAATGGGTAGGATAACACTCCTCCCAACGGAGGTTACAATCTAAATACTTCACAAGAAAAAAATAGGTAAAAACTTTAAAAACAGTCGATGCAGCGTTTCGGTGACACCTTAATTTTTTCACCTTCCTCAGGACTAAAAAAGTTTTCATCAAATCTAAATGACAAAAATACTTTATTTAGACACATGTACATTTTGAAAGCTAGTCATGCTACACATTACACAGTTCTATATTGATACTAAAATTCTATCATGTCTAGATATATCACTAAATGAACTAGACATTGGATCTATGTACATATTATACTATGCTGTCTAGATATTTCAACACATACACTTGACACTTGGTCCCCCAAAATTTGTAAATCCTTTACATTGTTGTTATAACAGCCTTTCTTCATAGTTTCTTTAATCCATTATTATAATTTTTATTTTTATAGAAATAGTTCTCTACTTATACTGTCTCCTTTATCAGGCACTCTCTAAATTACTGTATGCCTGGTTGTCATGTTGGGTTTATGCTGGAAGAGTACTGTAGCAAATAAAATAAAGCAGTAACTCTAACGTGCCCATGAAATATCCATGGTCATTCAAGACTGGGGGCATATTAGCAAGACCCACGTTAAAATTATCGCCGTTTTAGCGGCAGGAAACTGCCGCTAAAACGGCGTATAATGAGCTTGCTAATATGCGTTATGGAATTCCAATAGAAGCCCAGGTTAGATGTCCTGCACATCTAACCTGGGCTTCTATTGGAATTCTATAACGCATATTAGCAAGCCCATTATCGCCGTTTTACCGGCAGTTTCCTGCCACTAAAACGGCAATAATTTTAACGTGGGTCTTGCTAATATGCCCCTATGTTCTTGTCTAGAGTCGTTATAGTCTTTATCTCTGATTTAAGGTTTCTTACTCATACCATTAGCAGTTTAGCATTCAAGGTCAGACTAAGTAAATGGCTAGACTTATTCCCTAACAAGGCCCTATGTGTTATTCATATACTGTGTATAATTAGGCCATACCTTATAATGAGTTGGATTATGTTCCAGTTGCATAATCTGTGGGGGATAAACCTCTTCAATATAAATGTTTTTGCTATATTTTCTCATGCTAGATCAGCTGCATGCTCACACAGACACTTGGTCCTTAGTGAGGCGTCTGCCCGCTTTATATTGGGGTGTAGGGACTTCTGTGCCTAATAGTGAATTACAGCCATTTTCGTTTTTCACTATTGCAAGGCTACCTGTCCCCCATAGGCCAGAATGGGCAGTTTGATTATTACATCCTATAATCCTAACTGACCCAGGGAACATGGTAGAAAAACAAATTTAGTATGCCTGACCTCAGAATAATAAAATACATCTTTTAGTGAAGTTGGTTTTAACATTATGGGGTCGATTCCGATCTCGGCCGGAAGCGCACCTAACAGTATTCGTCTGGAAAAAATCCCAGCTGAATGCGTGTTTCCCGACCGATTCGAACACCCGTACGGACGAACAAGTACGATGCGCATAACAACCCATTTCCCGAGCGAGCCGTACTCACCCAATCCAGCTCCTGTTCCCCGCCCGAGCCGGATCCGTAAACGCCGATTCGAGCCGCAAGGAACCAAATACACAGCACCTTCCGGTCGGACTAGTACGATGCGCGCTCCGTACGCGCCGAACCCGTCGCTACGTCTGGCACGTTTCAGCATCCGGGAGAGCCGTACATAAGCTCCGTTTCGCGCCACAAGACGATCCACGGCTACGAGACGAACAAGCCAGCGACGAGTACGAGTCGAAGACACGAGAAACCCGAACGAGACGACCCAACCATGAATCCCATCGCGCAGGTCCTACCTATACTCTACATCTATTACCGGGACCGGTACGGACGCGTACGGCGCAGACGGTAAGTCAAACACCAACAATACAAACTAACTACACGTACCCAAAATATGTCACACACACATAGGGATGCACAAAAGACGTACACTAGCAACAGCACAACCATAGGGGTGGGATGGGCACCACCAATGCCATACACACCCAAAAGGGGGATGGATGCCTACCACTAACACCACCCCTACTCAGGGGGGGCTGGATGCCTGCCACTAACACCACCCCTACTCAGGGGGGGCTGGATGCCTGCCACTACCACCACCCCTACTCAGGGGGGGCTGGATGCCTGCCACTATCACCACCCCTACTCATGGGGGCCTGGATGCCTATCACTACCACCACCCCTACTCATGGGGGCCTGGATGCCTATCACTACTACCATCCCCACTCATGGGGGGCTGGATGCCTGCCCCTACCACCACCCCTACTCATGGGGGCCTGGATGCCTATCACTACCACCACCCCTACTCATGGGGGCCTGGATGCCTATCACTACTACCATCCCCACTCAGGGGGGGCTGGATACCTGTCACTACCACCACCCCTACTCAGGGGGGGCTGGATGCCTATCACTACTCCCATCCCCACTCAGGGGGGCTGGATGCCTGCCACTACCACACCCCTACTCATGGGGGCCTGGATGCCTATCACTACTACCATCCCCACTCATGGGGGGCTGGATTCCTGCCACTACCACCACCCCTACTCATGGGGGCCTGGATGCCTATCACTACTACCATCCCCACTCATGGGGGGCTGGATGCCTACCACTACCACCACCCCTACTCATGGGGGCCTGGATGCCTATCACTACTACCATCCCCACCCTTAGGGTGATGGATGCCTACCACTACCACCACCCCTACTCATGGGGGCCTGGATGCCTATCACTACCACCAACCCTACTCATGGGGGCCTGTATGCCTGTCACTACTACCATCCCCACTCATGGGGGGCTGGATGCCTGCCACTACCACCACCCCTACTCATGGGGGCCTGGATGCCTATCACTACTACCATCCCCACTCATGGGGGGCTGGATGCCTGCCACTACCACCACCCCTACTCATGGGGGCCTGGATGCCTATCACTACTACCATCCCCACTCATGGGGGGCTGGATGCCTGCCACTACCACCACCCCTACTCGTGGGGGCCTGGATGCCTATCACTACCACCACCCCATCTCATGGGGGCCTGGATGCCTGCCACTACTACCATCCCCACCCTTAGGGTGATGGATGCCTACCACTACCACCACCCCTACTCATGGGGGCCTGGATGCGTATCACTACCACCACCCTTACTCATGGGGGCCTGGATGCCTGCCACTACTACCATCCCCACCCTTAGGGTGATGGATGCCTACCACTACCACCACCCCTACTCATGGGGGCCTGGATGCCTGCCACTACCACCACCCCTACTCATGGGGGCCTGTATGCCTGTCACTACTACCATCCCCACTCATGGGAGGCTGGATGCCTGCCACTACCACCACCCCTACTCATGGGGGCCTGGATGCTTATCACTACTACCATCCCCACTCATGGGGGGCTGGATGCCTGCCACTACCACCACCCCTACTCATGGGGGCCTGGATGCCTATCACTACTACCATCCCCACTCATGGGGGGCTGGATGCCTGCCACTACCACCACCCCTACTCATGGGGGCCTGGATGCCTATCACTACCACCACCCCTACTCATGGGGGCCTGGATGCCTGCCACTACTACCATCCCCACTCATGGGGACCTGGATGCCTATCACTAC
This sequence comes from Calotriton arnoldi, assembly GCA_963921515.1. Taxonomy (NCBI): domain Eukaryota; kingdom Metazoa; phylum Chordata; class Amphibia; order Caudata; family Salamandridae; genus Calotriton; species Calotriton arnoldi. The sequence goes on from CAWUFW010007281.1 coordinate 723,708, forward strand.
TACCATCCCCACCCTTAGGGTGATGGATGCCTACCACTACCACCACCCCTACTCATGGGGTCCTGGATGCCTATCACTACCACCACCCCTACTCATAGGACGGGTAATGCATGACACAACCAGCATACTCCCACATAAGGAATTACAGAAAATTACATCCCCCCCAACACCATGATAAGCGTGTGTAGTCTGTGTCAAATGCCTACAACACTGAACATGACATTGAACATACAATGTGACCCACTATCACATGTGTCACACATAAATGTGTGTGGCCTTCACAATGCAAGCTGACCATGGCCACTGTGGCAATGGGGTGGAACACCCCATCACCACAGTGACCAAAAGGTAAGTGTGGGGTCCATAGCTGATGCACCTTTTGAACAGTGTGGCAATGGGACCTAAAGCCCCATCACCACAGTGACCAAAAGGTAAGTGTGGGGTCCATAGCTGATGCACCTTTTGAACAGTGTGGCAATGGGGCCTAAAGCCCCATCACCACAGTCACCAAAAGGTAAGTGTGGGGTCCATGGGGCCCAAAGCCCCATCACCACAGTCACCAAAAGGTAAGTGTGGGGTCCATAGCTGATGCACCGTTTGAACAGTGTGGCAATGGGGCCTAAAGCCCCATCACCACAGTCACCAAAAGGTAAGTGTGGGATCCATGGGGCCCAAAGCCCCATCACCACAGTCACCAAAAGGTAAGTGTGGGGTCCATAGCTGATGCACCTTTTGAACATTGTGGCAATGGGGCCTAAAGCCCCATCACCACAGTCACCAAAAGGTAAGTGTGGGGTCCATGGGGCCCAAAGCCCCATCACCACAGTCACCAAAAGGTAAGTGTGGGGTCCATAGCTGATGCACCTTTTGAACAGTGTGGCAATGGGGTCTAAAGCTCCATCACCACAGTGACCAAAAGGTAAGTGTGGGGTCCATAGCTGATGCACCTTATGAACAGTGTGGCAATGGGGCCTAAAGCTCCATCACCACAGTGACCAAAAGGTAAGTATGGGGTCCATAGCTGATGCACCTTTTGAACAGTGTGGCAATGGGGCCGAAAGCCCCATCACCACAGTCACCAAAAGGTAAGTGTGGGGTCCATGGGGCCGAAAGCCCCATCACCACAGTCACCAAAAGGTAAGTGTGGGGTCCATGGGGCCCAAAGCCCCATCACCACAGTCACCAAAAGGTAAGTGTGGGGTCCATAGCTGATGCACCTTTTGAACAGTGTGGCAATGGGGCCTAAAGCTCCATCACTACAGTGACCAAAAGGTAAGTGTGGGGTCCCTAGCTGATGCACCTTTTGAACAGTGTGGCAATGGGCCCAAAAGCACCATCACTACGGTGATCATAAGGTAAGTGTAGTCACGGTAAAAGCTGCCAAAGCCAAACTGTATGGATGAATCCTGGTCACACAACAACTAAAACATCAGTGGCATAGTAGTGCTTGTGTCCCATAGCAACATAGATTGGGCGAGGCAAACAGTGCAGTGTCACAGAAACATCGTTTTGGCCATGTGCATACAAACATCACACATGGGGGACCACATTGTCAACATTCACAAATAACACAATGACAGAAGTGACCATCATGATGCTGACCCACATATCTGCACCAATGGACACACAAATGTAGATATCCTGAGGAGAGTGTCGATGTCAGGTGAACAAATACCATACCATGGCATCAATGGGACATACAAACCATGATCATTGTGCTGACTGATGACCTAGGAGTCCCAGGGAGAGCAGGGGAAAGCCACCAAACAACATACAGCCAATGGCACACTACAGAAATGCCAATGCAGTGGTGCAAATGCACAAAAACAAACAGGCAGACTCACACTGCATATCAAACACAACAGGTGATGGGGGGTGTGCCAGTGTCCCCAGGCAACCACACAACACATGAGGAGGCCTGAATTCCAATCACACAGATGTGTATACAGTGCCACACAAAAGTAACTCATGGATCGGATTTCCCTATGTGGGCAATCAGGCATTGTGAGATGAGAGGGAGCCCAAATTGCACATGTCACACAAGCTTGTAGGAACAGCAACTAACACAGCAAGAGACAGACCCACCACAGCACTACCCCCAGGGACCCCACATTGTGCTGACACTAGCCTGCATGACAATCCAACTGTGCTGACAAAGGTAGATGTCGTTCACACTGTGAACCACAGCCATGTGTCCTGAGCAACAAACTACCATCACACCTACACAAGCTCCAATCAATCAGCACGGCCTGCCAGCCAAGGCCAATATGGAGGTAGGGGTCTAGCCGTGCAACAACTCACATTTGCACACTCAACACCACACACCCTGATCTCCACCAATGTGCAGCAGTGAAGCTCACATAGACTGGTGACATTGCACATGCACCCATGACAATCCCAGGGGTGGTGGGGGGAACTAAGGTGCAGAAACCCATCACACATGGCCAGTCAACAAGACTCGTCAATGTCTGACACACAGCACAGTACGCCGTACATGCGCATGATGTGAAATCCACCACAATCAATGGGATCCTGGCCATAGTCACACACCAACGTAGAAGCCAAGGTGACACACAAAGAACACACGTACACAACTTCCAACATTGCAGCTCTGACCCTGAGGAGTGGCAGCAGTCACACACACAACGTGTCACAATCACTGAAAGCTACCACAAACTCTAAATCACATGACTTGTGTAAACAACAACTGCCAAGGGGAATCCTGAATGTGTCCCATCTGCGTTTGCCCACATCCCCAGCCCTGACAACAAAGACAACCTGGGATGACAACCTCATGAATATTAGTTTTCCATGCACCCACATCACGGAGAAACCAGGTCCAAGATGCTGGATGAACACAGACCAACTCTGCAAGCATCACAAACAGGAACATCACAAGGGACACAGCCTGTGTAGGAAAAGGGAAGGGAACACGCACAGACATGCTTACACAACACACAACACGGGCACACGCAATGTCACCGGATTACACACTGCCATGAGGGCACTCCACTCCTGTGGAAGGTCCGCTGTGCCAAACCTTGTCTGTGCACCACTCAAACATGTCAGCAGGACACTCCGTCAGTGAGTCAACAACTACAACACACAGAAGGCTCTGCTCACATCAGCCTGGGTATGGGAGTGTCACGTCAGTCATCTGCATACACCCAGAACACGTGGCAAGCCAGTTGCACTGTATACACAGATGAGTCCTTCAACATTGATGTGCAAAACTGCATGTCCAGTGGAGATGGGCACACAGTCAGGAAAATTGGAACATTGAACAGTGGTAAGCCCACCAGATGTGCATCAGTGTAAGACAAAGATGTTCATTTACAAATGCAAAACGTACATCCCTGTGTCAAATGCTGAACATCACACCCTCAGACTGCAGCAAAGGATGCCATAGGTCCAGACTACAACAGGACACATATCCCATGGACCACATGGAGTCCATCACAGCAACACTTCTTTTTCCTGATCGGAACACTATTACCACTGCAAATGCAGGATGCTACTCATCTACATCATGTACATCCAAAGAAAAACCACAATTAAACAAAAAGAGGCTTTATTCAGCTAATGTAAAATGAAAAGTTGACGTCCAAAAGAAACTAAGGCCAATGGCCAGTCCAAAATCCATGTCCCAACAGGGTGACAAGTGACAACTGGTCACCCATTGCTTGCCTGCACTGGTAGGGACAGGGGACATCCCCCTTGGAGGGGCATACAAGGGGCAGGCCAGGCACCGCAGGGACAGGATCAGGGGATGGCAGAGTGAGGCAGTGAAGGGGTGGTGGGTGCAGGAGTGTCACCGGCAACTGCAGTGGAGGTGTCTGACTCAGCGGGGGCCAGCACCACCGTGCTACACAAGTCAGTTGGTGTGGGTGCTGCAACCACTGCAGTGGGCTGGTCTGATGAAGTGGACTGGGTCCCCACTGCAGTGCCTGAGTCAGATGGGGTGGTTGTGGACTCCACTGCAGTGCATAACTCCAAGGGAGTGGAAGTGAGAGCAGATGAGGTGGGCAGGAGAGAGGGGGGGGACCCGGTCCCCACACCAGTGGCACTAACAGGCAGAGTGTCTGGGTTGGGGGTGGAAGAGCAAGTGGCAGGGGGGAGGGCCTAAGCAGTCTGGGGATGCGGTATCGGTGTGGGGGAACCTGGGGCAGGGTGTGGCAGGGGAACCTGTGGAGTGGTGGCCTGGGGGATGGAGGAGAGAGACTGGGTGGTGGAGCTGCATGGTGGTGGTGGTGGGGTCTTGCTCTTCCTGGTCCGGGGGGACTTCATAATGGGGTCCTGTGTCTGCCTGCGCCTGGGGGAGGGTGTCCGGGGGCGAGGGGCACTCCCCTCTGTGTGGGTGGACTTCCTCTACCCCCGGTATGCTGGATCAGCAGGATCGGAGGGGAAGAGGCCGAGGTCACACAGGAAGAGCTTCTGTGTAGGTGGGGTAGCAGGCGAGGCAAGGGAAGGGGTCTTGGAGGGAGAGGATTTGGAGGACTGCGGAGTGAATGTGGATGCCTGTGTGTGTGTGTGTTCCCCATCCCCTGTGTCTGTGGTATCAGTCCCCTGAGGATGCTTGTGTGCACGTCTTGCCTTTCTCTTGGGTGTGTCTGTGCTGCTCGTGTCTGTGTGCTTGGGTGATTGTGCAGGTGTACATGTGCTTTGGACAGGTAGGGTGGCAGGAAGTGTGGATGGGGCAGAGGTGGGAGGGGTGAGGGACTGTTGGAGGAGGGACACTGCTGCCGTCAGGGAGGAGTCCATGGACCTATTGCTCCTCTGTAGGGCAGACATACCCGTTGAGATGCCCTCCATGAACGACACCAGCTGTGTCAACAGAGTGGTGTGTGCATGGAGGACAGTCAGCATTGCTGTCTGCCCTACATGGAGCTGCCGAAGGAGGTACACAGACTTCTCACTCAGGGCAGCAGGGGACACAGGGGCAGGGGGTGCGGTGCCTGGCATGAAGGAGACACGCTCCCGAGCACGGGAGCCTCCACAGACCTCAGGAATGGGAGCCAATGGGAGGGCGGTGGTGGTGGTGGCGGGGCCAGACAGACTAGCTGGGGTGTGGTGGCTGCTGACACCCGCCTCCACAAGGGAGTCATCCTCTGAGCTCCTGTGGTCCTCAGCTGAGGTGGATGGTGCTGAGGACTCCTCGGTGTGGCTCCCCTCGCCCTCCGTGACACTGGGTCCCTCTGACCACTCGTCGGATGCTGACCCAGTCTGGCTCCGCTGCTCCTCCAGGTCCGTGGAGCTGTCCCCTCCTGTGGCCGTGGATGTATCTGCAAACAATTAGGGAAACAGACAAACATCAGTCACCTGCACTGACCGCACACACCACAGTAAGTACAGCACATCACAGAGCAAGCCCTGTCATCTTTAGTTGAACATTGCCTAAAGTCCTCACACAGATTCGGGGAAGCCAATTGTCAGTCTGATGGTCAACCATGGGACTCACACCCCTCCTGCACTTGCACCCATCTGTCTGGTGCCTGTCTGATGGTAAGACCCCAGTGTGGACACATGCACCACCTACACAGTTGTTGGACATTGCAGGGAACATGGTGAAGTATGTGAACATGCACACAACACATCTCTTGCCACTGAGTCAGTGCAGGTGTCCAGATGAAGGGATGGCCAGAGTCTTAATAGAAATGCATGTGATGCATACCAGCACCACACACCATGATGCACCCATGTCCGGATAGTCAATGCCACAATGGGGTGCATGTTGCACATGTCACTCCCCTGCAGGACCAGTCTTAGGAAGTTTAATGCCATGACACAGGCATGCGTGCAAAGTCATACATCACTGTCTCCAGTCACATGGCCATGGCAGCCAGCCAACAACAGTCTGCACTGTGTCACAATCCTAGGACATGGGGAATGCAAGTTATGTAACTGACAAGTGCACATGTCCATCCCCCAAAAACCACATCATCAGAACTACTATTTGTCCACGTCATACCAATTGGACATATGGGGGACATGAAACACAACTCTCTGAACATGAGCACCTCACAGTGTGCTGTGAATGAGAAACAGCTGCCTGAAAGTCACAGTCGCATACACCTGTGTGCACAGTCAAGTGATCAGAAACCTATAAATCACAGAAGTATTGTCTATCATGGTCACATCTCCGCTGGCATGCTGAGCCCTAACCGATAAACATACCAGTAGTCCTGACAACGAGGACACAGCACAATGACACAGAGGCAGACACCTGAGGGAACATTTCACTGATCACAACATGCCAGATGGTACACAGGAGTGGGAGTACAGAGTGTATTGTATGCCCTGGAGTAGGCATGACTGTCCAGCTCCACCTGTAAGAGGGATGAGTCCTGGACAGTAGGCAGGTGGCTAAGCACGTGTGACACACTTGATACACATACTCCTGAGGCCCAAACATTGTTCCCACCAGCAGCATGGGTGTGTGCCAAATTCCCCAGGGACATGTGGTGAGTCAGAGCAGCAAGCGGACCACATATCAAAGTTACACCCAGATTACATGTCAGAACTTAGGATTGTGTAAGCAATTGACCCACCCATGAATCCCACAACATAGTCACAGGAACAAATGCTGTCCCCCACCTTGAGCAAAGCTAAATGCAATGACACAGAACCCAAGTGACACAATTTCCTGACTGTAAGGGCCACACATATGCGTATCAGAGGAGAAGTGGGCATGTCACAAATGAGGGACATGGGTCCTGGACCACATGACTGATGTACAGTGGAAGTTTAACCAGGCCAGAGGAGGGCACATAGCATGTCAGACAAAGTGCACAGTGCAGTCATGGACTCACCCACTCCTTGCTGCTGTCTGGCCTTCAGCTGCCCATCCAGGTCAGGGAAGACCACCGCCAGGATCTGGAGCATGTGGGGGTCAGGGTCCGGTGTCCGCCCCTCCTGCGAGGAGGCGACAGCTTCAGCTGGACCCTTGCGATCCTCCGGGTCCAGCCCCGAAGGTCCTGCCAACTCTTCTGGCAGTTGCAGATCCTGCGCCTGAAGACCCCCACGGATCTTACTTCCCGGGCGATGGTCAGCCAGATTTCCTGCTTCTGGTGGGCATCAACCTGTGAGGATGAGAAAGTGAGAAGGCCATTACTACACATGCAACATATCCGTGCATAACACAGTTGGATATACATGTCTCAATCACAGGGGCATATGATGTACATAGGCAGTGCAACAATGGCTATGAACAGTTTGCCAGCAGTCACTACATGGTATCATTGCATGGGGAGTAAACCTTGTTGGAATGCACTGTTACTGCACTGTACCTGTTCAGTGCATGTAACTACACACTTTGGGGTGTGACAACTACTCAGTGAGCATGCTAGCCAGTGGTGTCCACACTGTAAGTCCTGCTAGTCAGACAACATGCACAATTGGTAAGGCAGTGGAAAGCACACTCACCTGCTCCCCTGGTTTCCCATACAGCTTGCTGTACTGTGGAAGGAGGCTGTCCAGCAGGGCCTGGTTCTCCTCAAGGCTGAAGGCCGGGGCTCTATCCACAGTACGTGCCATTGCAGTAGCCAGAGGATGCAGAGACAGCAGCAGTGTTGTTGGCAGATGTCGTCCTGGAGCATGTAGTGCAGGCAAGTGAGCTCTCAGGGGAACAGCCAGCATTATATGTGTGCTGCAGAGACAGATACAGTCCCATGTGTCCAAAGTGATAGGTCCAACTCGTTTGCATCTTCTGAATCTGACCAATCCATGGAATAGCAGCACTAATACACGCCCACAGCATCCTTCAAATCTTCAAATTCATGACATCCATGATTTAGCAACATTGTTGTGGCTGGCCAACTGAATTCACTGCATCAGACTCGTTGGAGCCACGAAAACGCGTCCGTTGCCATGCCAGGCCCCTGCCAATGCGTGCGCACCGTTCGGTACATTGCCGTACAACGTGTATTTCGGGGTACAATGCGTACCTGCACACAACACATGCATTGGGCCGGCCGGGCACACCGATCGGTCCATTGCTGTACAACGCGTATTTCGGGGTACAACGCGTACCCGCACACAACACATGCATTGGGCCGGCCGGGCACACCGATCGGTCCATTGCTGTACAACGCGTATTTCGGGGTACAACGCGTACCCGCACACAACACATGCATTGGGCCGGCCGGGCACACCGATCGGTCCATTGCTGTACAACGCGTACCCGCACACATCATATGCAATGGGCCGGCCGGGCACACCGATCGGTCCATTGCTGTACAACGCGTATCGGGTACAACGCATACCCGCACACATCATATGCAATGGGCCAGCCGGGCACACCGATCGGTCCATTGCTGTACAACGCAGTACCCGCACACATCATATGCAATGGGCTGGCCGGGCACACCGATCGGTCCATTGCTGTACAACGCGTACCCGCACACATCATATGCAATGGGCCGGCCGGGCACACCGATCGGTCCATTGCTGTACAACGCGTACCTGTACAAGTCAGTCGCATATGTCACCATGCTTGTCACTGGTGAACGTATGCCAGACACATATACCTGCCAGAGACCCAGGGGCACACCTACAACACCACACCCACTCCACCCTGTTTCCTAAGGCATGTAAGGCTGCATTACCTTTTCTATGTATGGGGGTTGACATGTGGTTTCTGTGGTGGCACTGGTGGGCAGCCACACCCAGGCTGTGCATGTGTTCATGGGGACAGGGTCCTTTGTGTGTTGTGCACATGACCACTGTGATGTGCAACAGTTTATTTCGGAGCATGTGGCATGGTCACATTTCCAGGTTGTGTATGTGTGTGACATGTCACATACCCCCAGGGTCCCATGGGGGAAGGCATGTACGTCACAGGATGACCCATTGCCACAATAGTGATGTCCCTCCACAGTCTGTGTGCATGTTGTGTTTCCGATGTCTCTGATTCCATGTGCACGATGGGAGACAGTCTCCACATCAACGTTGTTTGTGCATGGACTTTGATGTTGTGCGTCACTGGCGTCCATGTGTGTCCTGCTGAGGCGACAGGGGCCACTACCTGTGGGAGTCATGTTTGATTTTCTGACGTGTACATGATACGCCATGTCATGCCAGTGTCCATGTGGCAAGACAGGGTCCCTGGGAATCTACCTGTCAATGAGCTGTGATGGCTGTGGCGCATCTGTCCAGACATGTCACTGTGGTGTGTGTGTGGAACGTGATAGCAGTTAATGGGTACTTTGACACAGCCTAATGGTTTCCCATAGCACAACCTGGTACCTGTTGTGCACACATGTTGTACTGAGAAGTTAGATGATGGCCATGTAGGTGCGAGTTCTGTCCGAACAGAATGGCACACACATCAAGTACTTGTGTCTCGTAATGATATATCATGTGAAATTGAGTATGGTGATTGGCACATCTGTGGGGTGACTGACAATCTTTCTTCCTTCAACCTATGCACTGCAGGGCTCCAGCTGTCCATAGACCATTCCCTGACCTGGCAACGATGGTGGAACGTGACAGCATCCGATGGTACCGCTTCACCAGGCAGCTGATTGAGGATTTGGCAGTGCGCTTGGCACCACATCTGCAACCTGGCCACCCATACCCTACAGCGCTGACCCCCAAGGTGAAGGTGATGGCAGCCCTACACTTCTTTGCCACCGGTACCTTCCAACACACTGTGGCAACTGCTGGTGGGATGTCACAGACTATGTTCAGCCGTGTGCTACGCGATGTTTTGGAGGCTATGTTGAGGAACCTGAACCAGTTCATCTATTTCCCCAAACCTCGACAACTCACTGAGGTTAAGAGTGACTTTTATGCCCTGGGGAGGATGCCACATGTAATTGGCTCCATTGATGGGACACATGTGGCTTTGGTACCACCACAGGCACATGAGCAAGCCTACCGAAACCGCAAACACTACCATTCGATCAATGCACTGGTGGTATGTCTGGCAGATATGACCATCACACATGTGTGTGCCCGTTTCCCAGGTTCTGCTCACGATGCCTACGTGATGAGGAGTAGTCGCATTCCGAGGATGATGTCACAGATGCCGAACCAGCGTGCCTGGCTTGTCGGTGTGTACTGACTTTGTACCATTGTGTGTGTACTGCTATGTTGTATTCCACCCACTTTTCAATCTCAGCTAATGTGCAATTGTCTGTCTGTAGGTGACTCCGGATACTCCAACATGCCGTGGTTGCTGACACCCCTTAGGAACCCTGTGACACCAGCCCAGATGCGCTACAATGAGGCACATGGTCGGACCAGGAGAGTGATCGAGCGGACCTTTGGCTTCCGCTGCCTGGACAAGACAGGAGGGGCCCTCCCATATGCCCCAGCAAAGGTGGGCAAGATCGTCATTGTTTGCTGCATGCTCCACAACCTGGCAGTGCGGAAGGAGTTGCCTCTCATCCTGGATGACGATGACCAACGTCCGCCACCTGTGGAGGATCCAGGCCTGGACCACGATGCCAGTGATGATGATGATGATGGTGATGTCCGCACACAGCTCATCACCAACTTCTTCAGCTGAATGTGAGTATCCAGGGAGATGCAATGTAAATGATGTGAGTTAGCATGATATGTGTGGGTGGTGCTCTGGTGCTGTTTTAGTGTGGCCATGTGCCACTTGACTGGATGCATGCAGCAATGTGTCCTTACAGGTAGTCTGTACTCCACAACAGTGTTGACATGCTAACTTGGTTTTATGTAGGTATCTTGTGACATGTATTGGGCATGAGTATTGCAGTTCTGTCCTGTTCTTCAGTGGTTTTGACTGTGTGTCATGTCTGTCCTTCACAGGGTGCTTACAGAGTTATTTGGTCAACTTGGATCCCCCAACACCATGATTCAGCTTTCAGGGTGGCAGCAGTCGTTTCCCTACAGGTGATGTGCCACACGCCCCTGGACTTCATATCTTCTGCACTTGTTGACTGTGTGGCCACTGCCACGTGGGATTACCTTGCATTTGTAGTGGAAACAACATGTTACAAATGTGTAATAAACCTGTGCTTCACTTTGGGATGTGCGTTGTCTGTGGTCACACATCTGACTGACATTTGCTTACTGCACCTGTGGGCTAGTTGACACAGACTCTGAATAGGTGTGGTGTCTGTGCATTCCACAGTATTTCCTTGCAACATCACTGTAGGCGATGATTCCGATGGCCCTGGTGTCTCTGTGTTGTGTAGCCCTAGTAGTGTGTCTCCCTCATATGTGTCACGTCACCATGACTCACATGACGGTGTTGTACTTGCTGTTGCACTTAGCATACACAGTGTAATTTAGCAGATCATCATCACCATAACAGTATCCACATTTGAATAACAACAGAGGCAAGTATGGTGTACTAGTGATTTTATTAACAGAAATGTGTGTGTGTATAGTGCACAGGATGGTGGGTGCTGTACATTGGGATTGTGATCCAAAGTTCCCAGATGAGTTGGAATTCTTGGTAGCAGAAATGTCCTGAGTGAAGTCCACAGTCATATGATAAATCAGTCCAACTTGAACTCCCCATGTCATGTGGGAGAGTATTGTTGCATTCGACAGGGTGAACAGTTTGCACACAAAGGAAAATTTCCGGAACAGGTGTTGACTTCCTGGGGGATGTACGTGGCCATCAACCTCTCAGTTTTACTTCCTCGGACGACCCCTCTTCTTTGGGGGGACCCTCACGTGCAGGCTGCTGCGGTGCAGGGAGTCTCCGCCAGAGTCCTCCTCCATCCCTGTGGCGGTGTCAGTTGTTGCAGCACCAGATGTTGTGGGCACACAGGGAGGTGTGGCCATGTTGGTGCTAATCTGGCGGAGACATGTCAATATGTCCCTATGCACCGCTGTGAGTTCTTGCAATGTGTCCCACTGGGACTCCATGCCAGACATGTGTGTCTCCACACGGGACATGTGTGTCTCCACACGCGACATGTGGGAGTCCAAGCAGGCATGATGGGCAGCCTGCTGCTGTTGTATGTCCTTGAGGATCCCCACTACCTGTCTGACCTCTCCGGTGCTATTCTGGTACGCATCAGCGATGCGTGCCAGTTGTGGGTCATCATGCAGTCCAGACCCCTCTGCAATAAGCGACCTATGTCTCCCACCCCTCCCACCACCCCTGGTGACACGTGCAGGACCTGCGGTGTCACGCACGGGTGACCCCAGGCCCCCTTGGGGGTTGTTAGTGGTGGTGTTGTCCGTTGCTCCACGGTGTGCCTGGGGCCCTGTGCTGTTGTCATCGGTGGGCCTTGGTCTGTCCGTGTCGGCGGGGGTGGTCTGTGTGTTGGCAGTTGTTGGAGGGGTGGGTGCAGGGGGTGCAGATGTTGGTCCTGCTGGTGCTGCATGACGACTCTGACTGGAGGTGCCAGGTTGATCTTCGCCATCCGAGGAGTGCAGAGGCTGTTCCACACCAGTGAGCTCAGTGTCCCCCGGAGCCTGGGACAGGGACTCCTCCTCGCCTGCTGCTGTGTCCCCATCATCATCACCTGTATTTGGAAGAGACAGACATTGTATGTTATGTTTCTACAGGCATCGATGGTTCACACACCTGACAGTTGTGACTGTACCTCTGGATGCGGGCATGTACATTGCATTGTCCTAAGTTGTCACAGTAAGAGGTTGATATTGGTGTGGCACATTGTCCTGCATACCTGGGGCATTTCAATGTGAATGTTGAGGTGTGTGCATGGCCAGCATTGGTTGTATTTGGTGGACATCCGGCCATCCTTCTCCACCTAGCCCAGTTATCCCACCATGACGCATGCCACCCTTGCAGTGGGTTCAGGTTGACTCTCAGGATGTCATTCAGTGGTGTCTTGCTGTTGGTTGTTGCACAGTTCCCAGCAGGGCCTTGTGCTCCCCACAGCAGTGCCCAGTGTCAGCCATCTTGTCATTCCTTATCCACTCCCTGTGATGTGAGCATGGTTCAGAGTGGAGTTGATGGGCCAATTGTGAGGGTGAGCAGTATCTGTGACTACAACTCCCATCATGCTATTGCCTACACCCCCCTTCCCAGCATGCCCATACTTCCTTCCTTTTGAGTGGACTTCACTGTGTGTGAGTGTGACAGCAATGGCAAGATGGCTGACAGTGGTGTCCTGCTGTTTGTTGGTGCACAGTTCCCAGCAAGGCCTTGTGCTCCCCACAGCAGTAGCCAGTGTCAGCCATCTTGTCATTTCTTTTCCACTCCCTGTGATGTGAGCATGGTTCAGAGTGGTGTTGATGGGCCAATTGTGAGGGTGAGCAGTATCTGTGACTACAACTCCCATCATGCTATTGCCTACACCCCCCTTCCCAGCATGCCCGTACTTCCTTCCTTTTGACTCTGCTTCCCTGTGGGGTAGTGTGCCTGTGCTGACAGGATGGCTGACAGTGTTGTCCTGGTGTTTGTTTGGCTACAAGTCCCAGAAGTGTCCCTGTGCTTCACACAGCATTACCCAGGGTGGTGGTCTTTGTGGGATCTTCGTTTGGTATGTGAGGCATTGCATTCTCCCCGGTGGGTTCTGTGGAGTTTGTGTTGAGGGGGTGTGTGAGGTGAGCTGCTTGTAACTATGGTCAGTGCTGTGAGTCCTCCTTCCCACCCAGCCAGATATCCCACCATGCAAGGTGCTTGCATTGCAGGGAGTGCAAGTTGGCTTTCAGGATGTCAAGCAGTGGTGTTCGGCTGTTTGTTGGTGCACAGTTCCCAGCAGGGCCATGTGCTCCCCACAGCAGTAGCCAGTGTCAGCCATCTTGTCAGTTCTTTTCCACTCCCTGTGATGTGAGCATGGTTCAGAGTGGTGTTGATGGCCCAATTGTGAGGGTGAGCAATATCTGTGACTACAACTCCCATCATGCTATTGCCTACACCCCCCTTCCCAGCATGCCCATACTTCCTTCCTTTTGAGTGGACTTCACTGTGTTTGAGTGTGACAGCAATGGCAAGATGGCTGACAGTGGTGTCCTGCTGTTTGTTGGTGCACAGTTCCCAGCAGGGCCTTGTGCTCCCCACAGCAGTAGCCAGTGTCAGCCATCTTGTCATTTCTTTTCCACTCCCTGTGATGTGAGCATGGTTCAGAGTGGTGTTGATGGGCCAATTGTGAGGGTGAGCAGTATCTGTGACTACAACTCCCATTATGCTATTGCCTACACCCCCCTTCCCAGCATGCCCGTACTTGCTTCCTTTTGACTCTGCTTCCCTGTGGGGTTGTGTGCCTGTGCTGACAGGATGGCTGACAGTGTTGTCCTGGCGTTTGTTTGGCTACAAGTCCCAGAAGTGTCCCTGTGCTTCACACAGCATTACCCAGGGTGGTGGTCTTTGTGGGATCTTCGTTTGGTATGTGAGGCATTGTATTCTCCCCGGTGGGTTCTGTGGAGTTTGTGTTGAGGGGGTGTGTGAGGTGAGCTGCTTGTAACTATGGTCAGTGCTGTGAGTCCTCCTTCCCACCCAGCCAGATATCCCACCATGCAACGTGCTTGCATTGCAGGGAGTGCAAGTTGGCTTTCAGGATGTCAGGCAGTGGTGTTCGGCTGTTTGATGGTGCACAGTTCCCAGCAGGGCCATGTGCTCCCCACAGCAGTAGCCAGTGTCAGCCATCTTGTCAGTTCTTTTCCACTCCCTGTGATGTGAGCATGGTTCAGAGTGGTGTTGATGGCCCAATTGTGAGGGTGAGCAATATCTGTGACTACAACTCCCATCATGCTATTGCCTACACCCCCCTTCCCAGCATGCCCATACTTCCTTCCTTTTGAGTGGACTTCACTGTGTGTGAGTGTGACAGCAATGGCAAGATGGCTGACAGTGGTGTCCTGCTGTTTGATGGTGCACAGTTCCCAGCAGGGCCATGTGCTCCCCACAGCAGTAGCCAGTGTCAGCCATCTTGTCAGTTCTTTTCCACTCCCTGTGATGTGAGCATGGTTCAGAGTGGTGTTGATGGGCCAATTGTGAGGGTGAGCAGTATCTGTGACTACAACTCCCATCATGCTATTGCCTACACCCCCTTCCCAGCATGCCCGTACTTCCTTCCTTTTGACTCTGCCTCCCTGTGGGGTAGTGTGCCTGTGCTGACAGGAAGGCTGACAGTGTTGTCCTTGCGTTTGTTTGGCTACAAGTCCCAGGAGTGTCCCTGTGCTTCCCACAGCATTACCCAGGGTGGTGGTCTTTGTGGGATCTTCGTTTGGTATGTGAGGCATTGCATTCTCCCCGGTGGGTTCTATGGAGTTTGTGTTGAGGGGGTGTGTGAGGTGAGCTGTTTGTAACTATGGTCAGTGCTGTGAGTCCTCCTTCCCACCCAGCCAGATATCCCACCATGCAACGTGCTTGCATTACAGGGAGTGCAAGTTGGCTTTCAGGATGTCAGGCAGTGGTGTCCTGCTGTTTGTTGGTGCACAGTTCCCAGCAGGGCCATGTGCTCCCCACAGCAGTAGCCAGTGTCAGCCATCTTGTCAGTCCTTATCCACTTCCTGTGATGTGAGCATGGTTCAGAGTGGTGTTGATGGGCCAATTGTGAGGGTGAGCAGTATCTGTGACTACAACTCCCATCATGCTATTGCCTACACCCCCCTTCCCAGCATGCCCATACTTCCTTCCTTTTGAGTGGACTTCACTGTGTGTGAGTGTGACAGCAATGGCAAGATGGCTGACAGTGGTGTCCTGCTGTTTGTTGGTGCCCACTTCCCAGCAGGGCCTTTGCTCCCCACAGCAGTGCCCAGTGTGAGCCATCTTGTCAGTCCTTCTCCACTCTCTGTGATGTGAGAATGGTTCAGAGTGGAGTTGATGGGCCAATTGTGAGGGTGAGCTATATCTGTGACTACAACTCCCATCATGCTATTGCCTACACCCCCCTTCCCAGCATGCCCATACTTCCTTCCTTTTGAGTGGACTTCACTGTGTGTGAGTGTGACAGCAATGGCAAGATGGCTGACAGTGTGGTCCTGTTGTTTGTTGGTGCACAGTTCCCAGCAGGGCCTTGTGCTCCACACAGCAGTACCCAGTTTCAGCCATCTTGTCAGTTCTTTTCCACTCCCTGTGAGGTGTGCATGCTTCAGTGTGAGCTTGCTGGGCCATGTGGGTGGGGGATATTGAGCTGTGACTACCACTCCCATCATGCTATTGCCTACACCCCCCTTCCCAGCATGCCCGTACTTCCTTCCTTTTGACTCTGCCTCCCTGTGGGGTAGTGTGCATGTGCTGACACGATGGCTGACAGTGTTGTCCTGGCGTTTGTTTGGCTACAAGTCCCAGAAGTGTCCCTGTGCTTCACACAGCATTACCAGGGTGGTGGTCTTTGTGGGATCTTCGTTTGGTATGTGAGGCATTGCATTCTCCCCGGTGGGTTCTGTGGAGTTTGTGTTGAGGGGGTGTGTGAGGTGAGCTGCTTGTAACTATGGTCAGTGCTGTGAGTCCTCCTTCCCACCCAGCCAGATATCCCACCATGCAAGGTGCTTGCATTGCAGGGAGTGCAAGTTGGCTTTCAGGATGTCAGGCAGTGGTGTTCGGCTGTTTGTTGGTGCACAGTTCCCAGCAGGGCCATGTGCTCCCCACAGCAGTAGCCAGTGTCAGCCATCTTGTCACTTCTTTTCCACTCCCTGTGATGTGAGCATGGTTCAGAGTGGTGTTGATGGCCCAATTGTGAGGGTGAGCAATATCTGTGACTACAACTCCCATCATGCTATTGCCTACACCCCCTTCCCAGCATGCCCATACTTCCTTCCTTTTGAGTGGACTTCACTGTGTGTGAGTGTGACAGCAATGGCAAGATGGCTGACAGTGGTGTCCTGCTGTTTGATGGTGCACAGTTCCCAGCAGGGCCATGTGCTCCCCACAGCAGTAGCCAGTGTCAGCCATCTTGTCAGTTCTTTTCCACTCCCTGTGATGTGAGCATGGTTCAGAGTGGTGTTGATGGGCCAATTGTGAGGGTGAGCAGTATCTGTGACTACAACTCCCATCATGCTATTGCCTACACCCCCTTCCCAGCATGCCCGTACTTCCTTCCTTTTGACTCTGCCTCCCTGTGGGGTAGTGTGCCTGTGCTGACAGGAAGGCTGACAGTGTTGTCCTTGCGTTTGTTTGGCTACAAGTCCCAGGAGTGTCCCTGTGCTTCCCACAGCATTACCCAGGGTGGTGGTCTTTGTGGGATCTTCGTTTGGTATGTGAGGCATTGCATTCTCCCCGGTGGGTTCTATGGAGTTTGTGTTGAGGGGTGTGTGAGGTGAGCTGTTTGTAACTATGGTCAGTGCTGTGAGTCCTCCTTCCCACCCAGCCAGATATCCCACCATGCAACGTGCTTGCATTACAGGGAGTGCAAGTTGGCTTTCAGGATGTCAGGCAGTGGTGTCCTGCTGTTTGTTGGTGCACAGTTCCCAGCAGGGCCATGTGCTCCCCACAGCAGTAGCCAGTGTCAGCCATCTTGTCAGTCCTTATCCACTTCCTGTGATGTGAGCATGGTTCAGAGTGGTGTTGATGGGCCAATTGTGAGGGTGAGCAGTATCTGTGACTACAACTCCCATCATGCTATTGCCTACACCCCCTTCCCAGCATGCCCATACTTCCTTCCTTTGAGTGGACTTCACTGTGTGTGAGTGTGACAGCAATGGCAAGATGGCTGACAGTGGTGTCCTGCTGTTTGTTGGTGCCCACTTCCCAGCAGGGCCTTTGCTCCCCACAGCAGTGCCCAGTGTGGGCCATCTTGTCAGTCCTTCTCCACTCCCTGTGATGTGAGAATGGTTCAGAGTGGAGTTGATGGGCCAATTGTGAGGGTGAGCAATATCTGTGACTACAACTCCCATCATGCTATTGCCTACACCCCCCTTCCCAGCATGCCCATACTTCCTTCCTTTTGAGTGGACTTCACTGTGTGTGAGTGTGACAGCAATGGCAAGATGGCTGACAGTGTGGTCCTGTTGTTTGTTGGTGCACAGTTCCCAGCAGAGCCTTGTGCTCCACACAGCAGTACCCAGTTTCAGCCATCTTGTCAGTTCTTTTCCACTCCCTGTGAGGTGTGCATGCTTCAGTGTGAGCTTGCTGGGCCATGTGGGTGGGGGATATTGAGCTGTGACTACCACTCCCATCATGCTATTGCCTACACCCCCCTTCCCAGCATGCCCGTACTTCCTTCCTTTTGACTCTGCCTCCCTGTGGGGTAGTGTGCCTGTGCTGACAGTGTTGTCCTGGCGTGTGTTTGGCTACAAGTCCCAGAAGTGTCCCTGTGCTTCACACAGCATTACCAGGGTGGTGGTCTTTGTGGGATCTTCATTTGGTATGTGAGGCATTGCATTCTCCCCGGTGGGTTCTGTGGAGTTTGTGTTGAGGGGGTGTGTGAGGTGAGCTGCTTGTAACTATGGTCAGTGCTGTGAGTCCTCCTTCCCACCTACCCAGATATCTCACCATGCAACGTGCTTGCATTGCAGGGAGTGCAAGTTGGCTTTCAGGATGTCAGGCAGTGGTGTTAGGCTGTTTGTTGGTGCACAGTTCCCAGCAGGGCCATGTGCTCCCCACAGCAGTAGCCAGTGTCTGCCATCTTGTCAGTTCTTTTCCACTCCCTGTGATGTGAGCATGGTTCAGAGTGGTGTTGATGGCCCAATTGTGAGGGTGAGCAATATCTGTGACTACAACTCCCATCATGCTATTGCCTACACCCCCCTTCCCAGCATGCCCATACTTCCTTCCTTTTGAGTGGACTTCACTGTGTGTGAGTGTGACAGCAATGGCAAGATGGCTGACAGTGGTGTCCTGCTGTTTGTTGGTGCACAGTTCCCAGCAGGGCCTTGTGCTCCCCACAGCAGTACCCAGTGTCAGCCATCTTGTCATTTCTTTTCCACTCCCTGTGATGTGAGCATGGTTCAGAGTGGTGTTAATGGGCCAAATGTGAGGGTGAGCAGTATCTGTGACTACAACTCCCGTTATGCTATTGGCTACACTGACTTCACCAGCATACACAGAATTCCTTCCTTTACGTGAGCTTCCCTGTGAGGTGGTGTTCTAGTGGTGGCAACATTTCAGACAGTGTTTGTTGGTTATATTTGTGCCACTGCCTTGCTGTATTTGTTGTTAGGTTTGTACATGTCATGACACAGTTACATATCACGATGAGATGGCATGTATTGTGTTTATCTAACTGACATACGCATCTTGGGATGATTATCTTTTTGTAGCAGTTGATTTGCTAGGGGTGGATGGTTTGACTGTCCCCTTGACAGTGATGTGTGTGTATTGGCACCCAATATTGTGTATATTAGTTGTGTACTCACCAGGCTCAGGGATGTCTGTTAGTCCATATACGCTCACTGGTGGTAGGATGGCCCGCACCTTCTCCTCCCAGGGCCTGAGGTATACTGGTTTTGCAGGAGGGCCACTGCCGGTGTGCTGGCTCAGGAGGTAATCCTTCTTGAGTAGGTCTCTGACCCTCCTGCGCACATCATACCACCTATTCTGGATGTCTTCCTTTGTGCGCAAACATGGTGATTGTGCGTTGACCCTGTCGACAATCCTCGCCCACATCTTGGTTTTCTGCGACATGGGGGTCTGTTGGACCAATGTGCCAAACAACTGTGGCTCTACCCTCAGGATCTCGTCTACCATGACTTCCAATTCACTATCTAGGAACTTTGGATTCTTCTTTAGGGGTATGGTGATGGGTGGTGGTGGTGATTGATGTGTGTGTGTGTGCAAGTGAGGGTGTGTGTGTGTAGGTTTTGCTGGGTGTGTGTGAGGGTGCTATTTGTTGAGGTGCTAATGGTGTGTGGCTTTTGTGTTGGATGAGCTGTGTGTGTGTCTGTGTTTGCTGTGTGATGGTGTTGTGTGCTGGCAGGTCAGTGGAATTTGCAAAGGATCATGGTAGGGATTTGTGGGCTTTATGTAGGTGGAGTTGGGGTGTGTCCTTGTTCCATTTTTTTCTCTTCCTGTATTTATTGGCTTTATCATTGCTTGTTTGGCCCTTTTTTTTGTATTTTTTCATTAGTGATTATTGTGCATGTAGGAGTCGTTCTTCTGACCGAGTTGGACGTTGCAGTTGTCTCGTGGGCGCCTGTCCGAGTCGTTCCCGCTGTGTTTCAGCTCCGTTTCATATGCGGTGTACGCGTCGTTCGCGGGGTATTGTGTTTGTTCGGCTGGGTTTTGTATGCGTGTCGGTCGTACTGCTTGGGCTCCGTGCGAGTCAGTCTGAATTTGCCTCCATTGCATCATACTGCGTGGGTCGGAGTTCGCGGGTACGTTTCGTTCGGGTTGTTTCCTGGTGCGTGTCGGTCGGTGCGATTCGCGTTGTTTCCCGGCCGGATAGCTTGTTTCCGTCCGGGTCGTTCGTTCGCCTTGAGTTCCGTACGAGTCGGTCGTGATTCACATGCATTTCATCGTACTTCCCAGGTCGGGCAACGCCGGTACGTGTCGGTCGGACTAGAATCCCGTACTGAGTCGGTCGGGTGGTTTTCCGGCCCAAATCGGAATCGGCCCCTCTGTGTTTGAAAATACCACTTTTAGAAAGTAGGTATTTTCTTGCCTAACTATCCAAGCCTGCCTCTGCTAGGTTGTGTATTCCTTGTCTGGAGTTTGAGTGACAGGGGCTGGGGGATTCCAGGATGCAGGGTGAGTCAGCACAGGGCTGAATAGAGAGATCTGCATGGAGATGGGTGGGAGGAGTTGCACCTGGGACCTGAATAGGGCTGTGCCTTCCCTCCACAATGCTGGCTCCACCTCCCGTGGTGCGTCTGATGTCCCTGGCCTATACTGTGAAAGGAAAGAAGGAGTCTTGTCAACAAAGTGCTCCAGGACTGACCAGAACTGGTTTGGACTAGGCAAAGGCCTCTCTGCCTTCAGAGAACAAAGGGAAAATGAGTATAAAAGAGGGGACCCAAACCCCAGAACTTTAGATCACTTTGGGAAACAAGAAGAACCTTTGCTGAGGAGAGGAACCAGAGAAACTGAGGAGGAGACTATCCCTACGCTGAGTGCTGTTTGGGGGATTGGCCTGCAGTGGTTGCCTGACTGCCAAAGAAAGGAGAAAGGAACTTTGTGTTACTTTCATCAACTTGTCAAGGATCTCCAAGGGCTTGAGAGAGAGCTTGCCTCCTGCTGAAGTCTCAGGGACAACAGACTTCACCCACCAGCTCCCCAAGAGTTCTTTGGAAGTGCCTGCTGTTGTGTTGGGCCTTCTGAGGGACTGCGTGTCGCAAGGAGCTGGAAGCGCAACTCTCGAAGAAGAAGCGTGACGCCGCCGCAGCCGCTGTCGTCGCATCGCTGAAGAAGGGTGCCGCCGCTGTCACTTCGCCTCGCAGAAGTGCCTCGCCGGAGAAGAGTGTCGCCGTCGCATCAGACGCCGTCGCATCATCGGAGAAGCATGTCGCTGCCGCAGCCGCTGTCGTCGCATCACTGAAGAAGGGTGTCGCCGCTGTCGCATCGCATCGTCGAAGCGTCCCGCATCGCAGGAGAAGAGGATCAACGTTGCATCAGACGCCGCCGCATCACCGGGAAGCGTGTCGCAGGGCCTGTCGTAGCTCGGAAGAATCGTTGAGTCGCCGCACGGCCGTCGGGCGTGCACGCATCGTGTCGCATCAAGAAGAAGACGCCATCTTTGTTTCATTGCACTGGATATTCATCGCATCACGGCGTTGCTGGTCACATCGCCACGGAAGCGCAGAAAGAAACCGATGCATCACCTCCCCACGCCGAGAAGAACCAACACATCCCCTACGCATCAGTAGGGACCCGACGCATCACCGTTCTTGCGTGTAAGGAACCGACGCATCACCTTCCCTGCAACACTTTCATTGTATAGCGTTACGCATCCTAAGGTACATTGAACTCAAAGTGTCGCATTTACCATCTAAAGAGAACTGAGCTAATTCTACCATTTTTAAAGTACAGTATTGTGGATTTTTGTCGTTTGTGGTCTTGTGTTAAATCTATATAAAAGATACTTATTTTTAATATACAACCTGTGTGGTGTCCATCTGTAGTGTTGTCACTGGGTTACTGTATGTGTTCACAAATGCTTTACACACTGCCTCTGAGATAAGCCTGTCTGCTCGTGCCAAGCTACCAAGGGTGTGAGCAGGGGTTATTTTAGGAATGTACCCCTTACCCTGACTAGACGCAAGGGTCCCTATTTGGTCAAAGGTACCTACCTCTGCCAACTAGAGACCCCCAAATCTAACAATATATATATATATATATATATAATCTACTGGCAGTCGCCAGTAGGTAGCTATAGTTAAGACATTGTTTCTTTTCAAAAAGCATTCTTTCTTTTGCCAATATTTTTGGCGCCGTTTGACCAATCTTCGCGAAATGTTCAAAACAAATGGCCCACTCACTTCAGCTGCTGTGTTGAAAGTTTCTGGGTGATTAAGCAAGCGGGCGCCGAGATAACGGTAGGTACCAAAACACTCTTTCTTCCTGTTAATTTCTCTTACGACACTGTTGACGCAGCTACAGCCTGAACTGCTGAATGGAATTACACCAAATTTGGCAGAAAGGTAGCTCTGGGTCCAGAGTGCACTCTTTTTGTTAAATGGTGTAAATCTATTCAGTAGTTCCTGAGAAATTTAAATATTTCTCAGATATACAAACATGGACGCAGAGGACCGCGAACCCTCCAATATTGAGCCTGCGATATGATTGGCTGCCAACACTTCAAACCAGGAAGTGTTTGCAGCCATCTTGTGACTCCGTTGAACTGAGTCACAAGAAAAAAGGTCAAAAATGTAAACAAATAAGAAAAGGGGACAGGGTAGAAACACCCAGACCCCCCAGGCCTGCTCAGGAGGTCCCAAAAAAAGTTTTTTTTAAAGAAATTTGGCAGGAGTTTGCATTGGATTCACAAATGTTTTTTAAATGAAGCACGGGCTCCCGGGGGCAATCATTAAAATGGCCCCTGGGACCGCCACCTCTCGGGAGCTATGTTTATTAAATATATGTGTGGGGGGCTCCTGCCCCCCCCACAGAGCACCGGCGACCACCACCTCCCCGGGGCTAATTTAATGTAATGCATAGGGTCGCGCTGCCCCCCGCAGCCCGGGGACCGCCACATCCCTGGGGCACAGATTAAGTAAAGGCGGGGGTCCGTTGCGTCCCCCCAGCACGGGGACCACCACCTCCCAGGGCTACAATGCAGATGGGAGGGGGGCCCTGGAGACCGCCATCCCCAGGGCTGGCTCCAGCAATGTCCCGGGGTGCCCACCCCCGGGACATTGCAGTTTGCTAGGGCATGGCGGGAGCACTTCTCCCACCATGCCATAGCACGCACTGCTTTGCTTCATGGAAGCAAGAGCATTGAACATGCTCTCGCTTTCATGAAGCGAAGCAGAATTGCTTTTGGGCAGAGGGAGCTGTATTTTGTAGCTCACTCTGGCCAAAAGCAATGTTGGCTCCCGCAGGAGGTGGGGAGCCGGCCTTGAGGCTCCCCTGCGGTACCCAAAGATTTGGCCAAGCCCCGGGGGATGGGGTTTCCGGGGCTGAAAATGGCCCGGGAGGGGAACCTTCCTCTCTGTTTTTTATTTCAATAAAAAAATGGCCGGGCCCCGGGGAGATGGGGTGCCCGGGCTTAAATTCGCCTGGGGAGAGTGCCGCACTGCCAGCCACACTTACAAAAATATTTAAAAAAATTAAAAACAAATGGCCAAGCCCCGGGTGATGGGGTCCTCTGGCTGAAAATGGCCTGGGGGATAGGGGTCCCTCAGCCCCCTCCCCTCTGGCATTAAAATAGGAACATAGGCCTAGCCTTGCGGTATGGGGTCCCCGGGGCCGAATTCGACCTTGGGAGGGGGACCAAGCAGCCCCCCTTCCTTTTTAATTTAATTTTTTTTAAATGGGTCAGGCCCCGGGGCATGTGGTCCCTGGGGCCCAAAAGAGTGAAAGAGAAGGGGGGCCACACAGGCCCCCTTCCTGACATACAAAAAAAGACAATGCCAGCAACTCGCCGGAGGCCCAGTCCCCTTTCTCCACCACTCTGCAAAAGCGCCTCCTGGCATGCTCTTGGTTGGGGGATAAAGTCTCCTTCGATGCTGAGGGTCCTTAGGGACCAACTATCCTTACTTACTCATACAAATAGTAACACATACACACTCAGCTATACATTCACTGACAGAAGCATGCACTCATCTATATAGCCACTCTCACATTCACTCACTCACGCATACAGTCACTCATATACCCCGTCACTCACATATACTCACTTCCACATGCTCAGTTACTCACCCATACTGACACATGCACTCAATCACTGACACAGTCATACAGACACTCACTCACCCATACATCTCACACATGCAACAGTACCCCATACAGCCACTAACTCACCCACTCACTGATCCATACAGGCAGTCACACATCTCTTCACCCACAAACAAAGACACTCGGACAATCATAGACATAGTCAGACAACCAATCAATCACCCATATAGCCATACATGTACCCACTAACACACTCATACACCCACTTAGAATTGACTGACAGATACACATTCACACAACCAGTCACTCACCCATTCATTCACTGAGACACCTAATCACTCACTTATACAGTCAGTTGTGCACCCACTGAGTCCTCAATACAGTCACTCATACACCCACTGATTAACCAATACACCTTGGTATATATATTTAACACTCATAAACTTTTAAAAAACACTCACAGTCACTAGATGATGTCATCACTGATCATCACTGTCATCACTGATTTGCCATTGGTTGTATTTTAAATAAAATCGACCTGTTCCACGATCTAGTGATCGCCGATCTGGAAATCATGGAAAATACAACCAATGGCAAAAAAGAGAACCTATCCAAAAAAGAAAGAACAGCATTGGAAGGACTTATGAAGAATGATGATATAACAATCAAATCGGCCGACAAGGGCGGGAATGTAAGATATTAAATACAAAGGACTACATTCAGGAAGCAATGGGGCAACTCGGTGATAATACGAACTACACTAGACTACCATCAAACCCGATAAATGCATTAACCATTGAATTGGAAACCAAAATCAGAACATGGCAAAACGAAGGCCTCTTGAGTGACGAGGAAGCCCTGTTCTTAAAAAATGACAGTCCGGTGATGCCGACCATGTACTTTCTGCCGAAGGTACACAAGACCTTAATTAATCCACCTGGAAGACCAATCATTTCAAGCTGCAATTCCCTCTATGAAAATATTTCTATATATGTCGACCATTTCCTTGCACCTATGGTGACGAACCTTAGCTCCTGCATTAAGGACACCTGTGATTTCTTGAGGACACTAACCAACACCGGATAGCAAAATAGCTTCCATCTGATAACCATCAATGTAGTTTCATTATACACATCCATCAGTCATGATCTGGGGCTGAATGCTTTTGGATATTTCCTCAGACAACGAAACATTCAGGAACTTAAACACATTAAAATGCTTATGGAGATGGTCGAGCTTTGCCTGAGAAACAACATCTTTCTCTTTAACCATCAGGTATATATGCCCAAAAGTGTGGGACCACCATGGGAGTCTCATTTTCTCCTAGCTATGCCAACCTTACTATGGGCTGGTGGGAGAAGTTCATAGCATGGAATGAGGAGAATGAGAAATATACCACAAAGATCGAACTATGGCTAAGATATATAGACGATCTCTTCCTCATATGGAATGGTAGCACGGATGAGTTCAAGGAATACTTTGAAATCCTCAACAACAACACGGTGGGATTGAAATTCACAGATAACATGAGCAGAAAGCAGGATGTGACGGTATACATAGATAAGAATCAAATTCATACCAAAGTATATCGGAAGCCAACATCGACCAACAGTATACTACACGGCTCAAGCTTCCATCCCACCCAATTGAAGAGAAGTATCCCTTACGGGGAATTTATCAGGATGAGAAGGAACTGTTTGGAAGATACAGTGGCGGAGAAGACCTTTCAAGAGACTGAACAAAGATTTATCAGAAGAGGTTATAAATGCATAGATGTGAAACAGGGGCAAGAACGGGTGAGGAGGATGTCCCTTGCCAAGACTCTAATAAACAAAGAAAGGAAGCGAAAACCAGCAAACAGGATGATGCAACCAGGATGTTTTTGACATATAGCAAGGAAAGTTACAAAATTGTGAACATTCTCAAAAAGTATTAGAATATCCTCATTAAAGATCCAGATATTGGAAGCAAGATAGGAATGAGACCAATGGTAACCTACCGAAAAGTACCCTCATTAAAAGGCAAAATTGTAAGAAGCCACTTTATCACTAACAAACCAATGAACTGGCTTATGAAACAACATGCTGAAACATGAAAGTAGTCAAAGACTTCAAAGGAAGAACATTCTATATTAACATGTGAGGTGTGATCTACACTACATAGGCAGCATAATCTGTCCCTTGAGGAAAATAATTCTAGAGCATTTCAGGGCAATCCGGAGTCAGCTACTAAACTGCACCCACAAATGCTTTGATAAAGCAACTGCACAGGCTAAAAAGCATATAACCAATTCACAAAAGTGAACTTTGAAAATGAAAACTAACAAGGCAATGAGAGAGGTGATGATTTTGGGGTCCCCCCTAACTTAGGGGGAGGACCAAGCAAATGCCTTAAACACAAAGAGCATATCATGCTGAACGATTCAGTGGTGGTCCCATCCTCTTAGGACCACCCCAAGCACAATTATGGGCAAAAATACAATCCCAATCAAAGGCCCTGCAAAGCATTATGGGACGAGATTAGCAGTGGGCAGTGAATATTATAGTATCCAATATCAAAATAATTCTAAAAAGAGCTGCAGTTCAACTAGTCGTTACTAGGTGTCCTCACGAGTCAAATGCAAAAGCATTGAAATTATTACATCAAGCTGCAGTTCAACTAGTCGTTGCTAGGTGTCCCTCAAGTCAAATGCTTTTGCATTTGACTCATGAGGGACACCTAGTAACGACTAGTGGAACTGCAGCTTCATGAAAGGGTTTCAATGCTTTTGCATTTGACTCGTGAGGGACACCTAGTAACGACTAGTGGAACTGCAGCTTGATGTAATAATTTCAATGCTTTTGCATTTGACTCGTGAGGGACACCTAGTAACGACTAGTTGAACTGCAGCTCTTTGTAGAATTATTTTGATATTGGATACTATAGTATTCACTGCCCACTGCTAATCTTGTACCATAATGCTTTGCAGGGCCTTTGGTTGGGATTGTATTTTTGCCCATAACTGTGCTTGGGGTGGTCCTAAGAGGATGGGACCACCACCGAATCGTTCAGCAAGATGTGCTCTTTGTTTTCAAGGCATCTGCTTGGTTCTCTCCCTAGGTTAGGGAGGATCCCAAAATCATCACCTCTCTCACTGCTTGCTAAATTTTCACTTTTGTGAAATGACTATATGCATTTTAGCATGTAAAGATAGAGATACTTGTTATTTTGCCAAAAGTATATGAGGTTTCTGTTTTATTAATTGGGAGTCTGACAAAGCAAATACGCCTGTAGTTTTACAATCATGGTGCCAAAGTCATTCGGCACAGAGTTTCACAGGGACAGCAACACTTATATGAATGCGGTAATGTTATATGTCATCGTCTGAGTCATTATCCAACCCCGGAGGTGTACAGATATTCCCCCCTATATACGTTCCATTTGCCCCACACCCTTCCCCATTTCTTTGGGCATTTCCTGTGAATCAATGTGGCCTTCTCTGCTACCATAGCTATATCCATATCTCTACCCCAGTCCATTAAAGTCGGTATATTTCCTGCTCCCCATTTTTGTGCTATGTTTCGTTTGGCTATCATCATGCCTGTCGTTGCCCACTGACGTTCAGCGTGGTTAAGGTCTGTTGGTCCCCAGATGTTGAGGAGGCAGCATTTAGGCTCAGGCGGGACTTGCTTCTCGGTGACCTCCGTGATGGTTTCCATCACTGCCACCCAGTATGGTGTAAGCTTTGTACATTCCCACAAGGTGTGATAAAAGGTACCTACGGCGCCACAGAGGCGTAAACAGTATGAATCAGGAATTCTTCCCATCTTGTGCAGTAGTACCTGTGTATAATAGGTCCTGTGTAATATTTTAAACTGTACCAACCGCAGTCTAGAGGAGATTGCCACCTCTTTAGGCGATGCAATCGCATCTCGCCAGTCAGGGTCGTCCATGTCTCCAACCGCCGTCTGCCAGAGCGCCCTGAGTCGGTCGAGTGGGTCTGACCGGTTATTGATAATTCTTTTATAGGTGAGTGAGGTTGCTTTTTTGTGTAGATAATCAGTAAGCAGTCGGTCCTCTAAGGGGGATGATTCAGGGAGTATTTCTGCTGTTGGGAGGGCTTCATCTATTGCGTGTTTAATTTGCATATATCGGAATTGTTCTCCCGGAGCCATCATGTATTGTTCTTGTAGGTAGGCAAAACTGACGACCTCTCCATTGTGCCAGAGGTCCCCCAGCCGGGAGATTCCTATCAGATCTCATTTTTTAAATTCTTTGCTTTTTCCCAATGTTTCTAGTTTGCCTGTGTCTAACCCTGGGCAAAGCACTACGCTACGCTCGCGTAGTTTGCGAAGTTTGCGCTACTTTGCACAACGTGAATTGCACGTAGCACAGTGCAAACACGCGTAGCGTAGCGTAGTGCAGCGGTCATTTGCTTGCTCGCGGTCCTCAACGTCAAGTTGGCGACCGCGAGCAAGCAAAATGACATCCCGGCGAGACTTTTTCTCGTTCGCGATCAGCAACATCAAGTTGCCGATCGCGAGCGTGGAAAATAAACCTCCCGGCGAGATTCTCAACGCGGGAGGTCAGGTTTCTCATTGCGAGTGGTCGCGTATGCTCGCGACCGCCGCGATGAGAAACTACCAGTCCGCGTTGAGAAGCTGCCGCTCGAGTAAAAATCTACTCGAGCGGCAGTAAAAGACAGCTCGCACTGTGCAAGATGCCGTTTTCAATGATTGCACAGTGCGGACAAGCATCCGGCACTGTGCAATCATTGCGAACAGTGCACTACGCAGTTCGCGTAGTGCTACGCGTAGCTCGCGTAGTGCGAGCTGCACTTTGCGTAGCTTCGCGTAGCGCTACTTCGCGAACTACGCCCAGGCTTACCTGTGTCCCATAGTGGAGTGTGTTGTGTCAGTCTATTTGCCCAGCCCAGGTGCTTGGTTACCGTGTGCCATATACGAATTGTGTGTGCCGTGGGGCCCATGAGGTCTTGGATTTTCTGTTTGTTATAGAGCGCCCTATTGACGCCACCTTTCCCCAGGGTCACTCTGTCTAGGCGTTAGGCAGGGTCTGTGTCAGGTACATGAAGCCATTGGTTGATGACTGTGAATTGTGAAGCCCAGTAGTACGCCTTGATATCAGGTAGGGCAATCCCGCCATCATACCAACTTCTGACTAGTTTATTCGCTGCCACTCTTGCCGGTTTGCTATCCCAAAGGAGAACAGTGACCTCCGAGTTTACTGCTCTAAAATATGAGTCGGGGACTGGATAGGGCGTGTTGTGTAGGGCATATAAAAATCTGGGCAGGGCCATCATTTTGAAAAGAGCCGCTCTACCCAGTAGGGTGAGTAGCAGTGCTCTCCAATGCTTGATGTCGCGCTTCAGCCTTTGCAGCGGGGCTTGCAAGTTAAGTGTTATGAATGTGTCCGGATCTGACGTTACATGTATGCCAAGGTATTTGAAACTATCCATTACTATCTGGACCGCGCATCCCTTTGGGAGACGTGGAGGTCGCCCATGTATTATGTAGAGTACGGACTTATCCCAATTAATGGCATACCCGGACACCGATCCAAACACTGCACAGATGTTGAGTAATGCGTGTAGGGATCGCGTGGGCGAGGCGATATATAGTAAAACATCATCAGCGTAGAGGGAGATACGATCTTCCCATCCCTCCCTCCATTTTAGACCTTGGACCACGGGATGCCACCTAACCCAGGCCGCCAGCGGCTCCAGGACCAATGCGAACAATAAGGGTGACAATGGGCAACCCTGTCGCGTTCCTCTACCCAGAGTGATCTCCCGCGATATGTGTCCATTGGCGACTACATGCGCCACAGGATTGGTGTAGAGTAGGTGTATCTAGGAGCAGAACTTCGGCCCAAACCCTAAATATTGAACGACCGCAAACAAGAAAGCCCATTCCACCGAGTCAAAGGCCATTTTTGCATCCAGCGAGAGGACCGCAGAGCCTTCCTGTACTGTGTGTTTCGACATCAGATATTTTGGCATTGCAATCTCAAACTGAGAATACTCCTCCGGACGAAGAGTTGTATATTCATCTATAATGTGATCATCAGAGGCGGAATAATCAGTAAGTCATACCTCATACCGAGCACTGAGCACAATGGAAACATGGAGGTGATTGGATGGGATGCAACCAACTGAGTACAAAGTCAATCATAGACCACTATGGAATTGGCAATCGTAAATAATGGAGACTTGAAGAAGCAAGACATAGGAATACCAGTATGAGGAAGCGTAGCTCACCATTTCGGTATAGAGCTCAACTTCATAAACAATAAAAAATAAACATACAGGTAACACGTCGGCCCCACGGATGAACCTATGATGATTCAAGCAGGATATCGAATCCAAGACAATATCACCAATACCATAGCAATATGCATCCACTCAATGAATGAGTACATGACTAAACTCGCTAATATCGAGATTAATAACAATCTAAGACTGCATGACCGTATAGAATGATTGCCTGATACTTCATTTTTCCCCAAGAAAGACCATTTTACATTGTAAATAAGAGGAACTGTGACCACATAGAACTACTAGTCCCATAATGCCTCATAATGGGGTAATATGGCTGAACTATAAATAGATGAAACAGAGGATGGACTTACGATACGGTGAACAAGACCATTTCTTGGTCGAAACGCGTAGGTGTGGGTGGTGGTGATAATTGTGCCCTGACAATAAATCGAAGTTAAGGAACGAAGACTCCTGGAGTGCGGTGCTTTTCTTTTGATGAATAATTCAGACTAAGCAGCAACAGTAGTAGATCATCCATCTTATTGTGGAACATGAATGCAGATGTCCCTGTTTGGACATAAGCCCTGGACAGTGTCCTGTGTATAGATAACTCACTATTTTGGTCGTTGTGATTATTTGGTTGATTTTTCTGGTGTCAAACAAACCGTTGTGCATTTGATAAGGTGTACTAATAAGAGAGGTAACTGTTAATGAGCATGTTAATTTGAGATATGCGTCTGACATATTTATTGAAACTTTCCCTTTTGATTTTTAGCCGTTACACGTAGCACTATTTACCTCTGGCCACCTGTCTGTAATTTGTTGAGTACATAAGTAATCTAAAATTTTCTCCTTCCCTTTTACTTTAATCAGCATGTCCACTCTCTTCGCTATTTGTTTGCTAGGTTAGGCCCTTATTTGTCATTATGCTATCATATACAACTGGGCAGATTTTAGCTATAGTGTTCCACGACTTGAGGAACTAATTTCTTTGGCTGTATACTCTTTTGGGCCTTCTGTTACTGAATGTTCCTCCAATTTCATTACTAGGTTCATTTTGCACCAACTGTTAATTTCCACAACAATGTGAGTGACCACCTTCCTCACTCGGTTATAGGTGGGCAATGGCCCTGAAGCAGCAATTGTCTACATATTCCGTACGCATTCCCACCCACTGAATCAATGGTAAAGTGCAATTCTACCATGTACACGTAACACATCAACTCATACATGATCACTACTGTAGCTCTTTACTCCCCATGCATCATGCAATCACCTACAGGCAACACAAAAGTCTTACACTCGAAAAGGCGACTTGCAATAACACAGTAAATCTCACTTGAAATGCCTGGCCTGAGGAATTAGCTGTACAATTGTTTTGCTTCCTGAAAGCATTTTAACTATAACTTTGTGTCCAATTTAGAGGTTGGTGGGCAGCCTGCCGTCCACCTGAGGTGCAGAGATAATAACTTTTGTGGTCCGGGTGGACTACCACCTGCCATATTTAGAGATCTCTGCTGGCCTATGGAAGATCTCTTCAGAGGAGCCACCGTTACATAGTGGCTACTATAGTGGGAGTTTTTTTTCTCGTAAAACTAAAAAACGAGCGACTCTGACATCCTGGGTATGGGGATAATTTTTATGTGGTTTTTACACTCTGTAGGATCGCTAGGCTTATATTGGTGGTTTTGAAAAGGGAAAAAAGTACATACGTCCATCCACTCCAGTGCTTAATTTTAGCCGGTGCTTTCCGGTGCTCAACACCAGCACTTAATTGGTTTCCGGTGCTTGGCACCAGCACCTAATTGTCAACACCATACTTGGAACGGTCCACCACATGGTGGCACTGCTCATCTAATTTAGAGATGAGCAGAACAATGGTAGTTTAAGACTACAATATACATTAAAGTAGTGCTAATCCCTGCCTCCCCAGCCATTCCTTTAGCTCTGGGGACCTGGAATAATCTGAACTGTCGCATTTACATGTGAGAGAGATGGTTAGTAGTTGTTCTGGCAGCGATGACAAAGGCGATGGGCGGTGCAAGCTGCAGTGGCCTCCCGGTCAGAGCTCTGGCACTTAATATTTTTCAAACTAAGCACTGACCCGCTCTAAATATTGTGAAAAAGCTCATGTATTTTCATTGACAGCCCCAAGTCCGTTGTGCGGTTGGTGTAAGATTTACATCAGCAGAGTCACCAGGGGCATCACTGGCAAAAACATGACAGAGCGGGTAGACTGTCAGTTTGGCGGACAGGATACCCTATCCCCCTGGTTCTACATCAGACCTTTTGTGTGCTGCAACATTGCCTGTAAATAAAGTGTTCCACTTTGAGCTGTATGGCATGTGGAAATAGTATTTCCAGACATGCAAGCTATCTTCTTCTTGTTTTTTCAAGTACTTGTTTAAAAAAAAGAAGAAAGAGAAATGAGTGCATTTGCTGTTAGGAACTTTTTATGCATATGACTAGTAGGTTTTTACTGAATAGTGAGTATATATAGTATTTGTCAATATGGAACCGTTCGATCTCAGCCAAATAATTTTTGTAGCTCTTGCTTTTCAGAGATTTTATATTACCCAGTACAATACAACATACATTACACATACACATTCAGTACAGGGAGAGTGGAATTTTGGTCTGCCCCTTCAGCCATTGGCTGTTGGAATTTTTTTTTTTTAAATCCATTGGTTGGGCGTGAGGCCCTTAATGCCATGGTGTTTTGTGGACAGCTACATGGCTTTTCTAATGTTTTTTACAGTGGCTTCTGCTATAGAATGGGGCTTTTAGTTCTCTGTGGTAACGTCTTGCCTGTTCTCCAGATTATTCGGCTCCCTTGCTGTCTCTGTGCCCCCACCAACATGTAGGATCTGACCCCACTGCTTCCACTCCTGCTTTTCCAGTGATTGTGGAATTGCATCACAAGCACTGGCAAATACAATAGCATTGTCCAGTTATGTCCAATGAAAAACAATTAATTCCAAGATAACTGCTTCGTGTGTGCATGAATGCACAGCAGCCTTCTTGTAGTGTTTTTTCTTATGTGTCATCCCCTTAGGTGATGAGTCTTCTTCTCCAATAGACCAACATGTGGTCAGAGAACTGAGATACCTAACTGCGAGGAGGGAAGTATCTGAGGAGGGATATATACCTACATTCACCAAGAGGTGAGAAAGGAAGCAATTCCTTTTTGTTTAGTTACCCTCACACAACCTAGTCGTGCCATGCTTCATCATGACCACCTCGACGCCTACAAGTCGGGGTGGGCTCAACCACAGTGTTGGGAGCTCTTGTGAAAATGAAGACCAGGGGATTAAAGATAAAAAACCTCATACAGGCCCCGGTTTCCCTTTATTCTTGGGTCTGTCAGGGGTGTTAAAATAATAAAAAATAGGGTCAATGGGAGTATTATGGTCCTATGACCCTATTGCCAACATGTTTCAGTCCTGAGTCGGCCGTGAAGGTCCTGGACTTTCTTCAGGGCAAAGGTCATCCACCCTGGAAAAACAGAGAGAGGGAGTCCCTATCCTGTAAGTTAATAAGGGCAGAGTAGCTGCTCCTTATGTGAATGCTACAGATGTTTGATCTGTCATGCGCGGTTCTCCATCTGTGATAAACAAAAACAAAGACAGACACCACACAGTTTTTTACCAGCATACTTCATTTAGGTAATGCAGTCACGTAACTTCCCAGTTAGGTGAGTTGGTTGAGACCAAACATTAAGTAAATGCCAGGTGAGTGTGCAAATAAATGTTCGCAATCTCATCCAACTTGTGCCACTCACAGCTATATCTGTAACACAAATTTGCTATGTGGCAGATAAATGTGTGGTGGCGATTTCACTCACATACTGACATTATCAGCAAGCCAGTGCGTGTACATTCAATAGTGTAAATACTGCGTGACAATCTCTACAAACAGCACTGGGCTGCTACCATTCAAAGTGAATTATAAAAACATGCACTCACATCTCTTTAAATAAAACCATCCAATTTCTTACCCAAATTGAGGAGAGAAAGTAGGACCAAGTAGGTGTACAGGCGGGGCAGGATCCTTGATGGAGTAAGTACTGATATTTTGATTGGGCAACTGTACAGTACAGTACTTTATTTCCTGCTTGACGGAGGCCCTCTGCCCAATTTCTAAAACGCTAGTTTCCGTTATCTTTACCCTCTCCCTACCCCATGGCAACATAATAGGGTTTGACTACAGGGCTACCCCATCATGCCTAGCGGTCCCCTGTGAAACGGTTTCTCTCCTCAATTTGGGTAAGAAATTGGATGGTTTTATTTAAAGAGATGTGAGTGCATGTTTTTATAATTCACTTTGAATGGTAGCAGCCCAGTGCTGTTTGTAGAGATTGTCACGCGGTATTTACACTATTGAATGTACACGCACTGGCTTGCTGATAATGTCAGTATGCGAGTGAAATCGCCACCACACATTTATCTGCCACATAGCAAATTTGTGTTACAGATATAGATGTGAGTGGCACAAGTTGGATGAGATTGTGAACATTTATTTGCACACTCACCTGGCATTTACTTAATGTTTGGTCTCAACCAACGCACCTAACTCGGAAGTTACATGACTGCATTACCTAAATGAAGTATGCTCGTAAAAAACTGTGTGGTGTCTGTCTTTGTTTTTGTTTTTCACAGATGGAGAACTGCGCTTGACAGATCAAACATCTGTAGCATTTACATAAGGAGCAGCTACTCTGCCCTTATTAACTTACAGGATAGGGACTCCACTCTCTTTGTTTTTTCCAGGGTGGATGACCTTTGCCCTGAAGAAAGTCCAGGACCTTCACAGCCGACTCAGGACTGAAACATTTTGGCAATAGGGTCATAGGACCATAATACTCCCATTGACCCAATTTTTAATTATTTTAACACCCCTGACAGACCCAAGAATAAAGGGAAACCGGGGCTGTCTGAGGTTTTTTATCTTTAATCCCCCTGGTCTTCATTTTCACAAGAGCTCCCAACACTGTGGTTGAGCCCACCCCGACTTGTAGGCGTCAGGGTGATCCGATGATGAAGCATGACACCACTAGGGTGTGTGAGGGTAACTAAACAAAAAGGAATTGCTTCCTTTCTCACCTCTTCGTGAATGTAGGTATATATCCTCACACAGATACTTCCCTCCTCGCAGTTAGGTATCTCAGTTCTCTGACCACATGTTGGTCTATTGGAGTATTTTTTGTGGTTCAATGTCTTGACATGGGAGGTTATACTCCAACTTAGGATCCTCTCAACCCTCCAGGCATTGGGGATTTCTTCCCCACAGCCCTTTGTTTACACAATGAGTCTTCTTCCCCTCCCCACTTTTTATGTTGAGCCCTTTTTTGATATTTGGGGTAGTTTGTGCTTAAGCTTGTATAACATTTTTTCCAGAAAAGCAGCCCAGGACAAATCTATGTCCTTTTTCCCATATGTTGGGGATTTCAGAGGTATCAAGGTATGTGGATTCTCTAAGTGGGGACAAAGAAAATAGCCAAAATATAGCAAACTTTGGGGTTTTGTGGAGGAATGGGAAAAGTGCTGTGCAAGAAAGTCATCAACTGATGGTTTGCTGTGCAAAGGCCATTCTATTCCCAGCTTTCAGGAAAAGACAGAATTGTAAAATAAGCACTGGAAAGGCAAATAGGTCTGGCGTTGGCCACCAGTCTTTTGGCAATTCATATTGTTGCATGGTTTTTGCAAACAGTTATTATTTGGTAATACCAGGCCAGCCTAGGCCAGCCAATGCTGGGCTACTGGTCTTGTTGCACTGCAGCTGGGGCAAAATCCTTAGGTGGGGGCTAGGGTCCCTTGAGTTCAAGGAATCTGGATTCTGATAGCACTCCCGGGTCCGGCTGACACAGGTGCAGACTTGGGCTATCTCAGATTGGTGCTTTTGTGCTCCTGGGGACTGGTAACAAAGGGAACAAATGATGGAAGGAATGCTGAACAATGCAATCATTCAACCCCAGTCACAAGGATCTGGGTTAATCCATCGTTCTTTTGCTCACCACGCCACCCCATTTGGACCCAGCCATATGCCAATCAGTCTTGACCTTGCTCCCCATGGGAACAGTCCAGCAGTGTCAAGACTCATTTGCATACGGCTGGGTTTAAACTGGAATGGCATGGGGAGCAAAAAACAATGGATTTAGGCCCAGATCTAAGTACTGGGGAGAATGTTTGACATTGTTCAACTTTCTGACCATCAATTGTTCTTTTAGCATTTGTCACCCTAGGGGGATGGGTATGCCCAGACCTGGATCCCATGCTCTCCATGCCACTGGAGTAAAGCTAACCTCGCTGATGAGGGGTGAAACCATGAAACAGGTCACAGAATTCTTGTTTCTGGTCCAGGGAGGACCTGGCCTGGCAGCTCAGGCTGGACTGTTCCCATGGGGAGCAGGGTCAAGACTGATTTGCATATGGCTGGGTTCAAACTGTAATGGCATGGGGAGCAAAAGACAATGGATTTAGTCCCACATCTCTGTAGTGGGATTAATGTTTGACATTGTTCAGCATTCTGTCCATCAATTGTTCTTTTTGCATTTGTCACCCGAGTGGGACGGGTATGTCAAGATGTGGGTTCCGTGCTCTCCATGCCACTGGAATCAAGCTTGTCTGGCTAATGAAGGGTAAAACGCTGAAACCGGTCCTAGGATGCGTGTTTCTCAACCATGGAGGACCTGGCCTGGCAGTTCAGGCTGGACTTTTCCCATGGGGAGTAGGATCAAGACTGATTTGCATATGGCTAGATTGAAACTGGAATGGTATGGGGAGCAAAGAAACGATGGATTTAGGCCCAGATCTCACAACTGGGGTGAATGTTTGACTTTTGCTCAACATTCTGTCCATCAATTGTTCTCTTTGCATTTGTCACCCTGAGTGGGATGGGTATGCCCAGACATGGGTCCCGTGCTCTCCATGCCACTGGAGTCAAGCTAGCCTGGCTGATGAGGGGTGAAACCATGAAACCGGTCACAGGATGCTTGTTCCGGTCAAGGGAGGACCTGGCCTGGCAGTTCGGGTTGGTCTGTTCCCATGGAGACCATGGTCAAGACTGATTTGCATATGGCTGGGTTGAAATAGAATAATATGCGGAGCAAAAAAACAATGGATTTAGGCCCAGATTTCTGTACTTGGGTGAATGTTTGACATTGTTCAACATTCTGTCCATCAATTGATCTTTTTACATTTGTCACCCAGAGTAGGATGGGTATACCCAGACGTGTGTCCTGTGCTCTCCGTGCTACTGGAGGCAAGCTAGACTGGCTGATGAGGGGGAGAACTCCGAAACCAGCCCCAGGATGCTTGTTTCCGGTCCAGTGAGGACCTGGCCTGGCAGGTTGGGCTGGACTGCTCCCATGGGGAGCAGGGTCAAGACTGATTTCCACACGGCTGGGTTTAAACTGTAATGTCATGGGGAGCAACAAAACAATGGATTTAGGCCTAGATCACTGTTGTGGGGTGAATGCTTGACATTGTTCAACATTCTGTCCATCAATTGTTCTTTTTGCATTTGTCACCCGAGTGGGACAGGTATGCCCAGACATGGATCCTGTGCTCTCCATGCCAACGGAGTCAAGCTAGCCTGACTGATGACGGGTGAAAACCCAAAACCGGACCCATGATACTTGTTTCTGGTCCAGAGAGGACTTGGCCTGACAGTTCGGGCTGGACTGTTCTCATGGGAAGCAGGGTCAAGACTGAGTTGCAAATGGCTGGGTTTAAACTGGAATGGCATGTGGAGCAAAAGAAACAGTGGATTTAGGCCCAGATCTCTGTACTGGGGTGACTGTTTGACATTGTTCAACATTCTGTCCATTAATTGTTCTTTTTGCATTTGGTGATTGGTAGAGGCAAAACTTCTGCGGTGTCTGCCAACTTGTTGGTTTGGGCTCTTGTAGCTTGCATGTCACTAGAGCTGTTTTTGCAGAGGCCGCCTCTGAAGGGGTCCTCACGGGCCAGCGCCAAAGCAACCTCCAGAGACCCTGAAAAAAAGGGTTTGGACCGCTGCGGCATGTCCCAGAAAAAAAAGAGGAAACACTCCCCCACACCCAACACCCCAAGAAAATGTGCAACAAAAGTGGTGAAAAAAATACCCGGGCAATGGGGGAGCCAGGTGAGGTTTGAACCCCCCAATGGGGGGACGCTGTTTCCGACCAGCAGGGACAGTGGGGAGGGGGGTATAAGGCACCGCTTCCCCAGCACAGCTCACTTCTTTCGCTTCTTGGAGCTGGGGGGCGGTTCGCACTACAATTTCAGAATTTCAAAAGGCCTTATCGGAGACTACTACCAGCAGAGGCCACTTCTGTTGGCAAACTGTATGCGCGGTCCTGCGGGGGAAATCCTACGAAGGCACATCTCTGCGGCGTGGAGGTCAGCTGAGGCCCAACCAGGTGCACCGCCGCCAGCCCGGCACCATCAGCGTAAAGTAGCGGTCCACAGCGCACTCCCGGGTTCGGTGGTAGAGGACACCACACCCTCCTCTTTGGAGTGACAGCAGAGGATCCAGCTGAGGGTACTGAGGTACGGTCACCACGCCCTCCACCTTGTGGAGCCAGGCCACAGAAGACCAGCCGAGAGGCAAGCGGCTGCGGTGGACGACTGCGAGGAGGCCGATCATTGGAGCAGCGAGTTCGCATGCCTGATTCCCAGCTAGGCGGACCCAGGGTAGCGAGGAGGTAGGCTGCAGCAGGGGACACCAGAGCAGTGGCCGGCCTTTGGAGCAGTGAGGTGGTGTGTGGGGATCCCGGACAGGCGCACAGCACTAGAGGAAGGAGATCGGCTCAACGAAGCGCTGCCCCTCCACTGTACTGCTGGGCCTGGCCCAGGAGAAGCGAGAATTTAAAGGTACAGCACATGGGGCCAGCTAGGGGATGACGTAACAAGCTGGCTGAAGTTTTCACAGGAGCTATTAAGCTTCCCAAGGCTGAGAAGCAAGTTCGCGCTATATAAAACTCCCTGCCCCAAAAATAATCCAATTCCATTTGGCAAGCATTTTGGGGAACTTGCGGAAGGGTTTCTCTCATGCAGCTGCCAAGCATTTGTCAAGATTAGATATGCGGAGTTTGGTGCATAAACAGAGCAGCAGCACCCCACTGAACCCGTCACAGGGACTGGGGACAGTCCAATTCTACTGCGACATGACCCAGCTGACACAGCAGGAAGCACAGGGCAATTGGTCCAGGCACGCGCAAAACCAGAAAGAGGGCCAGAAGTGCTTCAGGGAGCTCCCCAAGGGGCTGGGACAGCCCGATCTGAGGGTGAAGCGACTCAGCCACTGCAGCAGAAAAACACAGGACACAAGCCCTCACAGTCTGGCGGCCTGGCGACCGCATAACAGGAACATGGAGAGACAGAACACAGGTGCCCAACTAGGGGATTTGGGAGAGCTGCTGCAACGGATTAGGGCTGCATCCGAGATACATGGCATGAGTTGGCTGGAGCCGCACCTGGATGCGGGCGATGGGCCAAGCAGTCAGCAAAAGGAGGGACCAGTGGGCACCAACAGTCCACCAGCAATCAGGAAGCATCAGAGACCTTCAGGGTATGCACGTGCCCCGGGCGGAGCTGGCGGAGTGCAACTACACGGAGGTCCATGCAGTTGGGGGAAAACTCCGCTCCGCTCCACCACCCGTCTCCACCCCCCTAATCAAATAATAGTGACAACATAATTTAAAAGAAATAAAAAGTCACTTACCTGTATTGCGGCGTCCCCGGGCTACCCTCCTCCTCCTCGCCGTACATCTTGCACGAACCGAGCAATACAGGTAAGTGACTTTATTTCTTTTAAATTAGGTTGTCACTATTATTTTATTAGGGGGGGTCAAGGCGGGGGGGGCAATTTAGCGGGGGGGCTGGCTAACTCTGCTCCGCTGCGGAGTCAGAGTTTTTTCCCCTCCTCCGCGTTCTCAGCGGAGCGCGGAGTAGGGAAATCTTCGCACACTCCTCTGGCAGAGCGAAGTTCTCCGCCCGTGCCTAGAAAGCACCAAAGAGGGGGGAGGTGAAGAAGAGGCGCAAGAAGACGGACCAGCTTCCAGTAGCCACCACAGCGACAGCGGGTTCCAACGGCGAAGCCAACAGCACGGCAACAAGTGATGAGCCTATCGGCGCAATAGTACACAAATGCTTAAAGTCAATCTCCCCCTTGTTGTTCAATGGTTTAAGCACGCAGGGGCAGGGCATACCAGACACGTGGGTGCCGGGGGGGGGGGTATCTGGGCTCCCATGGCACCTGTTGGATTCAGGGTGCTTACGGCTAGAGCGATTTCAAAGGCAGCAGGACTGGTGCGCCAAGGAAGTCAGCAGTATAGGGCAGTTAAACAGCCAGGCTACGGGGCAGGGTACAGATGAAGGACTCGTGTCCCCCCTGGTGGCCTGGGACAGCACAAGCAGGGGAGGCAACCCGGTGCGGGTGGTACAAGCTCCAGAGGCATATAAAAGGCCATCACCAGGTCACCCATCAATGATTACTAGAGCGACCGGTTTGGCAAGCCTCATCCCCCTAGCAGTAAAGGAAAGGATATGGAGAAAAGAATTTATTGACATTTTTTCATTATTAGAAATACAGGGGCATATTAGCAAGACCCACGTTAAAATTATCGCCGTTTTAGCGGCAGGAAACTGCCGCTAAAACGGCGATAATGGGCTTGCTAATATGCGTTATAGAATTCCAATAGAAGCCCAGGTTAGATGTGCAGGACATCTAACCTGGGCTTCTATTGAATTCCATAACGCATATTAGCAAGCCCATTATCGCCGTTTTAGCGGCAGTTTCCTGCCGCTAAAACGGCGATAATTTTATCGCCGGTCTTGCTAATATGCCCCACAGTTGGAAGGTTTGGACTTAACCGTTTGCTATAAAAAAGAGGAAGATAGGAGGGAGAGGAGAAGAGAGAAAAATAAATTTTGACAATTGGTTGGATGCATTCAGAATTATGGTATGCATTATTGTAGAAATGTTTCCCCACTGTGCAACAGACCTCTGGCTGTATGAAGCCAACATCCAAGGGGCACATAGGCAATTGCCAGTGGATGTCTGGTTAGAGTACGTTAAATGTTTTAGATTGAAAATGCAGACACACCCTGAAATGGAATGGAATGAGGAGGATGTGTCAGAGTTCATCCACAAAATACTGGTACAAAGGAGGTCAGGACATGGGCAGGGAAGGGCGAGCAGTCCTTTCGGAACACCCCCTATAAGGTGAGGCACAAGTTGGACCATAGACCTTAATCGCACAACTGCTGGAAACCCCCAGCAGGCAAGCCGCTATCTGTTGGGATTACGAAACCAACAAATACACATGGGATGCATCTTGCAAGTTCCAGCACATAAGTTCAGGATGCAGAGGGGACACCCAGCGTCAGGTTGGAGGCGCGGCAAACAGCATGAGGAGAAGAAAGAAAAGAAGAAGAAACACTAGCAGGGACCCAGGGGCTGAGGGCAGATAAAAAGTAGTGGTTTCCGGTTAGCCAGATCCCCCATTAACACACCGCAGCTCAGGAGGCTAGCCAACAGATACCACAACAAAAGAGATGCAGCCCATTTAGTGAAGGGTTTCGAGGAGGGATTTATCACTCCATTTGAGGGCCCCCCTGCCCATGGGCAGAGTAGAGAACCTGAAATTGGCCCTGGAACACCTGGAGGTGGTATGCCAAAAAATCGAAAAGGAGAAGAAACTCGGAAGGATTGATGGACCTCTGCCATTACCCTTGCCCCAGGGGGTTGTGATCCCGCCCCGAAGGGTGGTACCTAAGAAGGAGATAGGCTAGTTCAGGCTCATCCATTACCTGTTTTTCCCCAAGAGCACATCGGTAAATGATGGGATCAGTCCTGAGGCATGCTCAGTTGGGTATGCAACAGTGGACGGCGCTGTTGATTTGGTGAGGGCAAAGGGCCGAGGGACCCTCAAGGTGAAAACAGACATCGGCATTCCACCATCGCCAGGTGCACCCGGCAAGTTTTTAATTTGCTAGGTTTCCAATGGGAGGGGTACAACCATCTTTTACAAGGCAATGCCAATGGGGTGTTCGGTGTCCAGGTCATATTTTGAACAATTCAGCATCTTCTTTGAGTGGGGCCTACATGATCGACACCCACAAGGAGGTGTCCTGCACTACCTTGATTGCTAACTGTTGGTGGGACATGCAGGGTCCTCGGAATGTGGGGATTAACTGGCAGCATTCCAAGACCTAGCAAGGGAGCCGGGAGTACCTCTGGCGGCAGAGAAAATGGTGGGTCCCGCAACCAAACTCACATTCCTGGGGATAGAACTAGACTCCGTAGCAGGAACATTGACTGCCTGAGGACAAGGTGAAGGAGTTCAGGGAGCAGATAGGATCAGTGTGCGGCAGGGAGAGAGCAACCCTCTGCGGGCTCAGAGGCTGATCGGCAAGCTCAACTTCGCAGCCAGAGTAATCCCAGCCGGCTGGGTCTTTGCCATGCACCGAACACAGCTAACGGTGGGGCTCACAGAAAAACACCACCACTTCAGACTAAGGGCAGGGGTCAAACTGGACCTGACCATGTGAGACGCATTTCTCACAAACTTCAACGGGTTACTAATATGGGGAGAAGGCTGGTTAAAGGCCAGGCTGATAGCCCTATTTACTGACTCATCAGGCAGCATTGGATTTGGCGCATCCTTGGGAGATACGTGGTGTGTGGGGCAATGCCACCGACATGGCATGATTTGGGTATCACCAACAACATCACATTCCTGGAACTATTTCTCATTGTAGTTGCAAGGTCAGTATGGAAACAGAAGCTGGGGAACATGAAGCTGATGCTTTGGTCAGACAACAAAAGGGTGGTGCATGCGATCAACAAAGGTACGGCCAGGTGTCTTGACATACTGATATTAATGCATTGCATGGTTAAATTGCAGCTGAAGGGGAACATAAAGCTGAAGTCACGCCACGTACCAGGGGTGGAGAATTCATTAGCAGGCGCACTTTCAAGAGCGCAAATCGACAAATTCAGGGACTTGACCCCAAGAGCGGAATGGAGGATGACCCCTTTCCCAGAGAATGTATGGGGTCTGTCAGAACAGGAACACTGATGCAGATCGGGAGGCTCAAGACACTAGGAGACCCAAGGGAGACAACAAGGACAGTGGAGCGCTTCATACAGTGGGCATACACAGATAAAAAGGTCCAAAGTAAGGGCACAGGCCCACTTGATGGCAGTAGCACATTTATCAAAGATATTCACAGGGCAAGACCCCACAGACATCCACTACATCAGGGCAGCAATGAAAGGGTGGAAGTGCATGGAAGGGAAGAAACCTGACATGCGGCGACCCATAGACTTTAAGAAATTGACCCTGCTAATGAACATGCTGGGGGAGGAGGCAAGAGATGCATTTGAGGTAACACTGTGCAAGGCACCCTTTGAAACGACATTCTTTAGGGCATTTAGGGTCAGTGAACTCGTGGCCCCAGTGAAAAGTGGCAAAGCTGTAAGATGCCTGCAGGCAGCCATCGTCAAACCAGGATTAGCAAAAATAGACCTGCTGTTGATAAGGTCAGAAACAGAGCAGGCAGGCAAAGGGGCCTGGGTGCAGCTTGGATGCATTGAGAACCCCAGATACTGCGCGGTCTGGTGCCTCTTGGCCTACATGGCGATACGTCCCACGGGGAGGTCCCACTATTTAAGCACCGAAATGAGAATCTCCTGGGTAAATTTCAGCTCACAGCAGTCATGCGCCAAGCCTTGGGCAGGGGAAGGCTTCCCGTGGCATCCTTTGGATCACATTCCTTTAGGATTGGAGCAGCAACTTCTGCGGCTCAACAGGGGATGGCAGAGGCCGGGATCAATTCGGTGGGCAGGTAGCAGTCCACAGCTAATTTAAAAAAAAAAAAAGGAGGGAAGAATGAACCATAAAAAGCTGTGCCATCTGACAATGTGATGGTTGCCTCAACAGGGAGATTGGTCTGGGTGGTTGGCCACTCATATGTCACTCGGATGCACACCTGGTGGCTGCACAGCAGTCACAAGCTGAAGGGCAGGCCAGTGGACACGTGCGTCAGGTGGCTGGCCACTCAGTGTTAAAATGGAACCAGCTTTCAGCAACTCTAAGGGAATTGCAGGCGGCGGCCGCATGGCACCTCGACGTCAAGGCGATGGAGGGACCTCCTCCACGCCATCCATACAGGCCTAACGGAGGCAACCAAGCTGTTCGGCAGCATCACCATCATATGGCCCGAGTTGATCACCAGGCTGGCATGCCGAGGTGCCATGTCAAACAAGGCACTTGAGAACTCAAGTAGGAAACTGAACATTGTAGTTGGCAGATTTTGCAGGCTCAGTGGCCTGGAGAGCACCAGGCATGGCCTGGAGCTTTATGCCCAAAA
Organism: Calotriton arnoldi; assembly: GCA_963921515.1. Classification (NCBI taxonomy): domain Eukaryota; kingdom Metazoa; phylum Chordata; class Amphibia; order Caudata; family Salamandridae; genus Calotriton; species Calotriton arnoldi. Next base: position 768,436 of record CAWUFW010007281.1, read on the forward strand.
TGGGGTGCATCTATTTGGAAGAGGGAATGAAAGTATTTTGGGCCAGCCAATGGGGTGCCATGGCATTGGCAGGCTGCACATAATTAAAAAAAGTCAGACAAAGGAGTCGGGGTGAGCCGCCGGGAGACAGAAGCCTCCCTTGAGGTGTGGCGGATAAGAAGGAGTACATTTGTTGGTTATGGAGGCACACTGGCAGGGAGGTATGTAGGAGGAAGGCCACTCACTTGGGAATGCCTTACAGCAGGTTGAGTAGGCTGTAAAGGGGGTAGCAAACGGAGACGGCACTCACAGCCCAGACCCGCCAGATCGCAGGGCACAAAAAGGACAAACAAGGTAGTGAGTTGGGCATAACTCCGGGGAGAGGCTATCCCCTCATGCAACTGGCATGAAAACCAACAGAACAATTTATGATCCCAAAAACTGGGAAGAAAGGATTTATGACTACCAAATGAACTAAGTAACAAACTGTCAGAGGATGATTTATGAACCTGTAAGATGAGGAAAATGATTAATGGCGGTAATTTATGACAGTCTGTGACGATGATTTATGGCCAGGGTCATAGCATTATCACGGCACTGTACTGTAAGAGCTATCTCATACATGTCATGCAAATAAAACTGCGGCCAACATCGACCACAATGTAACAAAATATAACATGTGTTGGCAGCTTCATTGGATGGATGGATGTGATGATTTGCATGTCAGTTTGGAGTGGGCACAGTGCAGGGGTTATCAGGGTATCCTTGAAGTTACTGAAGTGAAATAAAGGCAGAAATAAACTTTTCCCTGTGTCAGGAGCCTCAGACACAGTACAAACTTCACTAGCCCAACATGCAGCAGGTGCAGTCCTTCCGACTGTACAACCTCTCTCTTTACAGTTTCAAGGGCAGCAAGACAATCCTTCTTCTGTCATTTCTTCCAGTAAAGAGTGATCTGGCGAGGAGGGTGCCAGGGGTGCCATTTTAATCCCAGGAAAGTGTCCTGAGGGGACCACGCAGTCACTAGTCAATGGACCTCTGGGTCCCCGTGTGCCACCTAGCTTTCCCAAAGTGCACTATTCTTAGCCACAATCAAAATGTCAAGACCTTTCTTCAGCTGGCAGGAGCTCAGTAGCCCACCCTAGCAGTGTGGCTTCTTGTGGGTAACACATACATGGGAAAACCAGTTTGGGGACAGGTTTTTTCTCCTCGTCCCTGTCACCAATTTGTCTGTAGAAAAAGCTGCCCAGGAGTGTTTTTGCCAGCGGCCCTTTAAAGGGTGCTTCCCCTTTGAAGCTCATCTTTTGGACTAACACTCTGAGTGGCCTTCCTTGGCTAGGAGGTAACACTTCACTCTGCAGCAAACGCCTTTGTTCCTTAGCATGGGAGTCATTCACATGTCTCTCTAGGCAGCCATAAAGTTGTCTATGTGCTAAGGCCTTTGTGAGGCCACTGGACTAGCTGGACAGAGATTTGCAACTTTCTAAGAGTTGCTTAACTTTAAAAGTGACATAAATCTCAACTTAGGCATCAAGGTGGATTTAATGCAATGATTAATTTGATATCTTACAGTACCCAATTAGGTAGTTCCATTCAGAAGTTAGTCAGGCTGGGATGCCAGCCGGTAACCCGGTGTTAGCCAGTGGGGCTACTAACATTTCCCCAACGAAACAACAATTTAGAAGTGTTGCTTTTAACACATATAAAAGATATATATTTTACTTAACAATATACAGCTCCCTGCAATAGGACTTCATAGGCTTTCGTTAGGGGAGTCTTATATAATGTTATGGGATTTGTGGCTTTGCCATTAGTTTTGATGGCAAAGTTGAACTAGCAGTGTAAATGCTGCCCTTCCAGTCTGCAGCAGTGGGCTGGGAGCCATTTTGCCCTTTGTCACACTCAGAGTGTGACAACCAGTGCTGCAGCCTTGTGTGGACACTCTGCCTAACATGCACTGGGTACCAAATACTAGGGACTTATAAGTAAGTCAGTACTTACCTATTGGGTTAAGGGTTAAGAACACTGGCACTGAGGTCTGAATAGCAGGCCTCCATGCCCTCTCAGAGTCGAAAAACCCCGCAGCATCGAACCAAAAATGCAGGTGTGAATGTGCAAAAAGAGGCATTTCCATACATACGTCAAAATATTGAGTTTATGAATAATGGTGATTTGTAGAACTGTAAATTTGGGTTTATTCTTACTATCATGTGATTCAGAGGGCATTTTACAAAATGCATTCTTTTTTGGCACAATGGTTAGTTTTGGGAGACAAAAATGGAGAAAAATTCAATTGATGGTAACAAATGTTCTAATATTTTGTGTTCCCATCCTGATAAAAACAGACACCAAGTGTGTAGGTGCCCAAAACGCAACAAAGAAACAGGGTTGCTTTGGTATTTGCGGTAGAAACAACAATTGGTCTTGACGTACCTCTATGGACGAACCAAAGAGGGAATCACTTATGAAGTTAATTCACTAAGTCATTGAGAAATGTATATATACTCATTTAAACACAAGAGTAAATACTCTACAATAGTACACCCGAAAAAGAGACACAACAAGTGAAATTCTGTGGAAAGGAATCCTTTTTATATTCTTTTACTCATAAACATAACAAATTCAATAAGACACATGGAAAGATATCCATAGAAGGTTGCTCTAATAAGAAGTGCAAGGAAAAGTGCTCATGTGTCAGATGAGTGGAAAAGGGGAAAATCAGGCAGAAAACAATAGTAGAACATAGTTTTGCACAAAAAATACTGTTTACCATGATTGAGAGAAGGATAACTCAGTGTTCTAAGGCCTGACTACAAAACAGTTATATAGTTATATTATTCAAAGTCCGCTTATCGGATGATGCTGCTATTTTTTAATGCATTGTCCAATCTCAGGGATAACCAGTATAATGTAATTCAGGCCATGGAATGGGAAGGCGTTGACGTTTCGACCTGACTTAGGCAATTTTGAGCCTACGAGTGCAGGTCTTCATCAGGACAGAGAAAATAATAGAGACAACCGTGTTGGTTGCCAGACCAGGCAAACCAGGTCAATCCAAAGCTTCTACTACTGCAGCAATCCGTAGTGTGTGTACACAATTATCCAGAAAAATGTGAGATCACCTTACTCTGGCGGAGAAGATTTCCTCACTCTGCTGTGCCTATAAATCTCAAAAGAAGGGTCTTCATAAGGCGTCCTGCAGGAGTCAGGAGTAGATAAAAAGGCATGCAAACAAATCGCCAAATGACCTTGCTGTACGGCGACAGCCCTGTGACAGGGAGCGGTGGCTGCTTTATGTGTGAAGGCTTTGGTATTTGGGCACAGGCTCACACAGCACTAACCCTGGGCGTAAAACTCCGCTCCACTTGCGGAGTTTTAGGAGTTTTGGCATCTCACGTCTCGCGTAGAACGTGGAGTTTCCAAAAACTCTGCACTCCGCAATGGAGCGGAGTTTTATTTTGTTTGCATGCCCGAAATGTGTTTTTGCACGTGCAGGAGCGACTTACCTGGTGCCTGTGATCGCTGACGAGATTTCCCAAGCCGTTCGCAAGCGCCACGAGATTTGCTTGTTGGCCACATGGTCCCACAAGAGTTTACGATCGCGAACACGTTATTCGGATGCGCCATTGGACTTCCAGTGGAAGTTTTGTGAAGAACGCAATCCCGAACACGCAGAATCTGCAATGTGGAGAAGTTTATCTCCCGAGCAGCATCAAAACCTTCTCGAAATGACGATTTGGATTAAAAAAACTCCTCAGATTGACATTTGGCTGTATTTTTTTGTGCAAGGAGTGCTTTTTCTTTTTTTACTTTTTTTTAAGAGGAAGGAAGTGCCCCAGAGTCTCCAACTTCCTGTTACTGTCCAGCAGGCTCCTCCCAGGGCTTTGTCCATCTACTGTTCACTTTTCATTTGGATTTGGAGCTGGAAGGATCACTCTTTGTGGTTGCTGCATCATATATCATTGGATTTGACGACTTTTGAATTTGAGATTTCACAAGTAAGTTGGAAAATTGGTGTTGTTTTTTTTGATTGGGGCAATGCACCTAGATTTATTTGTAGTTTTCATCGTTTTTTTTTATTTACTGTGTTGTTTGGCCTGTAGTTTCAGTAGAGGCCTAGTTGTTTCTTCTTTTATAACGGAAACATGTTGCACAGTTCACTACATTTTCTCCAACTTTTGAAATCATCAATTTGCAATATTTATTTAATTTACTATGTAGCCCAGTAGTCTGCCAATAGGCCTTTCAGTCAGTAGGTCCAGAGCTACTCATGGGTGCATGAAACAACTGTTTATGTGGTGTCTGTTGAATTTAAACATCATTTAGGACATGGATGGCATTGGATTGAAAGAGAAAATGTGTTTTTGGGGGTATTTCACATTTTTTCATGTGCCTTTGTTGGATGTGTTTGGTAACATGCAAACCTTTTTTTTAGCCCTGTGGATTTTTGTTTTTGGCATTGTTTCATTAAAGATGTGTTGTTAGCATGCCTCCTTTGTCTGGCCAGTGTGTGAGTGTGTTTGATAGGCCAGCATTTGCCTTGGGTGAGCCTCCCCATGTGGCCAGGGATCATTTTGTAAAGTCTGTGTCCTCATAGGCCTGCTTGAGTTCATTGTTTTCCAGGCCTCCTGCTGTTGTGACCATGTGGCTGGCGGCCATTTTGTGGCGGCAGTCAGTATGCTTTTGCCATAGGCCTGCATGTCTTCCCTTTGTTCCTCTTGGCTTATTGCTTCTTGTTGTGGTGGCCTGACCATGTGGCTGGCAGCCATTTTGTGAAGGCAGCCAGTGTGCTTTTGCCATAGACCTGCATTGTCTGTCTTCCCTTTTGTGTTGTGACCTGGCCATGTTGCTGGCAGCCATTTTGTGAAGGGGCAGCCAGTGTGCTTTTTGCCATAGGATGACTATTTTCTGGACGTGGGACTAACCCGTTATACACATCAACCAACACATGATTTGGGAACGCTGGGAGCTGTATGGATAACGTCATTTGATTTGATCATAACCCAACAACCTAAGGTACTTCTGTGAATACATGATGAATTACTAATTCCGTGAGGGACTAAGAAGCAGTCTAAGTGCGATAGAGTGCTGGCGTTTCCGAATTGGACTCTGAGACGGTGTTAACACAATACGTTGCCCTGAAGAACGGCGAAACCGCTGGCTGTGCCTACTTGTTACTGAAGTTAACGAAAAAGAGAACCTTTCTGCTTACACAAGAATACAGTGAATGGAATATTATTGAACATTGAAACGTCCCTGTAAGATTGTATTGCTTCTCATCTTTTTGTTGAAATTGTATTTAATTTATGACCATGTGGGAACTGGTCGTTTGAGGTGGGAGTTGCGACACATGAGTGACTATACTGGGTGGTGCAGTTTTTTAGCCTTGCTGCCTTTCTCTGCCCTCAGTGCTTTTGCCATCGCCCTACGTTGTCTGTCTTCCCTTTCTTGTTGTTGTGGCCTTTCCATGTGGCTGGCGGCCATTTTGTGAAGGGGCGGCCAGTGTGCTTCTGCATTAGGCCTGCATGCCTTCTTTGCTGTGGCCATGCCTTCTTGGTGGTTGCTGTTTTGCATGCAATTTATTCTTCTTTTACCCAGCAAGAAATGTAGCACAGTTCACTACATTTTCTAATAAATTTACAATATTATTGATTTGAGTTGATTCATGATGTGGCCTAGTCTGCCAATGGGTTTTTTCAAACCAATAGGCCCAGAGCTACTCATGGGTGCATGAAACAACTGTTTCTGTGGTACCTGTTGAATTTAAACATCATTTTGGGCATGGATGGCATTTGACTGGAATGCAAAATGTGTTTTTTGGGGGTTATTTCACTTTTTTTCATGTGTGTTAAATAAATGCCTTTGTTGGATGTCTGTGGTTGTTGTAACTTGCAAAACTTTTTTTTAGCCCTGTGGATTTTCGTTTTTGCCATTATTGCATTAAAGATGTGTTGTTTAGCATGCCTCTTTTGTCTGGCCAGTGTGTGAGTGTGTTTGTATGTATTAGTGGGCCAGCATTTTCCTAGGCTAAGCCTCCCCATGTGGCCAGGGGCCATTTTTGTAAAGTCTGTGTCCATATATATAGGCCTGCTTGAGTTCATTGTTTTCCAGGCCTCCTGCTTGTTGTTGTTGTTGTGTGAGTGACCATGTGGCTGGTGGCCATTTTGTGGTGGCAGTTAGTGTGCTTTTCCCATTGGCCTGCATGTCTTGCCTTTGTTCCTCTTGGCTTATTGCTTCCATCCATTGTCATCATTTGTCAGCTGCAGCTCCCTGAATGCTGCATCCCAAGTGATGCAACATACCAAACCGTTACATTTGTATTTTTGTTGTTCTTTTTCTTCTTTCCTATCCTTCCTGAGTGTACTGTACATACAGTCCACCCAGGGCCGGCTTTAGCGCTGGTGGCACCCTGTGTGACAATGTCTGTTGGCGCCCCCCCAATGACCACCTCTGCCATGGATTCCCTCACCACCGCCCTTTAACAGTGCCCCTCAAGTCTCCAGAACCACTGTCTCTCGGATTCATTTAGATTTATAGCACCACTCATACCAGTGTAAGGAGTCAGAGCACTTTACATCACACACACATTGCACAGAGACAATCATAGGTGTGTAAATCAGTGTTTAGGAAATGTTACATCAGACAGGACTACAAGGTGTAGTGTAGGAGTAACATGTCATTGATACTGGTAGGCAATATAGTTTAAGTGTCCTTATTCTGGAAAAGCACACATTCAGAATTTAAAATGTAACACCATTATTAGGGGTTCTTTTTAATAACAAGAATTGTTTTCCACCCAAATGAACCCTTTTGGCAAGATTAGGATAATGAAAGACTGGGCAAAAAAATATAGCTCTAACATATACCTTGCAGTTTACACACAGCTCTTTGATGAAAGTTAATAGCTCAATGTTCTATATTACGATTTTGACTTTCAAACGACAAGTAACAAAAGGGGCTCTCTTATAGAAGCAGTAACCCACTGACCTATTTACATTACATGCACTTTGTTATCTGCATGGTACACGTTCTTAGCAGCAGGCATTTTAACCCTCTGCACTACCTTTGGATGAATCAAAACTTCCACTAGACAAACCTCCGGTCTCTTTCCAAGAACACGATAAATCACCGGAGTTATCTTGACGTTTTAATTGATGCCTACAAAAATTGCTGGAGGCCAGGGACGCGCCAGCAGGTTGGTGCTTTTAAAATGATAATATTACTTGTAAAAATGATGCCCCCACCCCAAGTCAGCGCCCGGTGCGGTTGCACCGATCGCACCGCCCTATAGCCGGCCCTGAGTACACCATGAAAGCCTTTGTTGTTGTCAAAGTCTCACAAATGGCTACACTGTATTGTTAATTGTTTTAATAACTGAGGTATTACAAAATATAATAGTAATATAATATTATTAACATTAACAAGTGTGACCACACACTAAGTTATATTACATTTGTTTGTTCTAGCAATTGAACCACAACAATGAATGCCACCTTTCACTGATATTCTTCTTGCTTCTTTGCTTTTAGGTGCACAAAAGGAGGAGACAACATCACCCATTGTACTGCCAGACAGAAGTCCTGCTGCGCACGACGTCACGTGACATTTGTTTGTTCTAGCAATTGAACCACAACAATGAATGCCACCTTTCACTGACATGTGACCACAGACATCTCTTCAACTTGCGCCACTGTGTGCTGCTGACATCTTCAGGATGGCCCCAAAGAAAGGTACAAGGTCCAGTACCAGGAAAGCTGCCAGTGAGAAGAAGGCACTGCCACTTACCACCACCGGTATGTCGCCCAAGACCTTTTTCGGGAAACCCAAAATTGCACCTGCAGCAGTGGTGTCCGGGGAGCAAGCTGGGAGCAGCACCCCTGCATCAGTGGACCCACCCCACCAACCTAGGCCCAAGCCCATGAGGAGGATGATGACGAGCCAGTCATCATGGACATTAGTCCCGCCCCAGTGGAGACCGACATTACCCCATCCCAAATTGTTGTAAGGGATGTGGCACAGATACCACTAACACAGATACCACCAACACCAACTCCAACTTCCATATTTTGAAAGGCCCGGCAGCGACCTACATCAACCACAACCACCTCAGTAGAAGTAAGTACTGCAGAGAGTGCATCATCGGAAGAGGGTAAATGTTATATTGCATAGCTGTCACGGGTCTTTTGTAGATCCTGTAACACAGTAGAATGATTATCTACGTCAAAGGTTGCGGCTGCCGCCACAACGTCTAGACCATCAAAGTCTGGCACAAACATTTTGATGCCAAAGAGCATTTCGTATGGGGTTCGTCCACCCAGAGATCTTCTAGGGAGATTAATGAGTGCACGATGAACACCATACAAATGGGCCAGCCAGTTCCTGTCAGTACCTAAGACTCTAGCTGTCAAGGATTTGCTTTAAGTCATGGTTCATTCGCTCCACAATTGAATTGCCCTCAGGCCTGTATGGAGATGAAAACTGCACCAGCATCCCCATTGACTTCATCGCGTACTTGTAAGCCTTAGAGGCAAATGCTGGACCTTGGTCCAAAGAGAAGGTGCCACAGGCAAACATCCCGACAAAGACACGCAAATCCCTGATGACATTTCGAGCGTCAGCACTGCATTGTGGCCAAACCCAAAGGAATCTAGTGCATGAATCAACTGCAACTAAAATGTATTTATATGCAGTATCAGAAGAAAATGGACCGCAGTGATCAAGATATACACAGCCAAACGGTTGATTAGAAATACATAGCTGTGTTTGTGGAGGGTGTGACATCGTAGATGGTTTGATTTGTTGACAAATGTCACAAGAAAGCACATAATTACGGGTTTGTTTATATAAACCACGCCACCAATAACGTTGCTGTAAAATCGAGACTGTCGCAGATACCCCGGCATGTGCAGAAGCCATGCCCTCGTGTGCGGCTTTGATCAAAGCAAGTCTGCGGTCCATGTTGGGAATCAGCCAATCCCCAACAGATGGAATAGAAGCGTAAGGAACTTGTTCAGGAGATACATGATAAGAGTATTTCGAATGGAAACCCTGAGGATAAGCCTTTCCCTCCCTCGTAGCAGCTACCGCTGCAAGATATCATTATCTATTTTAGTCAATTGTAACTTGTAACTGCTGCTACAGAACACGTGGCTACTGCAGATTTGGCTGCTTTGTCAGCCAAAGAAATACCAAGAGCATGTGCTCCCACACGCTGATGGCCAAGAGTATGGATAACATGTGTGAGGGGCAGACGCTGTTTAAGCTCTGCCACTCGAACCCAAAGCATTTTATGCTTAATTGCGCTGCCCTTAGAGTCTTGATAGTCATTTTGAGTCCAAAAGAATAAGTTGTCATTAAAAGATGGAACACAGTAGTAAGAATCGCACACAATAAGAGTATTCACATTAGGATCAGCAAACTCAAGAGCAAGAATAAGAGCTCGCAGGTCCGCCAATTGTGCTGTACAGTCCCCAAGCGCTTGAGTATGCATGATGGAAGACTTAAATTCTCCATTGACAATGGAGCCAGCCACAATTGCCCAAGCCGCTGAATAAGAAGGCTTGGAACTGGTGGCCAGTTGAGGTAGGCCATCGGTGTAAATGATACATTTGTATTCTTGTAAAGGAAGCAAGGACAACGGAGGAGGATGAACATGTTCATACTGTAAAAACTCCTGTGTCTGAAGTGCAGGGTCAAAGATAAATGTGACATCAGATGATGTCAAAGACGAAGCCCATTGTATCCAACGGGATGTAATGCTTTAGAGTTAGGTACACTTGCCTTAGTCACAATCAATCAATCAATCAGGGGTTTGTTAAAGCGCGACTACTCACCCGTAAGGGTCTCAAGGCGCTAGGGGTGGGGGGGGTGCAGGTTCCATCCATCAAGGAGGGGTCTGTCGAAGAGCCAGGTTTTGAGGTTTCTTGCGAAGATGGGGAGCGATGTTGTCTGTCTGAGGTGGAGCGGAAGGGCGTTCCATGCTTTGGCCGCGAGGAAGGAGAAGGAGCGGCCTCCCGATCTGGTCTTTCTGGTGCGGGGGACCACGGCGTAGGAGAGCTGGGCTGATCGTAGGGTCCTTTGGGGTGCGTGGAATTTGAGTCGGCTGTTCAGGTATGCTGGTCCGGTGCGGTGGAGGGCCTTGTGTGCGTGGGTGAGCATCTTGAAGGTGATTCTCGCCTCGACAGGGAGCCAGTGGAGTGTGCGCAGGTGCTGGGAGATGTGGCAGTGTTTTGGCAGGTTGAGGACTAGTCTTGCGGCAGCGTTCTGGATGTTCTGTAGCTTGCGGGTGAGGTTTTTGTTTATTCCGGCGTAGAGTGCGTTGCCGTAGTCGATTCTGCTGGTGACCAGGGCGTGTGTGACAGTCTTTCGGTGTTCGAGGGGATCCATTTGAAGGTCTTACGAAGGAGGCGGAGGGTGTGGAAGCAGGAAGACGAGACAGAGTTGATCTGGCGGTCCATTTTGAGCTCGGAGTCCAGGATGATTCCCAGGTTGCGTGCGTGGTCCGTGGGGGTTGGCGGGTTTCCGAGGGCGGAGGGCCACCAGGTATCGCTCTAGGCATCGGGGTTTGGGCCCATGATGAGTACTTCTGTTTTGTTGGTGTTTAGTTGTAGGCAGCTGTTTTTCATCCATTTGGCGACGGCTTCCATGCCTTCTCGAAAGTTGCGTCTGGCGGTGTTGGGCTCGTTGGATAGGGAGAGGATGAGCTGGGTGTCGTCTGCGTATGACACGATGTTGAGTCCGTAGGTTCTGACGATGGGGGCGAGTGGAGCCATGTAGACGTTGAAGAGCGTCGGGCTGAGGGAGGAGCCCTGGGGGACTCCGCAGGTGGTAGGTGTGGGGTCCGAGAGGAAAGGGGGGAGTCTGACCCGCTGCGTCCTGCCGGAGAGGAAGGAGCGGATCCAGTCGAGGGCCTTGTCCTGGATTCCTGCGTCGTAGAGTCTGCGTATTAGGGTGCGGTGGGAGACTGTGTCGAACACCGTTGATAGGTCGAGGAGGATGAGGGCTACTGTTTCTCCTTTGTCCAGTAGGGTGCGGATGTCGTCTGTTGCGGCGAGGAGGGCGGTTTCCGTACTGTGGTTTTTTCTGAAGCCGGATTGGGAGGAGTCGAGGATGTTGTGTTCTTCAATGAATGTGGCGAGTTGGCTGTTGATGGCTTTCTCGATGACTTTCGCTGGGAACGGGAGCAGGGAGATGGGTCTGTAGTTTTTGAGGTCGGTGGAGTCCGCTGAGGGTTTCTTTAGGAGGGGGTTGACCTCGGCGTGTTTCCAGTCGTCGGGGAATGAGGCGGTCGCCAGGGAGCGGTTGATGGTGTGGCGGAGCAAGGGTGCGATGGTGTCGGCGGCTCTGTTGAAGATGTGGTGGGGGCAGGGGTCCATGGGGGCCCCTGAGTGGATTGACTTCATTGTCTTCAGTGTGTCTTCGGTGGTGAGGGCTGTCCAGTCGTCAATCGCTGGTTTCCGGGTGTCGGGGGTGGTTGGTGAGGGTTCAGTGTGTTGGTTGTCTTCGTCGAAGTTGTCGTAGATGCTCTTGATTTTGTGGTGGAAAAAGGTGCTGAGTTTGTCGCAGAGGTCTTGTGAGGGAGGGATGTCGGTAGACTCGCTAGTGGGTTGGGCGAACTCCTTGATGATGCTGAAGAGTTCCTTGCTGTTGTGCGCGTGGGTGGAGATTCTGTCTTCAATCGCTTTTTCCTCGTTTCTCTGATGAGTTGATGGTGGGCGTTGGTGGCGGCTCTGAAGTTGTCGTGGGCTTCTGTGGATTTGGTGTTCCTCCAGGCCTTTTCGAGGCGGCGGCATGTGCTTCTGGACTCTCGAAGTTCGGTGGTAAACCATCTGGCTTTCTTGGCGCGGGTATTGTTTTTTTTCTTGAGGGGGGCTATGGTGTTGGTGCTGTCCGAGATCCATCTATGCAGGGTTCGGGCTGCGGTGTTGGGGTCGTCGTTTTCCGCGATGGTTGGGGTGGAGTTGTTGAGTGAGGAGGTGAGCTGGTCATCGGTGATTTTGGTCCAGTTTCTTCATGGAAGCAGGTGCTGGTGTCTGTGGATGGTGGGTGTTCTGAAGGTGAAGTGGACGCAACGATGGTCGGTCCATGGGAGTTCGGTGGTGTGGCTGAAGGTGATGGAGTTTCCTGTAGTGAAGAGGGGGTCGAGGGTGTGTCCTGCTGAGTGCGTGGGCTCGGTCACGATCTGGCGCAGTCCAATGTTGTGGAGGTTGTCCAGGAGGGATGTGGTGTTGGGGTCCAGTTGGTTGTCGAGGTGGAAGTTGAGGTCTCCCAGCAGGGTGTAGTTGGTGGATGCGATGGCCTGCGGGGAGATAATGTCCGTGATGGAGTTGGCGAAGGGTCCGCGGGGTCCAGGGGGTCGGTAGATGAGGGTTCCTCGGAGGGTGGCGGTGGGGCTGGCCAGTATCTTGAAGTGAAGGTGTTCCATCAGTTCTGTGGGCTCGTCAGGGAGTGTGCTCAGGCGGAGGCTGGATTTGTGGACGATGGCGATTCCTCCTCCTGGGCGGGTGGGGCGGTCCTTCCTGGAGATCTTGTATCCTTGGGGGATGGCGATGGCGATGTCCGGTCCCGAGGTGGTGTTGGTCCAGGTTTCGGTGAAGAACGCTACGTCCGGGGTGGTGCTGTCGAGGAGGTCCCAGATTTCTGTGGCGTGTTTGTGGAGGGATCGGACGTTGAGGAGGATGCATTGCAGGGTCTTCGGTTCGGTTGTGTTCTTGTGGGCGGGTTGTGCTGGATCCGTGTTCTTGGCGGTGCTGCAGGTGTGCCAGCAGCGGTGACAGCTGAAGGGTCCGTGGGAGTCGGCTGGTGATGCTAGCTTGCAGTTGTTGTTGCGGCCTGGGTTGAGTGCGTGGAGTGCTGCTGGGTCGTAGCGTTGGCGGGGTGAGGTCCAGGGTTCCTGGCGCTGGTCGCGGTCGGGTCGCAGACGGGCGCAGACAGGCTTGCCTTTGACGTGCCTTCGGCGCGCCAGTGGCCGCCATTAAGTAGGGGTTGGGGAGGGCTGGACAGCTGGGAGGCGGGAGCGGGGAGGGGAGCTGGATTGGGCCGGTCGCGCTGGGGGGGAGGGGCCGCGGGGGCAGCAGCGGCGGGGAAAGGTAATGGGAGGAAATAAGGGATAAAGAAAAAAGGGAAAATAGGCAGAAATAAGGCACAAAAGAGCAGAGATGCAGAAAGGTGAAAGGTGAAAGATAAAAGAGGGAAGAAAAACGAGTGAAAACTAGTGAAAGGGCAGAGCGAGAGGAAGGGAAAATGAGCAGAAATAAGGCACAAAAGAGCAGAGATGCAGAAAAGTGCAGAAAGGTGAAAGATAAAAGAGGGTAGAAAAACGAGTGAAAACTAGTGAAAGGGCAGAGCGAGAGGAAGGGAAAATGAGCAGAAATAAGGCACAAAAGAGCAGAGATGCAGAAAAGTGCAGAAAGGTGAAAGATAAAAAAGGGTAGAAAAACGAGTGAAAGAGCAGAGTTAGAGGAAGGAGACAGAGGTCCACTGGACCACCAGGGATGAGGCGCAGGGAAACCTGCGGGTGGAGGAGGGCCTCGATCACCAACACTCGAGAGTGCAGGGGCAGGGGCAGGCCTCACTTAATGGTGGAGCTGCGAGGGTGGGAGAGCAATTTCACTGACAATGAGTCAGTGGTCTTGCTCGCCTGTCCCCGCAGTGGCCGCCATTAAGTAGGGGTCGGGAGGGCTGGACAGCTGGGAGGCGGGAGCGGGGAGGGGAGCTGAATTTGGCCGGTCGCGCTGGGGGGGAGGGGCCGCGGGGGCAGCAGCGGCGGAGAAAGATAAAGGGAGGAAATAAGGGATAAAGAAAAAAGGGAAAATAGGCAGAAATAAGGCACAAAAGAGCAGAGATGCAGAAAGGTGAAAGGTGAAAGATAAAAGAGGGAAGAAAAACGAGTGAAAACTAGTGAAAGGGCAGAGCGAGAGGAAGGGAAAATGAGCAGAAATAAGGCACAAAAGAGCAAAGATGCAGAAAAGTGCAGAAAGGTGAAAGATAAAAGAGGGTAGAAAAACGAGTGAAAACAAGTGAAAGGGCAGAGCGAGAGGAAGGGAAAATGAGCAGAAATAAGGCACAAAAGAGCAGAGATGCAGAAAAGTGCAGAAAGGTGAAAGATAAAAAAGGGTAGAAAAACGAGTGAAAGAGCAGAGTTAGAGGAAGGAGACAGAGGTCCACTGGACCACCAGGGATGAGGCGCAGGGAAACCTGCGGGTGGAGGAGGGCCTCGATCACCAACACTCGAGAGTGCAGGGGCAGGCCTCACTTAATGGTGGAGCTGCGAGGGTGGGAGAGCAATTTCACTGACAATGAGTCAGTGGTCTTGCTCGCCTGTCCCCGCAGTGGCCGCCATTAAGTAGGGGACGGGTAGGGCTGGACAGCTGGGAGGCGGGAGCGGAGAGGGGAGCTGGATTGGGCCGGTCGCGCTGGGGGAGGGGCCGCGGGGGCAGCAGCGGCGGGGAAAGGTAAAGGGAGGAAATAAGGGATAAAGAAAAAGGGAAAATAGGCAGAAATAAGGCACAAAAGAGCAGAGATGCAGAAAGGTGAAAGGTGAAAGATAAAAGAGGGAAGAAAAACGAGTGAAAACTAGTGAAAGGGCAGAGCGAGAGGAAGGGAAAATGAGCAGAAATAAGGCACAAAAGAGCAGAGATGCAGAAAAGTGCAGAAAGGTGAAAGATAAAAGAGGGTAGAAAAACGAGTGAAAACAAGTGAAAGGGCAGAGCGAGAGGAAGGGAAAATGAGCAGAAATAAGGCACAAAAGAGCAGAGATGCAGAAAAGTGCAGAAAGGTGAAAGATAAAAAAGGGTAGAAAAACGAGTGAAAGAGCAGAGTTAGAGGAAGGAGACAGAGGTCCACTGGACCACCAGGGATGAGGCGCAGGGAAACCTGCGGGTGGAGGAGGGCCTCGATCACCAACACTCGAGAGTGCAGGGGCAGGGGCAGGCCTCACTTAATGGTGGAGCTGCGAGGGTGGGAGAGCAATTTCACTGACAATGAGTCAGTGGTCTTGCTCGCTTGTCCCCGCAGTGGCCGCCATTAAGTAGGGGTCGGGGAGGGCTGGACAGCTGGGAGGCGGGAGCGGGGAGGGGAGCTGGATTGGGCCGGTCGCGCTGGGGGGAGGGGCCGCGGGGGCAGCAGCGGCGGGGAAAGGTAAAGGGAGGAAATAAGGGATAAAGAAAAAAGGGAAAATAGGCAGAAATAAGGCACAAAAGAGCAGAGATGCAGCCTCCAAAGCAGGGAAGGGCATGACCATAAGAATGCATTTACCTTGCACCAATGAGCGTTCCTTCAGAATCGCCATCTGGACCGCGGTTAAAACTTTCTCAACATTGGAAAAACGCATTTCAACTGCAGTGTACAAATGTGATTTATATGCAATAGGTACTGTGTCCCCCTCATTGAACGTCAAGTTTGTGAAACCCACCTTCCCAGGTATGATACGTATCACCAGGTTCGTGGTGTTATCACGCGTCAATAAGTAGTTTGTTGCAAGCATGTCAGATTGCAGAGATTGTAGGATAGAGGTATGTTCCGGAAGCCAGGTGGCAGAAGAATATGTCGGTTGTATCAAATTCAACGCATAAAGTGGCTTGATACGCTGGGCATAATCGGGAATGTAAGTCCTCCCGAAATTAAAAAATCCCAGCAAGGACTGAAGTTTTTTCAGAGTAGAAGGGGGTTGCACATGTGCACATTTCTCCAGGAAGTGGGAGGCTAACCCCTTTCCTTCATTATTGTGCTCATATCCCAAAAAGAGCACCGCCAAATGAGCGATGTGTGACTTTGCAAAATTGAATTTATATCCATAGTCGGCGAACGCAGAAATTATGCGGTCGACTCAGACAAGACGCGGCATAAGCTCATCGTCCGTGAGATAGATATCATCTACGTACGAGAACGCATCTGGATCTATGTCGTGTAACAAAGACACAACGCGTGCAGCAAATGCCCCGGGGCTGTTCTTATACCCCATAGGCAAGGGTGTAAATTTTTCTGATTTCCGACAGCGGTGAATGCTGTCCAGTCACGTCTCTCAGGAGCCAGATTTTGACTGTAGAAACCATTGGAAATGTCCAGTGTAGTTTTGTATTTTTTACGAACAAGGTTGTTCACTAGCGCAGAGCTGTGTGTGTTTTGCACGGCAAAAGTGCGACAATGACTATTCAAATTTTAGTAATCCAACACAATGCGATATGAACCGTTAGGTTTTGATACCGTAAATAGAGGATTATTCATCAGTGATGTACATGATTCAATCACACCCTGATACTCTAACTGTGTTAGAATGTCACAAACGTGCGCCTTAGCTTCGCGTTTGATTGGATATTGCGGTTGTGGCTGTGGCGTAGACCGTAAAGGTATCTCATGTGCCAGTGAACCTATATCCCAGCCCATCTGGTTATGGTACACCACTGGGGCAAGGGCCAAAGCCCATTCAGCTGCTAAAGCCTTTGCATGCTCCTCAGGGACATAATGCGAAAAACTCCCCTCTAGAAGCGGCTAACACAAACGGTGGAGGCCAATCTACCTCCGCCAACAAAATGTCGTACGAGGAGGTTAGATTTTCCCAGAAAACCGCCCTGATTGGACGTTGAACATCACCTTCAATTTGAAAAATAATGTCATACAGTCTATATGGGGGGGTAACCCGGGTATCTGCTTTTTCCACAGTTATGAACTTATCAGTTGCTGTCGCCTCCAGACAGGGACGCAGTGCCTCCCGCACTATGGTAACTTCCACTGCGCTGTCGAGCAGAGTCACCGCCCATGTCTAGTCCAGGAGTCGCTATCTCACCGTCCGAGGCATATCTTGCTGTTAAAGCTACAACTTTTTTCTTCTGATACGGGGGTCTAAAACGAGACAGATCCTCTTGTTTGGCTTTAGTGTCAAACTGTCAAGGTTGATCTCGTCCCTGTTGACCAGTTGGACCTTTGCCACGATCCTGGCGCTCCCCCCCACCGGCTTGAGAGTCCGATGTGTCCTGTAAAGAACGAGGAGAGCGCTGATCAGGGACTTGAAATCTATCAGGAGTCTTAATTTTTGCGCGGTCACGCAAATCATAAGTACGCTCAGAAGACTCAGGTGTCAGTGAACCCGCACACGAACCGTGCTTCTGCTGTTGCTGCCCCTGTTTTTTATTTTTCCAGTTCTTTTAAAGAAAGAACGGGCGCCCGTCTTTATCAGGTTGGTCCATTTGTGTTTGTGATTGTGTCTGCGTTTGAGTAAAAGGCTTAACTCCCAGACTATTGCGGCCAATAGTTTTATAACCCTTTGCAATAATTTTTGGTAATTTGCGTGGCTTAACTGCGTCTGCGACAGCTTCCAAGTGGTTAGCTACTTGTAAGCTCACAGCATCACCCTTAAAATTAGCAAGGATCATATCACCAACCACGTCGAACCCCCCCACCAGTCTCATCCCTAATTCCAGAGCCGCTTCGGCTCCGTGTTCATCTTGAACATGTTTGATCACGGAAGGGAGGACAGCCATGGAGGGAGTGCCGAAGCACTTTGAATATACCGCTGCAAACACCTTGCCCCAGGTGTTACAATCAGCCAATTCGGGAATTAAGTCTTTAGGCAAACTTATTGTTAAGATCTTGTGTTTTTCTACAGGAGTGGTATTCGGAAAAACAGCTTTGATTTGTCCAAATTTTTCAGCAAGCCAATAAGATAACTCATCCTTATTTTGTGAACGCTTGCCCATTACTGATTTAACCATAAGCGGACTGATGGTTATACCACCAGGTCCAGCCGGTTGTGCAGCAACTCCAGGTGGTCCCACCTGGTAGTTGCATGACATGAACTGTATGACAGCTCGATGTACGCGTATCAAAGAAGTATGCAACACGCAAAGTTCAGCAAGCGTCGCAGTTGTAGCGTAACGGGGGTGAGGGGTATAACCAGCCAAAATGGACCACGTGGCCCCACCTATTGATAAAGGGCCTAAATGGACCTAAGGTATTGGGTGAGGAAGGGCGCCATTAAACCAAATTTGGTGTTGCCATTGCCAAGCCGTGAGCGGAATCTCAAGGGTTCTATCCGGACTATATACCCGCGGAAGCGCGGTGGCAGTATACGCATGAAACAAATTGTCTGTTCCATCGACTGCCGGGAAAGTAACCCAAGAATAAAATACCTCAAAGCAGAAAGCAGGATCCGCCTCTACTACAAAGATAACGTCAACACCTGCATCAGGCACTCCGTACTGAGATAAGTAAGCCTTGAGCGGTGCGCAGTTAGGAGGGGTTATGTCAACCACCATAATGAAGAAGAGAAAAACAACCTAAGCCTGGCAGCGCAACAAAGGGTTAAAAGAAAAGAAAGACCTTTTAAAATTCAAGCTTGAAAAACCTATACTATATCACAATATACGAGGCTACACCGTCACAACTGTCTCCGAAATTAGATGTGAGGCGATTGTGGACAAGCACAAGCACTACTCAAGAGTCTCGCAGATAAGAACCAGAACAAACGTTGGCGGCGCCATGTTGCGTGGATTCTGCACCTACACAGAACTATGCACAGGAAAACGGGACCTCGGTGTATAGGGGTGTACCAACCTACCACCTTAGTGCCCAAAATCCCAAAACCGACTACTTATAGTGTCTTTTTCGTTCTCCTCAAAAAATCACGGAGCTACAAATGATTAGACAACTCAGAACACAACACTCCCGACTCTCAGGAATCGCGGTAGCAAGACATACACTTTCGCTCGCACACTCGTACTTGTCCACAACAATATTTGGCAGAGTCACTGTAATAGTTCAAAATGTTTATTTTAACTATCTTGCTCTACAATACAGTATACAAGCCACTACCAGAAGCAAAATGCATCAACTCAAAACAATTAGCATTGTTACAATTCCATAGAGTAGAAAGGGGGAAGTCATTATATAAAGACAGTGGAAAAAGGACTATAAGGCCTAACCACCCTCCCCTTGACTGGAAGAAGTTTATTATAAAAAGGAAGGTCTCTGGGCTTTGTCAGCAGACCCCATACCTTAAAGCCAAGATGCAAGGTTTACATCATAGGAACAGCATAGCTCTTCTCCATGGAAAGGGCTCTCTCCAAGTGAGTGTTAAAACAACATGCATCCCCGTAATATCAAAGCACGAGTTTCCAGCATTGCAGCTGTGTTTAGCATGTTATGTCTAGGTGCTAGGGACTGACCAGAACAGAATAACAAGGGGCATTGTTTATCGACCTTGCACATCGTGTTCAGACTAAACTCCAGGAACTTCAGCAAAGAACGCGAAAAGCATACAGTTCTCATGTGAAAGGCACAAACAGCATCTTGTAAAAATAAAGTAATGGAGTAACGTGCGCAAAATGGCATCATGGCAGCAAAGCTCATGCTAACTTAGCAATGTCGACAATGACCCTGAAATGAAATGAAATGAAAAGACCATTTATTAAGCGCGATAGCTACCCTAAGGCGTCCTAGCGCTACAGACAACGCGTGCAGGCGTACAGTTAGAGACTATTCAGATTTATTGAAGAGCAGAGTTTTTAAGAGCTTACGGAATGGGAGCAAATTGGGCTCTGTCCGCAGATGGAGGGGGAGAGCGTTCCAGAGCTTGGCCGAGTTATAAGAAAAGGAGCGGCCACCACATCTACCTCTTTTTATCCTGGGTACTACGGCGAGGAAGGAAGATGCTGATCTAAGCTGTCTATTCGGGTGGTAGGGGGTAATCAATGATTGATTAATGGCAGAGCCCGTCTTCCAAAAGGCCCTGTGGGCCCTGTGGCATAAACCTATTTTTTTTAATTTCAGTCTTCCCTTTGGATGAATAGTCCCCACTCTCCGAGTCCTTTGATCATTGTTGAACGACAATCATTCTATACAATGGTAATTCACCCCCACCTCCTCCGAGTACTTAGTGGTTAATAATATTATATAGTAGTAGCAGAGTAGACTGCAGAGACTAGGAGGAGAGAGTAGTAGGACAAGGGAGGGTACCGCATCACTATTAAGCAGATTTTTTAAACTGGCTGCAGCAAAGGCACAGTGAGAAGTAAAACAAACAATCAATAACCCCACCAAACTGTTTTGATATCATTAATTAATTAATCATAAAATGTAAAAGTATGAAAAGTTTATTATTCACTGAACAAAATACCAAACCCACAACTGGCCCACCCCTCTCCCTAACCCCAACCAATGTCCAAGTAGTGTCCAAGAAATGTCCATAAATAAAGAAAGACCCAACAATCCCCCAACTCCCAAACAAAAAAACCCCCCAAAAATAGATTAAAAAAGGGGCTGAAGAGAGCACTAACGGCGTGTTAGGAGATTCTCGGGGTGCCTCTCTACCCGTTCCTGCCTAGCTTCAATATCCGCCAGCTTTCGCATGATGCAGCGCTCAAAGTGGCAGAAATAAGGGGGAGCAGCAGTGCTGGTGGAAAGGTGGCGGCACCTGCGGGCACCCATTGGATTGCGGCGACGGTGTGGTGGGATGGTTGTTGGGGCCTGGCTGGGGCCCTGTCATGGCCACCCCTCTCTCGGTGCTCGTTATTCCGTTCCCGATGCTGGAAGCGGAAGCGGTTAGACTCCAGTCGTGTTTGCCGCAACGGCGGTCAAGCTTCTGAGAGATTTCCAGGCCTTGGATGATTACAGAAGGAAGGCTGGCAATGTACAAGTTGAAAATCAGTGCAGGTGGGAAACTTGAAGCGCTCCACTTTTCAGGGTAAGAGCATTCTTTCTATAAGTCCTGAACCGTTAATGTTTAGAACTTTTGTTGGAACTTAGATATGACGCATGTCGTTTTTGTGATATCACCAAAAGGATACGATGATTACAAAATAGACTTTGACTGACTATTGTACAAAGTTGCGTGGCAGGTCTCGCTCATCATAGATGTATAAACAGTTCAAATAACAAGCTGTCCCTCGTGTTTTTACCTGACAGCAATTGCAGTGATGCTGTACACCATAACAGAAAAGTAAAAAGTGAGCTGTGGTAGGTTTATTGCATTATTATATGGTTGTTGTTATGTAGGACAGTGTGATAAAACAACGCACATAATAGAACATAGTCTGTTGTTTAACATACCCAATGTTTTCCATTCTAGATTCGTTCTCTCCATTCCATATCTAAGACAGCTTTCAGGTGAATGTATTATCCATTGTTCAGCATTACATGATACTTGATAAAGAACTAGACAGTCTAACTCAAAGTGTTGATTTTCTTACAGATCTCCTTCCCCGCTCTCCCTTTCCCAACACACTTCCCCCACCTGGCCACTATAATAGGCTGTGCCATAATGGCATTCAGACTTGGGCAGCCTGGAGGCGGACCCTTCTAGCATCGAGCAAGCTCCGAGGAATCTGCAGCAGCTTCTGCCTCATCCTCCAAGGCCACCAGCTGCTGGTACTCGGCCCTGAGGGCCCCCATTTTCTGCCGCCGGGTCCGGGCTCCAATCTCCTGCCTATTCGGTGTTTTTGGAGCAGCAGGAATAGCTACATATCAAGAGAGAAAAAAGACAAATTGTAAACAACGCTCTCAGCAAAACACATTATTATGCCATGGGTACGGAGGGAAGTGATTGATGATGGGTGGGTAGGAAGGATACATAATTATTAATGTTGCATTTGAAAACTACTGTCAGTCCCAGGGAGGAGTCTGAAATACAACCTCCTCAACCCTTTGAAGCAAAGAAAACCTTGAAAAAACCATTCAAGGCAAGTAAAGGTGAGACACCACTACAGAGGAGCACCATAGCTTCTTATTCTCCTTCCCAAGGATTTTTACATTCATCATTGCATTGTACTTCGAGGATTTTATTTTTTATTCTTCATCCTTGGCTTTGCTACTCACCACTATTTAAGTTTTTCACATTCTCTCAATCCACTCTTCACCACTGAAACTACCCATCCATCCTTATAGCCATCCATCCAAAGTTCTAAGCATGGCTCTCTGTCTCACTCTAGTCTCATGATCTCAAGTACAAACCATTCAGGAACATACATTTGTCATTTGACATTTACCCACCCATGCGTCCTTAAGTTTATTCAATCAAAAAAGAAACCACCACAGGATTCTAATCACCCACCCAGGCAGGCATCCTTTCACACATATACTTTCACCCACCCAGGCAAGCTTCCTACCAGTATACCAACCTTTCATCCATCCTTCACCCACCCATGCATCCTAGCTATCAGCCACCTATAGTACTA
This sequence comes from Calotriton arnoldi, assembly GCA_963921515.1. Lineage (NCBI taxonomy): Eukaryota > Metazoa > Chordata > Amphibia > Caudata > Salamandridae > Calotriton > Calotriton arnoldi. The sequence continues at coordinate 790,581 of CAWUFW010007281.1, forward strand.
TTTATGCATCCGGCGCTTTCACCAATGCATCCCTCGCTTTCAGTCATACATATTACATTTCATCCAACCTTTCTCCTTCCATCCTTCCCTTTTTCAACAACCCATAGTTAAAGGTCTTGTTCATGAAACGTTCTCTGCTGAGTTGAAGATAGGAGCAGACATTAGTTACTCAGCTCAACTTCAACTCCTGCTGTGTTTACCTGTTGTTCACAAGTCCACAAGACTACACCTTTACAGTGAGCTTATAATTATAATTAATTGTCAATAATAAGCAAGCAATATGACTTACCACCTCCCGCCACTGCCGCTGGTTCACCCCATTCTGCTGCCGCATCTGCAGATTGACTGGCGCCGTCACTGCTGGCCCCGGCACTGGTGGTGCGTGCTGCTAGAAAAAAAAGATTACACATGTCTTAGATGCCAGATACACCTCCCCTATTAATTGTTTTACAGCAAAATAAAACAAAGAAAAAAACACACATCATTCACTACAATTTGGATACATTAGAGACAGTATCTTCTATCAAAAATATCAGGTTGGGCATTTTGTTGGTGGAAATGTTTTTAAAAAGCCTGAAGTCAAGACAAGAGACAAGCTGTTAAGGAGTGGCTGGAGCTATTGATTGGTGAATCTGCTGTTTTGATAAAAATAGCATATGGCCTTGGTTGGCAAATGCAATGGGGCCGTCCTCCTCATACTTCCTTCCGGAAATGGTGCACAGTCATCAGTTCACCAACTGCTGCTAATAATACTAGGCCTAGCTAATAAGAAGACACAACTTTGGGGTGTCCAACATGACCATTGCCACTCTCTTGTTTTAGTGATTAAGCCTTCTCATCTATTACATGCGTAGAATTCCTTACTTGGGCAATGGCTGTGCAATATGCACTGCAGAGGAGTAGTAGTAGTAGTACTATGTGACCAATGGGTTCTCTGAGTCTAAGAGTACCACCACTAGGCAGTCCACAAAAGGGTAGAGAGAAAGCTGACTGAAAAAGCAGGAGAAAGGAAGCTACAGACAGACTAGGAACAAGAGACAGTTTAACGTAAAGTAGAGAAACTTGAAATATAGAAAATAAGTAAATAGGATAATGCAGGGATAACAAGAATTTAGAAATGGATACATCGAAGAGGATTTGGAAAAATATTATAAAACGGGTAGATGTCATTATTCAAAAAGGACTGGAGCAGAAAAATGAGGGGAATAAATATATTAATGTTAACACCAGGAGGACTTACTGGGGCCAGGAGAGCCATCTGCCGAGGAACTCTGGGAGGCACCTCCAGCTCCCGGACCCTCAGGTCCCTCACCCACCTCAGCGCTCTTCTTGCCCCTGGATGCTGATGTAAAACATAAAGACAAAAAAAGATTAGTGGTATAATAAATAATATCTCCTCAAAATCTATTTGACAGGCAAAAGCAATCGCAATAACATTGAACTTTTATAAATCAGATCAACTAGTAGTAGTATATCATGGACCATCCTATCCTATTCAAAATTTCCAAAACCTACCTACCTAGTACACTCCTATTTCAAATTTAGTAAACTGCGTTATTGAATTACTAATGATAAATTGCAAAAAATCATGATGTTTGCTTCTTCTCAAATTTCATTCGCAATCTCTCAGTCTCAAGTCAACCTCCTTTGACGGGCCAATGCACTAATCACTAAGGGCTTTATTATAATGATTACAATGATGTCGGGGGGACGCCATTGTGGTTCTGGAACCGCCCGACCTTAGGTCGGCGCCGTGGTCACACCGACCGCACTAGTCTATTACGAATCGATGCGATCGCCCATAGGGCGGTCACAAACCTCCATTTATCAATGGAAGCTTGTGTGGCAGGCAAGAAAGGCCTGCAGCACAAGCTTCCATTGAAAAATGAATGTTGTTATTCACAAACATCCCTGCTCCATCCGTGTTGCATTTGCATTCACCATGCGGTTATGAAATTACAAATAACTAATTACAGAACGTCTTACATAATCATCACTAATCACATCAGCCCAAGCGAGTGGCAACACGTACGATTCAATAACTAGGTTAGGTGGGTAGCGCCAAGTAAGCTAAGCACTTGTCTAGAATAACAGACGGTTACATAATATTTGAAAACTTACTTAAATAACATTCTCTACATGTGAGAAGCCTGCTTGCTATTATTTGGGAAAAAAATATTAGCTATAGCATAGAACACACAAGTAATATTAAAAATTAATAATTTTAATAATTACTCACCTAGCCCCGCAACCTCAACTCCTAGCAGGTCCAGCAGGTCCTGCTCTCGGTCCAGGATGTCAGACCGGCGGTGCGCAAACTGCTGATGGGTGCGTATGACCCCAGAGCTGTGGTAAACAGCCCGGCGCACACTCGCCCAGCGCTGCTGGCACTCCTGCATCCCATACCCGGACCCATGCCTGCCGCCTGCTGCCAGGGTGGAGGGGAGGTGGCGCTGGATATAAAAAATCAGCGCTGCCACCTCCTCCTCAGAAAACAGGGCACGGGGCTTCACCCCTGCCTGGCGCTGCCTTCCGCAAGGAAGGCGGTTGCCTTGGTGCGACCTTATCTGCCATGGGGCTGAGGGGAAAGAGAAAGAAAAAAGAAACGGGGGAAAAAAAGGAAGGACTAGGTAATAATAAGGAAGTAGGAAAGCTAAAAAATAAAGTACAACACTCACCAAAAGCACACAGTAAGTAGAAAAAAACACAAATACACAGTTAGAAAGACAAAGGGTAAGATAATAAATAAACAAGAAGGGAAAAAAGTTTTAAAAGCCAAGGATTAAAGAGATTACGTAGGGATGAAAAAGTAGGCCCCAGCACCATAAACAGAGAAAGAAACAAGGTGGTCGCGCCCATGTGCGACCGCATGGTGCAGTTCGTGCGAACCTTCCACCCAAATACTCAATACACGTTGACGTACGGCAGAAACGTCATGTGAACGAGCGGGACAAGCAACTGCTCCCGCTCGCGGAACTCCGCGTAGAGCTGCGGAGTTTTGGGGCAACTTCGCAGAGTTACGCATAGCACCGCTACGCGAACTCCGCACAGGCTTACACAGCACCCAGGAACAAATACCAAATCAAGATATTTCTGAAAACTAGAAATCAAGAGGATTCACGGTTGGTGTGACTAGCATGGATCTCACTTACTCTCCTTACACAATGCCCTGCAAATGCTGAAATCATGATTTTTCTTCCATTTCTGTGAGAGTAAATTCTGAAACCTGTGGGCATCCCTAAAACCCTGCCACCCAGCATTTCCACACTTCTACCGATAAATATGGTACCCCACTTGTGTCGCTGACCCTATTACCAGACACAAGAATGGTCCCAAAGCATTGTACTTACCTGCATAGTACTCACCTGTGTGGTATAATCATGCTGAATAAAGATGACAGGGTAAAGACTTCATACCTTGATAGCATTCTCTAAGTAGAAAAAGGGGTTGGGGGAGGAAGGAGGAGAAAGTTTGGATTGAAGAAAAGTTTAGCATAATGATCCAATAGATGATAGCTTTTTCCAGTATCTATTTTTAACAGCCACCAAATTGTCCTCTGGCACTAGTTAAGGTATGGATTTGTACGGGGAGCTTATTATATCCTTGTCAGGGTGAACAACAAAAGTCACAAAATTAACCTGTGCTTAACTTACTGGTAGCTTGGCACAAAAGCAGTCTGGCTTGAATTAGAGACAAATTGTAAAGTATTTTTGTATACTTCAAGTATTTCTGCAGCACTAAAAAAATAATAAAGCAAAAACACTAACCCCAGGCTGTAAACTCCGCTCGCGGAGTTTGCGGAATTTGGGTACTCCGCGCTCCGCGGGGGTACTCGGAATTCTGGAGGCAAGCAGAGGTTTTTTCCATTTGCGCACTCGAGATTTCTTTTGGCGCTTAATTGCGAGCGCCAAGACTCTCAGGCCACTTGCGAATGCGCGCAAGACTTCTCACACCGCTAGAGAGCTCCCGCAGACTTCGCACTAACTCGCATGACTTCCTGCTGCGATGGCACCAATCTAGCTTTCTTAGAACCGATCGCAAATGGAGAGGTCAAGCAGCTTTTCTGTTTGAGAATGCAGCTGAGAGGCATTTGGAGTGGATTTTCTTCTCAAACTGGCCATTGGATTGGGTTTTTTGTGTGAGAAGCCATTTTTTAAAACTTTTTTTCAAACCAGAAGGAAATGTCACAGAGACTCAAACTTGCTGTTCCTGTCCAGCAGGCTCCTCCCACTGCTTTGGACCTCTCCTGGTCACTTTTCATTGGGATTTGAAGCTGGAAGGATCACTGTCTTTGTCTGTTCCATATATACCATTGGATTTATGGAATTAGTTTTTGAGATATCACAAGTAAGTTGAAAAACTGGTGCATAAGGGTGTTGTTTGTTCGACTGGGGGCATGCACCTGGGTTTATTTGTACTTTTTATTCGATTTTTAAAATTTATTGTGGTGGGTGGCCTGCAGTTTTAGTAGGGGCCTAGTTTTTGTGTGCATGAAATTTATCTTCTTTTGTAAAGGAAAAATGTTGCACAGTTGAGTACATTTTCATCTCCATGTTTTTTAATACGTTTGCAATAGTGATTGATTCAATTAATTCACTATGTGGCCTAGTTTGCCAATGAGCCTTCCAGCCAGTAGGCCCTGTGCTATTCATGGGTGCATGAAACACATGTTTCTGTGGTGTCTGTAGAATTGAAACATCATTTAGGCCATGGATGTCGTGTCATTGGATTAAGATATAAAATGTGGATTTTTTGTGGCTTTTCTCATTTTTTTCCACGCAAACAGTGCTTAGGTGGGGTAATGCCTTTGGAGGATATGTGTTGTTGTGAACATTTTTAGCCCTATTCATTTTTGTTTTTGGCATTGCTGAATTAATGCTGTGTTCTCTGTGTTACCATGCCTCTTTTGTCTTGCCACTGTGTGTGTGTATGTGTGTTTGGCATCGGCCACCATTTGCCTTTGTCGTTCAAGAATCAGTATGCCATCTGGCCAGGGGCCATTTTGTATAGTCCATGTCCACCCTGGGCCTGCATGTGTTATTTGTTTCCCAGGTCTCCTGCTTGTTGTTGTTGTGAATGTTGCTGGCGCCATTTTGTGTAGCCAGCCAGTGTGCTTTCCCATAAGCCTGCATGTCTTCTTTGTTTAAGGCCATGCCCCCTTGCTAGTTGTTTTTGTTGTGACTGTGTGGCTGGCGACCATTTTATGTAGCCACCAGTGTGCTTTCCCCACAGGCCTGCAATTGTTCTTTGGTTGTGGTCATGCCCCCTTGCTGGTTGTCGTTGTCTGACCATGTGGCTGGTGGGTATTTTGTGTAGCCATCCAGTGTGCTTACCCCATAGGCCTGCATGTCTTCTTTGTTTGTGGCCATGCCTTCTTGCTGGTAGTTATTGTCTGATCATGTGGCTGGCGGCCATTTTGTGTAGCCATCCAGGACTTTTGCCATGGGCCTGCATGGCTTCTCTTTGTTCCACATGCCTCCGTGCTTGCTGATGGACCATGTGGCTGGTGGCCATTTTGCGTAGGCATCCAGTGTGCTTTTGCCGTAGGCTTGCATGTGTTGTTCTTCCATCATTATGTTGCAGCAATGCCTCCTTGATTGCTGGTTCACCATGTGGTTGGTCGGTGTCCATTTTGTGTAGGTAGCCAGTGTGCTTTTGCCATAGAGCTGCATGTCTTCTCTTTGTTCCCAATGCCTTTTTGCTCTGTGTTGTTGTTGATGACCATGTGGCAATGGCAGGCAGCCATTGTGTGTTTCCAGCCAGTGTAGCCCTTTGCCATATGCTTGCATGGATGGTTGAGCAATGAGATAGCAGTTTAATAAATAAACGTGAATGATATGGTTGAGGATAATGTCACTTATTTATAATTGTTTTATTTGTAATTTTTTTAATTTTTCATTTTTTTATTAGTTTTACATTTTTTGTTTGAATTGTTTTCAATTTTAATTAAAAAATATAATTCTTTTCAATTTTAGTTGATTTTTTTATTTTTATTTTTTATCAATTTTAGTTACATTTTTAAAACATTGTTTAAAAATTGTATTTAAATTTTTGGAGGGAGATACATTTTTTTTACCATTTTCATAGCATCTGGCATTAATGAATCAGCCCCATGTCTGCTACAGGTGCGCAACAGCAATTACTGGGTAAGGGTACCTCGCCGTCTGGGTAATTCTTTGAGAAAACTGCGCATGCACAGTTTTCTCAAAGAATTACCCAGACGGTGAGGAAGAGGAGGAGGGCAGCCCAGGGACACCGCATGCCAGGTAAGTGGTTTTAATTTTATTTTAAGTCATGTAGAAGTAATTTTTAATATAGGGGGGTGGAGGCGGGGGCTGGCCAACTCCGCTCCGCTGCGAGTGTGCGGAGATTTGCCTTCTCCGCGTTCTTCGTGGAATGCGGAGGAGGAAAATCTCCACACACTCCGTGGGCGGTTAGCTGCAACGTCTGTTTGAGCAGTACAAACAGATCAATGACTATGTCATTCAAAGAGGAGGGGATGCAATTGGGAACCCTATGACCATGAAAGCAGACAAATGGGGCCAAGTCAAAAGCCTGACACAGATGCTACACCCTTTTGAGGTTTTCACGTGGGAAGTTAGCAAGTGAGACAGTACAATGGGCCAAGCTATACCATTGCTGGATCTCCTACAAAACCAGATAAAGAAGGTATCTGAAAGGTTCGCCCCTGCAGGTGTGAATAAAAATACAGAAGCACATGCCTTGGTTTAGAGCTTAGTCCTGCACTTGGCTTCTAATATAAGGCTGCAATGTGACATCATCGAGTCCAAAGAGTACATATGTGCCACACTACTAGATCCATGGTACAAAAACATTCTGCCCACTTTCTTTCCTTTTTCTGAAGGGAATGTTTTTTTTAAATATAAGAGGTAGATTGTAGAGCAAGCCAGAGACTTGGAAGAAGAGTGGCTGGAACTTTGAGTCTCACTCCCCAGTCCTGGGGTGCTGCCTTCAACTTCCAGAGAGGGCAGTCTTGTCTCACAGCAGCCAACAACACCATCAACCAGAACACCAGCAACAACAGCAAAAGAAGGACCAGACCCAACCTCTGCATTGTATTGGTTTCAATTGGCAGGGCTCAAGTCCAGAGCAGAGGCAATGGCAAAACAGGTAGAGCTTGTGGCAGCACCAATGACCATCCACAGGATGTTCCAGGAGTATCTGGATGATCCAAAAGAGGTCTATGTGGATCAAAATCCATTGATATATTGGTATGGGATGATGCGCCAATGGCCAGAGCTCAGCAGGCTGGCAATAAAGTATCTGGCTTGTCCTGTACCAGTGTGTCTGCTGAATGTGTATTCAGTGCAGCTAGTGTGGTTGTCACAGTGAGAAGGACCAGTCTCTCACCTCAAAATGTAGAGAGAATGACTATGATAAAAATGACCCAACATTTAATACCACACAATTACACCGTTCCTGAAACAGCAGCAAAGGAGGAGGAAGAAGGTGATTGGTCCAAAATTGAATCAAATGTGTTAGCTGACCAACTTCTGGGTGAACCACCTGAGTTTGAGGATTAACTCTACCTCCCAGACTAAGTATGCCAGTGCCTCCTTTAACTTTTAAAATTTTCTTCTTGAACTAACTTTTTTCTTTGCAAAAAAATATTTACAAAAAACTAGAGGAACATTATTATTTTTGTGTCAGATTTATGCTGCCCCACATTTTTATAACAAGTCATGTTTATATTGCCAGATTGCAGTTGGACCAGTGCGCATTGAAGAAGCCTCCACAATTCCTTTATGACATTGGGCACTATGCCTGCCCGCCTCGCATGCCTATTGCCTATCCCTTTTTGCATCACTTAGTACTAGAACGGCTGCCCCATAAAATCATTTATTATGTAGAGGACTGCCTGACAATACCAAATTCCAATGTGTTGCCTGCATCAAAGACCCTATACCTGAACTACCCGTGCTTGGTGAGTGCCTGATTGCGTGAGTGATGATTTAAGTTGATTGATGATTCATGTGGTGGCAGACACTCAGAGAGGGTGTGTGTTGAACTGTAATTTGGGAAAGTTCTTGATATTATTATTGATTTGCATTGTTTGGGGCTTGAATGGTGGACTTCTATTTTATTTTCCCTGTAGGTGATGATCAGCCCTTTCATACTTAGCCAGATTTAATTAACCCCTTCGCCGTGGCGGTAATTCCGCCGCGGCGCTGGGGGTGCGGGGGGTGAGCGCGGTGCCACCATGCTCGTGACGGAACGCGCTGTCATGAGCCACGGGCAGCGTGTGCTCATGACGGCGCAGTTCCTTCACGGCCCCGCCCGCTCATTAATTCGCCCGCACACGCGGGGAATTAATGCCGCGTGGGCGGAGCGGCAGCCGCATGACGGAACCACGCCGTCATGAGCACACGCCGCCCGTGGCTCATGACGGCGCGGTTCCTTCATAAGCACGGAACGGATTAATTGCAGGGGTGTTCTCCTTCTTTCTGGTTCCTTAGATGCAAGAACAGTCACTTTAGTTATCAAATAAAAACCCATGCAAAATACAGCACTTCTGTTTCATTCTCTACTTGTTCTTCAACAGCAGTGCACTGCACTCCACGTCTATCTTGCTCAGGCCCTCGCGATTCATGATGATGACGATGACTGGTCTGCTACGGGGTTACTCTGGGTCACTCAGGACTGGAGGAGTATCATGGAAGAACGCAGGGTGGGACTGGGAGCTGCAGGACTACCTCATCAACAGCAAGAAGCAAGAAGTTATCGAGTTTCAGCTTCAGTTCAAAGGTAAACCAAGAGTCTGAGGCCTAGTACTACTCAGCTATTTGGAATAGAGAGAGGTGTGTTTGTGAAATGCTGCTCTATGTGTGTGTGTGTGTGTTGGACTTGTGGCAAAAGTGAAACTCTGAGTGCCTCCATCTTGTTTTTGTTGCTCTGCCTCTGAGTCTTCTTATCTTGATACACTCCTCATGAAGCTAACCATCCTTCTGTACTTCTCCTCGACTCTAAAATACAGTTTCTCTTCAATCCACAGGCCTTCTTCTAGTCTCCTTCATGAACGAAAGGTGAAAGCTTGCTGAGCTCAACAACAGTCCTGCTTGCCTACTGGACCAGTGCAGAGAGTCCACAAACAGTAGACATTCAGGAGGAGAATGCAGACGCCCAACCCAATTTTGCAATACAGTATCATTTTTCTTTTAACAATCATATTAACTAAGAAACGTGGGTGGGTGGGTTCACTGCCTAACCTAGAAGACAAAACATTTGGATATATGGTAAACTGGGTCTCAGCCCTGGGCAGGACTGTTTGCAATGCATGTATCTGTACTCTGTCATACTCATTCCGTTGTTTCCTTCTAACAACAAATTTATGGCGAATGACGTGCTGCTGTTTATTGCCCAGATGATTGTTGGCCTTTTGTTGTAGTGTTTGTTTTTGTCAAACCTTTCCCCAATTCCCATTAACCATCCATTCATCAAACCCCTAACCCTCTTCCCCCGAGCTGTGTACTTTATTGAGCTGTGGCTTAAATTATACCATCAATGTATCACGCACTCGGTGGGGCGGATGTGGTGAAATCAACACCAACTTACTATAGAATCTTTGAAGCAGTAGCCCACACCAGCCCATTACCAAACCGCACATTAAAAATGATCCACAGTTTTTTAGATATAGAATCAAGAACATCAGTCATCAGCATCATCATTATTAAGGCCTTAGGTTGCCTAACCGTAAACGCCTAACGTAAGCGTGTCGACTCCAGACTTTGAGTCCATTTTTGATAACTTGTGGATTTCACAAATAATACAGCTAGCTCCACATTAGACAAAACTTACTAGTATTGCTATTTTTTCTATTTTAGCACAATCAGGCATTCTCATTGTGTCATCATCATCACGTACTACTCAGGTGGTGTCAATTGTTTGTAAATCTTAGATAAATATATACCCACTTACTCAGTCTTTCTACTTCCATTTAGTTGCCTACGATAATCATCAATCAATCATTCAAACAATCCAACAGTTGGATCTCACCTGGGTGGAACTGGAAGTGGGACCTTGCTTGTTCAGTTGTGATACCTCCCCTGTTATTGCTGCATGTATATTCAGGTATGATGAATAGTATGGATGTAATTTAACTTAGTAAGAAATAAATTAACTGCTACTGTTTCTTTATCTAGATAGTTCAGATCCTCAACAAAATATAGCCTAGGTCATCTCATCATAGCAGCATTTCCCATAATGGTCAAGATAGTTAGAGAAGTATAAGCCTAGACTCTATAATTAAGTGCTACGATATCTCTAGTCTTAAGATACAAGCATGTAAACAGGCTGCGTAAAACTACTTGAAGTCAGCAGTGCAAAGTAAAAGGGAAATAAACTACTTCAAGCATAAATTTAGATTATAAAAAATATTTTCCCCCTGTATTTATTTACAAAGCAACCTACCCTCTCCACCCAAACAACATGCCCACCTCCTCCCAAACAAAACTGACCCATGCCCCAAAACTCAAAATGTTCATCAAAGTCTATAGGGGCCCACACCCAACTCCCTTCCCACCCTCTCCACCCAGCCTCAACAAACAACAAATCCCTCCCACCAAAACAAATATTAAAAAAGGGTTAGAAGAGGGCATTATAAATGTTGGTCCACAGCTGGTCCATGCTCTGTTCCATTGAGGTGAGCCGACCCTCGACAGTGTCTAGCCGCTGCAGGATGTGGTACAGCAATAGCCTGTTGTCATTCTGGTAGGCGGTGGCAGCAGTTGGCTGGCGGCGGATTCGGTGATGGGATGGCCAGGAGGCTGGAGGACGAGGGGGACCGGCTGCACTGGGGCCCGGGAGCTAAGCATTAATCTCCTCCGCCTCCTCTTTCAGGACCACCAGCCGCCGGTATACGAGCTGGATACGCTCCGCCTCAGCAGCCGGAAATGGGCCGCTCTCTCCTGCCTGACGAGTGGTCCGGCTGGACCAGCTGGAGCAGCTATTTTCAAAAAAACAAAAAAGAGAAATTGTAAATAATGCTCTTTGCAAACAATTGTTTTAAATACCAACATGGCACAGTAGCAGTACATTGCTGGTACCCTAGGGCCATTGGAATTTATTTGATGTGATGATTATGATTAGGAGAATCACACAAAGCAAATATTATGTTTTCTTTTACCCACACATGTTGCCAAACATGAAAAAGCAGTCACTGTGTGGCAGAAAAGTAAAAAGGAGACTGGCAGAGAATAACATCACTGGATTACAGTGATTGTATTTGTATTATTTTTTTTTCTAAAGGCTTTTCAAGTAACTATAAGAAACAGATGCAAAAGAAACAATTGATGGACGGAATGCTGGACAATGCAAACATTCACCCCCAGTCACAAGGATCTGGGTTAAATCCATCATTCTTTTGCTCACCACACCACCCCAGTTTGGACCCAGCCATATGCAAATCAGTCTTGACCCTGTTCCTTGTGGGAACAGTCCAGCCCGAACTGCCAAGCCAGGTCCTCCCTGGACCGGAAACAAGCATCCTAGGACCGGTTTCAGGGCATCACCCTTCTTCAGCCAGGCTAGCTTGAATCCAGTGGTGTAGTGAGCACGGGACCCACGTCTGGGCATACCCTTCCCACTTAGGGCAACAAATGCAAAAGAAACAATTGATGGACGGAATGCTGGACAATGCAAACATTCACCCCCAGTCACAAGGATCTGGGTTAAATCCATCATTCTTTTGCTCACCACACCACTCCCAGTTTGGACCCAGCCATATGCAAATCAGTCTTGACCCTGTTCCTTGTGGGAACAGTCCAGCCCGAACTGCCAAGCCAGGTCCTCCCTGGACCGGAAACAAGCATCCTAGGACCGGTTTCAGGGCATCACCCTTCTTCAGCCAGGCTAGCTTGAATCCAGTGGTGTAGTGAGCACGGGACCCACGTCTGGGCATACCCTTCCCACTTAGGGCAACAAATGCAAAAGAAACAATTGATGGACGGAATGCTGGACAATGCAAACATTCACCCCCAGTCACAAGGATCTGGGTTAAATCCATCATTCTTTTGCTCACCACACCACTCCCAGTTTGGACCCAGCCATATGCAAATCAGTCTTGACCCTGTTCCTTGTGGGAACAGTCCAGCCCGAACTGCCAAGCCAGGTCCTCCCTGGACCGGAAACAAGCATCCTAGGACCGGTTTCAGGGCATCACCCTTCTTCAGCCAGGCTAGCTTGAATCCAGTGGTGTAGTGAGCACGGGACCCACGTCTGGGCATACCCTTCCCACTTAGGGCAACAAATGCAAAAGAAACAATTGATGGACGGAATGCTGGACAATGCAAACATTCACCCCCAGTCACAAGGATCTGGGTTAAATCCATCATTCTTTTGCTCACCACACCACCCCAGTTTGGACCCAGCCATATGCAAATCAGTCTTGATCCTGTTCCTTGTGGGAACAGTCCAGCCCGAACTGCCAAGCCAGGTCCTCCCTGGACCGGAAACAAGCATCCTAGGACCGGTTTCAGGGCATCACCCTTCTTCAGCCAGGCTAGCTTGAATCCAGTGGTGTAGTGAGCACGGGACCCACGTCTGGGCATACCCTTCCCACTTAGGGCAACAAATGCAAAGAAACAATTGATGGACGGAATGCTGGACAATGCAAACATTCACCCCCAGTCACAAGGATCTGGGTTAAATCCATCATTCTTTTGCTCACCACACCACCCCAGTTTGGACCCAGCCATATGCAAATCAGTCTTGACCCTGTTCCTTGTGGGAACAGTCCAGCCCGAACTGCCAAGCCAGGTCCTCCCTGGACCGGAAACAAGCATCCTAGGACCGGTTTCAGGGCATCACCCTTCTTCAGCCAGGCTAGCTTGAATCCAGTGGTGTAGTGAGCACGGGACCCACGTCTGGGCATACCCTTCCCACTTAGGGCAACAAATGCAAAAGAAACAATTGATGGACGGAATGCTGGACAATGCAAACATTCACCCCCAGTCACAAGGATCTGGGTTAAATCCATCATTCTTTTGCTCACCACACCACCCCAGTTTGGACCCAGCCATATGCAAATCAGTCTGACCCTGTTCCTGTGGGAACAGTCCAGCCCGAACTTCCAAGCCAGGTCCTCCCTGGACCGAAACAAGCATCCTAGGACCAGCTTCAGGGCATCACCCTTCTTCAGCCAGGCTAGCTTGAATCCAGTGGTGTAGTGAGCACGGGACCCACGTCTGGGCATACCCTTCCCACTTAGGGCAACAAATGCAAAGAAACAATTGATGGACGGAATGCTGGACAATGCAAACATTCACCCCCAGTCACAAGCGATCTGGGTTAAATCCATCATTCTTTTGCTCACCACACCACCCCAGTTTGGACCCAGCCATATGCAAATCAGTCTTGACCCTGTTCCTGTGGGAACAGTCCAGCCCGAACTGCCAAGCCAGGTCCTCCCTGGACCGGAAACAAGCATCCTAGGACCGGTCTCAGGGCATCACTCTTCAGCCAGGCTAGCTTGAATCCAGTGGTGTAGTGAGCACGGGACCCACGTCTGGGCATACCCTTCCCACTTAGGGCAACAAATGCAAAGAAACAATTGATGGACGGAATGCTGGACAATGCAAACATTCACCCCCAGTCACAAGGATCTGGTTAAATCCATCATTCTTTTGCTCACCACACCACCCCAGTTTGGACCCAGCCATATGCAAATCAGTCTTGACCCTGTTCCTTGTGGGAACAGTCCAGCCCGAACTGCCAAGCCAGGTCCTCCCTGGACCGGAAACAAGCATCCTAGGACCGGTTTCAGGGCATCACCCTTCTTCAGCCAGGCTAGCTTGAATCCAGTGGTGTAGTGAGCACGGGACCCACGTCTGGGCATACCCTTCCCACTTAGGGCAACAAATGCAGTGACTGGGGGTGAATGTTTGCATTTTCCAGCATTCCGTCCATCAATTGTTTCTTTTGCATATGTCGCCCTAAGAGGGAAGGGTATGCCCAGACGTGGGTCCCCTGCTCACTACACCACTGGATTCAAACTAGCCTGGCTGAAGAAGGGTGATGCCCTGAAACCGGTCCCAGGATGCTTGTTTCCGGTCCAGGGAGGACCTGGCTTGGCAGTTCGGGCTGGACTGTTCCCACAAGGAACAGGGTCAAGACTGATTTGCATATGGCTGGGTCCAAACTGGGGTGGTGTGGTGAGCAAAAGAATGATGGATTAAACCCAGATCTTTGTGACTGGGGGTGAATGTTTGCATTGTCCAGCATTCCGTCCATCAATTGTTTCTTTTGCATATGTCGCCCTAAGAGGGAAGGGTATGCCCAGACGTGGGTCCCGTGCTCACTACACCACTGGATTCAAACTAGCCTGGCTGAAGAAGGGTGATGCCCTGAAACCGGTCCCAGGATGCTTGTTTCCGGTCCAGGGAGGACCTGGCTTGGCAGTTCGGGCTGGACTGTTCCCACAAGGAACAGGGTCAAGACTGATTTGCATATGGCTGGGTCCAAACTGGGGTGGTGTGGTGAGCAAAGAATGATGGATTAAACCCAGATCTTTGTGACTGGGGGTGAATGTTTGCATTGTCCAGCATTCCGTCCATCAATTGTTTCTTTTGCATATGTCGCCCTAAGAGGGAAGGGTATGCCCAGACGTGGGTCCCGTGCTCACTACACCACTGGATTCAAACTAGCCTGGCTGAAGAAGGGTGATGCCCTGAAACCGGTCCCAGGATGCTTGTTTCCGGTCCAGGGAGGACCTGGCTTGGCAGTTCGGGCTGGACTGTTCCCACAAGGAACAGGGTCAAGACTGATTTGCATATGGCTGGGTCCAAACTGGGGTGGTGTGGTGAGCAAAAGAATGATGGATTAAACCCAGATCTTTGTGACTGGGGGTGAATGTTTGCATTGTCCAGCATTCCGTCCATCAATTGTTTCTTTTGCATATGTCGCCCTAAGAGGGAAGGGTATGCCCAGACGTGGGTCCCGTGCTCACTACACCACTGGATTCAAACTAGCCTGGCTGAAGAAGGGTGATGCCCTGAAACCGGTCCCAGGATGCTTGTTTCCGGTCCAGGGAGGACCTGGCTTGGCAGTTCGGGCTGGACTGTTCCCACAAGGAACAGGGTCAAGACTGATTTGCATATGGCTGGGTCCAAACTGGGGTGGTGTGGTGAGCAAAAGAATGATGGATTAAACCCAGATCTTTGTGACTGGGGGTGAATGTTTGCATTGTCCAGCATTCCGTCCATCAATTGTTTCTTTTACTATAAGAAACAGAGTCAGACACTTTGAGTTGAAAAATAAATGACTTATCATTGATGAGTACGGCATTATGCACTATTATGGAGTACAAGTTGTGTGTGGTGCTAAAATAATCAAGTCATCCTCATTACTAGCCAGCACCTCTGCTAGTTTGCTCATGGCTGCAGCTGTAGTTGACAATTATCTCATTCCAATGGCCCTGCTCTGCGCCAGATGCATTTCTCTTTCTACCCTGTCTCCACAGAGGATGATGTATAATAAATAAGATACTACGTCAGTCACACACCTCATGTATGAAATGAGGATATTAATAAATTATCCTGTCTGCCGTAGGTAGACGTTGAGGAATATGAATGAAATGGACTGCACTACAGGTAAAGGAATGCATTATATAGATTTTATTTGGCACATTTGTCACTGTGTATCCCATAAGTCAATTTTGATATCAATCATGCACTTACTCCCACTTAACTCTGGGGCCTCCCCCGCCACCACGTTTTCCAACAAATTCATGTGCTGGGCAAAAACCAAGGAAAGGACTCTTGATTTTCTCTACTGCAGTGGGTAGGGTAGAGGGATTAGACAGGCAGGGTAGAGATGTTTTTATATATAATAGAGGGGCCACTACACTGATCATCAATTCATCATCTTTGGCTTATTCACTCATGGTTCAATTCACAAGGGAAAAATATGAACAAGTATAAATTAATCTGTTAAGGGAAACCATGATATATGCTCTAGAGTCACTTCACATGGGTATCGCATGATAAAATGTGGCACATGCCAAGAATGGCCCACCCACCCTTTCACTCAGATACCATTTCCTTTCTTTTAAGTTGCCTTCTGTTCTTTGATGTCTCCCTCAAACCATCAAAGCACATTATGTGAGATTTTGCTGCTTTTGCAGAAAGAAGAGTCCTAATAACTCAACCACCACTGTGGCTGGTAAGGCTGGGGGGTGGGGTTTTACTTCACAGTCATTTTTGATGACGACAACAAGCTACACCATGGCAATAGCTAGTGAGCATAGTAATTGCAAGAAATATGTGACTTGCCAGTGCCTGTTCCTGCTGCCACTTCTCCCACTCCAAGAACTGAGCCGTCGCCGGCATCACCGATGTTCTGTGTGGCTAGAATATAAAACATTACAAATAATTTAGAGCCCAGATATACCAGCCCAAATAGAACAGCAATGCAGCACTACAGCTCAGTTAGAACGTATCTTCCGAAAATATCACTCTGGGCATTTCTTTGGGTATTTCACAAAGTTAGGCAAGCCAGGCATGGAATAACGCTCAATGAAAAACCTGTGGGGTTGGGTGGCAAATGCAATGCGAGTGGGACCTCATACTTTTTTTCCAGCCTTGCTGCACTGTCATTGGAAAC
Organism: Calotriton arnoldi; assembly: GCA_963921515.1. Classification (NCBI taxonomy): domain Eukaryota; kingdom Metazoa; phylum Chordata; class Amphibia; order Caudata; family Salamandridae; genus Calotriton; species Calotriton arnoldi. The sequence goes on from CAWUFW010007281.1 coordinate 807,198, forward strand.
TGGTGGTATACTATAACAATAAATGAATGGCTCTGCAGCACACTACACTGAGGTGGGGGTGTGGTCCATGATGATGATGGCCACTGTCTCGTGAACTGAACTGTGTTAAAGCTAGGCATATGGAGGAAAAGGAAAACCTTCTGAACAAACATACATGATAATTTGTTTTATTAAAAAAACTAACTTACTTGGGCCTGCTATCTGAATATTCATGAATCACGATAGATAGCACCAACATCCCAATGAACAAAATGTACCCCAAGATTCTACAGTCCGTTCTACCTTATGAAGTCCACAACAATCATAAAAGGACTTACTGGGATCTGCAGAGCCCTCACTAGTGGCGCTGGTGGTCGGCGCCGGCTGACCAGCTTGCCCAGGACCCTCCGAATCATCCCTCTTCTTCTCCATGGGTGCTGAAGAAAGAAATTAAGAAGATAAATAAAAATAGATTAGTGATTCTGATAATTATTTCCACAAAATGTTTTATGAAAAGCAAACTGCTAAATCTCCTTAACAAAAACTACATATTGCAGCTGGTTATTTTTTATTTTCATTTTATTCCCATTTCTCAACATCTTCGATGAGCCAACTCACTCTCCTTTTTTTGCCATGCATAAATGCATACTTCACATCATCACTGTGAATTCAATTAAATAAATAACCCGGAGCTGTATGCGCTAAATAAACAAAGTCACAGAGAGAACACGCTACTCATTGATTCACTATAGTGACAGAAGAAACAGTCTGCAATGGCTTCTTTATTAATCATATATAATAAATAGAGAGAGACCCCTTGTGCAACCAAGGGAATGAGGTACTCTTCACAAGTAAAACAGAAATGTTTCCCTTGGACCAAAGTACAAAAACCACTTAAATATATATCACATCAAATACTAACTCGTAAAATTCAAATATTAAAAAAACATGTTTTTATTAAAATCCTGTTATCACAAAAATAAAATATAATTTTTATATCACAATAAAAACATCATCAATATATTTCATGTACTTAGTAAAATTAATTTAAACAGATACCACAACGTTCCACAGAACACAAATAACACTATACCCCCACATAAAAGAGAAAAAGATTATAGACACTCAATTTTGTCATTTTTCAATACATATCCTTAAAAACCACATATAGGGACACGATCTGAATGCCCTCCTAGTTTAGCAATTCCAAAATCACGTTCCTCCAAGGATTATGTAACAAATTTGCGTCGACGCGTTTCGATGGTTTAAAAATTTTTGTCCATCTTTTTCAAGACACTTGTATACATTTTCTCTGTAATGTTCCTTATTTTCTTATTAATAATATCCTGTGTAAAACAAATATATAAATGTATAAAACAAAATTTCTGTATTCGTCTAATACATGGTGCTTAATATGTATATTATTATAAAAGCAAGAAAACTATTATTACATTCTTGCCTCAAAAACACCTCATAGCAATACATACAATGAAAACACACAGCATCATGCTTGTGTATAAAATTCACAATATCTCCATATATTTTTAGTATTGTGTAAAAAATCCATTACATATACTCATGCAGTCATACGTTTCTATATTCTTTGAACCTGCCCCCAAATCATTTATTATATTACATTTGTTCCTATGAGGTCTATATTGTTATTTCCTTATTATATTACATACTAATTATGTTTCCTCAATCATACATTGACTTAAACCTTATTTACTTTCATATTATATTTGTACCTTAACATTGATTAAATCCTACATCAAGTACCATATGTATAGACAAACTGTATTTAAATGAAAGAACTCTTAAAATCTTAAATGCTACAGTTCTCTGAATAAATTGCTCGGTCCGATTTCCTGACAGAACTACAACCTGTTTCTATAATAAAGCAACAGACCTATTTCAGTGATTGTTTCAAGACAATTAATTTTAATTCAATTCAAGCATTTCCCACCAAAATCTGTAGGTGGTACTACACACACTCCTACCTTGCTGTATGCGGAGTGTTTCTGTCACCCAGGCCGACAATATCCCATTAATTCAAGTCAAAAATGGAATTCTAACTCTCGTGATACCAATCCTCGCACCTAGAGCATAAAAAACAAAAACCATACTGCTTGAATCCGGAAACTAACCTTACTCAGTAAAAAGCCACTCGGGCACTATATTTATAAAATCCTACCTTATTATTTGTTATCTGATTAATGGCACTACCTCATGGGTCATAACTTGCTCCCAAATCAAGGGGCATTCGCGTCCTCCTTTTTCCTGGTGTGCTGAAAATGTGAAACAAACGAGAAAATCGCTGTTCACCATATGTTTGTTATCGGCTACATTGGCAAACATAAAAAATACCCGTAATTAAAACCCCTGTTATATTCCTGTCAATGTACCGCAGTTCTATCTCCCCACCCACTTATTGAGAAACTAGTATAATCTCCATGATTCTGGTTGTTCTCACCTAATGGGTAACAGACGAGGTCTCGAACATCCCTCTTGGTCGTACGTAACTATCGACGGCAGTACCCAGAAACTCTCTGGTTTAAATAGAGCTGCTCCAATTCCTACTGGTTAGCTCAAACCTGCCGCTTGCGTACTCTTGTCTTGTGCTGACGCTGCCTATTTAGTCCCAGATATTCAAACGAAAATGGCCCTCAGTTCTAAAAAAAATTGTTTAACAATCGCACATACTCATCTTTCTAATGGAAAGTTCATTAATCCTCCTCGCACAATAAGGTATCTATTCCAAATATAACAAGACACAGTTGAAATTCTTAATTGTGCCCCTTCATAAATGTATTTGGTAAAATTACAATTTCATGGATCATCCTTGCACAATTTGGTGTCTATTTATAAAATAACAAGACACAGATAGAATTCTTTCATTTGCCATTCCATAAATATATTTAATAAAATAACAGTTCGCCTATGGCTGTGTTCCCTGTATACCTACTTTTATTGCTCTTATTTCCTATATTTACTGGTTCGCCACAATCTTCATCCAGTCTTCCCTAGAGTATAATCCTCTTTCTACAGTATTCAAATGGCATATATACCATTGTTCCCTTTTCCTCCTCCTAGTATCCAGGTCACCCCCTCTCCTATTTAAATTAATTTTTTCAAGTACGTACCACTGAAACTGATCACAGTTGTTTCCTACTCTTACAAAGTGGTCGGTTAATGGCGCATTTTCCTTTTTTGTTCTTATAGCCGATTTATGTTCCAGGAGGTGGGTACGTAATTCTCGACTGGTCTCCCCTACGTATCCAAACCCACATGGACAAATTAACAGATATATAACATTTTTGCTGCGGCAATTATTCAAAGTTGTGGCTGTCATTGTTTTTCCTGCAAATATCACACTTTTTGCCTCAATACAATGTGGACATATAGAACAAGATCCACATTTGTAATTGCCAACTGCTTTTTGTCCATTCAAAGTTTGTTGATTCTCAAATTTTATTGGATACGTTTTCACTAAGGAATTACGAATCGTCTTGTTTCTCCTAAATGAAAAGAGAGGCTTTTGTAAATGTGTCATTACTCCATGGTTCAAAACTTTCCAATTTTTGTTAACTATATTCTTAATTTTATTACTCAAACTAGTAAACTGACTCACAAAAACAACTCTATCTGTTGCCTTATTCTTGTTATTCTTCTCTTTATTCAGGTCCAACAGACAGTCCCGATTATAAAAACGAGCTCTCTTAAAGGACTGTTTAATAAGCTTACCAGGGTAACCTCTATCCCTTAGTTTTTTCTTAAGCAACTCAGAATGACGATAAAAATCGACCAGAGTCGTACAGTTACGCCGTAATCTTAAAAATTCCCCGAAGAGAATATTATCCTTCTGTGAGCGAGGATGATTACTGTTATACTGTAATAAAGTATTTTTATCCGTGGGTTTGGTATATAACTCAACCTGTAATTCATCTTCTGTACATTTAACCCGGATATCCAAAAACTCAACACTAGAGTCACTATAGTGTGCTGTAAATTTAAGATTTGGATCCCCTAAGTTAAGCCATTGTAGGAACAACTCCAAATCACTGCTGGCACCGTTCCAAACAAAAATAATGTCATCTATGAAACGGTGCCAGCATGTGATATTCTCAAAGTAGGGTGCTATCTCATTGTAAATATGCGTCTGTTCAAAAGCACTCACGTAGAGGGAGGCCAGACTAGGGGCACAGGAGGCCCCCATTCTGGTCCCCTTGATTTGTTTATATAATTCGTCCTTGAACAAAAAAATATTGTTTTTAAGAACCATAGTAATGCAAGCCATAATAAAATCCTTATTACCCCCATTCAAATCTTCTTGCTCCAAAATAGACTAAATAACCCGAATAGTGTCATCCTGGGGGATATTCGTGTAGAGGGCTTCAATATCAAGGGTGACCAAGAGCTGGGTCACCCTGTTGAAGCCCTGCCCCTCAAAGATCGCAATAGCATGTGCCGTGTCCTTCAAATAAGACCTTTGTTTATGAACTATAGGTTTTAGAAAAAAATCCACGTATTTGCTAAGTGGCTCTAACATTGAGCCCAAACTACTTACTATCGGGCGCATAGGAGGGTTCAACATACTCTTATGCACTTTCGGCAATCCATAAATCGCAGGAAGAATGGGGTGCATATTGAGTAAGAATTTATACTCGTTCTCACATATCCACCCCTCTTCTCTACCTTGCATCAAAAGACCTGCTACTTCCTTTTTCAAATCACTAATTGCCGAAAGTCGTATTCGTTTATAGTGGTCTTCTACATTAAGGAGTTCTCTCATCCTTCTTTCATAATCAATCACATCGAAGACCACTACTCCACCGCCCTTGTCCGCGGGTTTAATAATATACTGATCGCTATCTTGTAAAGACTTTAATGCTTTCCTCTGGCTCCCTGGAAAGTTATTGTTAAAATTAGTATCACTACTTCTCATATTCTTAATTTCAATTTCAACCACTCTTTCGAATAATTCCACATTCTTGTCTATCTGAGCTAAGCTTGGTGTAAAATTGGATTTCGGTTTCAAACCTGACACATTATGTCCCGGCTCATATACCTTATCCTCAAAAAACCTTTTAAGTCTTATCTTTCTAAAAAACTCTTCAAATCATTCTCTAACTCAAATGTGTTAGGTGGAGCTGAAGGAGCAAAACTAAACCCTCTCCTAAGTACCTCCTGTTCTTCCTGGGTTAAAACCTTATGAGATAGATTAATGATAGGAAATTCCTCTACCTCCAATATCTTTTGTTCCTGGTCGCTAGATAGTCCTGTGCTCCATAATTTTGAGGTTGATGGTTCCTCATAGATTCTTTCCTGTGGTGATTCCTGTGTCCCCTTTGGCCCCGATTTTGGCGTTCTTTATTAATCAGCCAAAGCGAGCGCCTGATGAATGCAATAAGGTAGCAGCAACTTCCTAGCAGACACTAGAAACTGGATGACACAATAATAAAAATATAGCAGGGTAAACTTTACTAAACACATAACCTACCTCTGAATGTGAGCAGCATGCTATTCGGATTTATTTTTTAGCATTGTAGAACACAAACACAACAAATAATAAATACTCACCGTGCCCCGGAATCTAGCAGTTCAAGCGTGTCCTGCTCCCTGTCGAGAATGTCAGCCCAGCAGTGCTTCATCTGCTGGGCAGTGTGCCGAACCTCTCTGTGGAGCCGCTCCCACCGGCGCACCGTACACCAGTGCCGTCGACGCTCCCGCAGGGAGTAGCCACTACCGGGCCTGCTGCCTGCTTCCAGCATAGAGGGGAGGTGGCGCTGCACAAAAAAAAAATAATGCTTCCACCTCCTCCTCTCCAAAGAACGCCCGGGGCTGCACACCTGGGCGGAGGCGCCACCCGCATGGAAGCCACCCCTCTGCCATGGCACCAGGTGGGGGAATCTATTAAACTAAGACGGGAAAGGAAGGGAAAGTAAAGAAGAAAGAAATAAGGAAAAGAGTAGACAGCAAAAAAGTCACAAAAATGTAGGCAAAAACGTAAAATACACAAACACAAAGATGCACACTATTGTAAAAAGTAAAAATTAAGGGTACAAAGTAATAAAGGAGGAGAATGACAAAGATTAACTAGAGATAAAAAATTAGGCCCAGCACCATAACAGAGAGCAGAAAAACAAGATGGCTGCGCCCATGCAGACAGCGTGGTGCTGTTCGCCCGTGATTTAGAACGCGAGCACACTTCAGGACCGCGAAGCGTCGTTCCCGCTCGATTTTGGAGCACGGGGATGCATTTTGGGTTCCAACGCATCGCGAACGGGCGCACTGGCAAATTCCACCCAAACTCGGAACTCTGCATAGCGCAGCAGAGTTTTTTTGCAACTCCGCAAAATTCCGCATAGTGGGACTCCGCAAACTCCGCCCACCCCTAAAAAACATAAGTCAAATAAAATTCAAGCTAGAAAATGTAAGTACATTTTCATCTGGACGCGTTAGGGCAGGGGAAAGTTTCACATTGAGGCTGACCCCAATGCAGTGTGGGTTCATGACAGGGACCAACTTAGTCCAGCTGAAAATGTACCTTCAAAGTCACGTGCAAATAGTTCCATTGGCATTGAGGAGGCATCGAGAAGAAGGCTATGTGTCACGGATGGTTGTTGCTGTAGGGAGAAGAGCTGGTCAGGTGTCATGGACGGTGATTGCTGCAGCTTCGTGGACGCACTCGTCATGGACTGTCATTGCTGTAGCGTGAAGTGCAAGAATCACATTGTCGGTCTTCACTGGCAGCCACTGTGGGTGTGAAAAGCAGGTCTCGCCTGAACTTCGCATTGGTGATTGCCACTGGGCACCAGTGTCTTGGCTTGAATGGACCCGCTCGTGGTGGTGAAGAGTCCAAAATTATATATATTTATACCTATTGCCTAGCTTTGTTTGTGGGGGATGACCTGCCCTACTTCACATCTGGTTGTGGAAAGGTCTTCTCCTTTCCCTGTCAAGGCTCCAAACTGTCTGGGTGTGACAAAGGGCACAGCAGGCTTGGTGTTAGATTCCTTTGTATGTGCAGGAAGCAAAGTCCTTTGAAGTGTAATCAGGGCTTGGTACAGTTCCTTCCCCACCATCCTGCCAGGATGGCTCATTCTGTCCGCACCTATGCTCCCTTTCTGTTACTGTCTGGAAGCAATACACAAACTCCAACAGCAGAACCATTCACAGGCATGTGACCTAGGAAACCGGCAGAAGGCACAAATTGATATGACAAGTTGAATTTTCAGAATTCTAACTTAAAATACATCAATACCATTAGAGAAAATTTAAAATTACAATGCAGTCTGTCTGCTCCCAATCTAAGGGTACAACTTTTTAAATGTAATAAGGTAACCCAATGTTTGTCAATGGGAGAGATAGCTCTTACCACAGTGAAAAACATTAGGAGTTTTTCACTGACAGGGCATGTGCCACTTAAGTACACTGTCCTATGAGCCTTTAGAAAAAAAGGAAGGTGTAGGCCTGGCAAAAGGTATATTTTGACATGCTGAAATGGAGGTTTAAAACTGCACTACAGTTTGCAGTTACCAGCCTGAGACATGTTTTCAAAGGCTACTTCAGTGGGTGGAACAATGAGTGCTGCAGCTCCCTAATAGCATTTAATTTACAGGCTTTTTGTACATGTAGTACCATTTACTGGGGAGTAAATTGAGTGTATCAATCAGGTATATGCCAATTGTACCATGTTTTAGAGAGAGAGTGCAAGCACTTTACCACTGGTTATCAGGGAAAAAGTATACAGAGTTCTAATGCCAACAGAAACTGGTTCAGCAACAGAAGGCAAAATCCGGTTGGTGACCCTGCAAAAAGGGCCAGGTCCAACAGTCACAGTCTGTTATGGGTCTTTTCAATTGCTAGGTGCCCAGTTCAGGTTGCTTGAAGACAGAATTCTTTGACATTTCATATCTCCAAGGTTCTCTGGCCCTAGGCAGTATACCTCTAGATCTTTTGTGTCGCCTCTGCACACCTCTTAGTTTATTTAATTGAGTGGTCTTGTTAGGCCCTCATGTGTCCCAGCGGTGGCCAGCACAGGTAAAACCGGTAGGGTTGTGGAGCAGGGTGGGGTGGGAGGGGGGGAAGTTGACTGACGACGGAATAGGTATAATTAAATAAATAAATAATACCTATTCCATCGTCTGCCGGCTTACCCCCCTCCTGCGCCCTGTCCACCTCACCGCGTTAACGTGTGCCGGCCGCTGCTGAGGTGTCCAAAAGGAAACTAGAGAGCCCTGTCTTAGACACTGAACTGGCGAGATCTGGTTATGCAGCACATTAACGCTGGGCTACTCAGATTTCAGTGTTTTGATTCCATGTTAAATGTCTGTAGGCATCTTGTTTCCAGATATCTGTTTGTCAGGTCTTCTAACCCTGTTTTACCACCCCCACATTCAAAGACGTCTGAGCAAGTATTTTTGGAGGAAGACGTTTGTCCCACTTTATATAGCACTGGGATGGTTTGCCCCTTGAGAAAAAACACATCTTGTGCTTTTTTATGTAAAGTGTGTGCATAATTAATGCTGTTGTATTAAGAATTGCACAGACTGGTGCTGTTTTAATATACGCTGAATGTCTACTGCTATAATGGGCAGGTGTTTCTGTTAAGTGTATCGCAGACCAGTAATCATGTGTCACCTGCGACCAGAATCGTTCTATAGCAGTAATGTTCAAAATCATTGGAGGAATTTGAACTGAAGTCACGAGGTTGGCCAGGCTGTGACCATGTAGCGCGTTTAATAACTTAGTAAAACTGTGGACAATAGTGCTGTTGCGATTTAAGTGAAGCAAAACAGTGCTTTCAGCCACTCTATAATGTGCCTCTATTGATGTCTTTTTCCAGTCAAGTCCCGGCTGTGAACAGGTAAAAAAACAGAGCAGCTAAATAACTCAAAAAATTCACTCCATCATTTCGCATCAACGATAATGCTGCAAACAGATTTAGGGTGTCAAGACTGCCAATAGCATATTGGCAGTCATTTATAGTATGGCACTTTTAAAAGGTATAATTGCAATTTTCGAATTGGTAAATATGATCAAACGTGCCAGGAAGTCACAGCTAGTCACATTTCTCGTGAACACCTCCTGACGTCCTGGTATTTTACCAAATAGCATGTTGCAAAATGAGACTTTTAGTTTCTCGAGTAACTTTGTAAGGATTGGCTAAAAAAAATCCACCGTTCAAAGTGCTTTTGGCTAAAAGGGGAGGACTGGCTGGAAGTGCAGTTCATGACAGAGGACCAAGATATTGTGGCAAAATAAATGTCAAGAATTAACGATATTTCTTCATTGTCACATATGGGAATTATGGTAAGAACGTGAGCTCTGTGAGTTCACTGGAACTGTTGGGATAGCTATGTTTTGTTTTGCATAGATTTATTTAATGAATTAAAAAAGCGCCACTGCAGATTTATTTATATTTGTTAGAACACGAGCAATCAAGTCTATTTTACTGAACAAATGTGAGAAAAAGATTTTCCTTTTGGGGATCTCTGATGAAAGCATTTTTCAAGAGGTGCTGCAGCATTAAATGGGGTGAGAACCATGGCTTCAAAGTCAATCAATCAATCAATCAATCACGGCATTTATAGAGCGCGCTACTCACCCGGGAGGGTCTCAAGGCGCTGGGGGAGGGGGTAAGTTACTGCTCGAACAGCCAGGTCTTGAGCTGCTTCCTGAAGGAGAGATGGTCCTGGGTTCGCCGAAGGTGAGTGGGGAGGGAGTTCCAGGTCTTGGCTGCCAGGTAGGAGAAGGATCTTCCTCCGGCGGTGGTTCTGCGGATGCGTGGTACGGTGGCCAGGGCGTGGCTGGTTGATCGTAGCTGGCGTGTGGGCGTGTAGAAGGTCATGCGGTCGTTGAGGTACTTTGGGCCCAGGTCGTGGAGGGCCTTGTGTGCGTGGGTGAGGAGTCTGAACGTTATTCTCTTGCTGACGGGGAGCCAGTGCAGGTCTTTCAGGTGTCCGGTGATGTGGCTGTGTCGGGGGATGTCCAGGATGAGTCGTGCGGAGGCGTTCTGGATGCGCTGGAGTCTTTTTGAAGTTTGGCTGTGGTTCCGGCGTAGAGGGTGTTCCCATAGTCCAGTCGGCTGGTGACGAGTGCCTGGGTGACGGTCTTCCTGGTTTCAGTGGGGATCCATCTGAAGATCTTGCGGAGCATGCGCAGGGTGTTGAAGCATGAAGATGAGACGGCGTTGACTTGTCTGGTCATCGACAGGGAGGAGTCCAGGATGAAGCCCAGGTTGCGTGCGTGGTCCGTTGGCTTGGGCGCGGTGCCCAGGGCCGGGGGCCACCAGGAGTCGTCCCAGGCAGAGGGTGATGAGCCCAGGATGAGGACTTCCGTCTTGTCTGAGTTCAGTTTAAGGCGGCTGTTCCTCATCCAGTCGGCGACGTCTCTCATCACAGAAATGTGAGGAAAATGTGTTTTTTTTTTTTACAAAGTTTGAGTTTTGCAAGTGATTCTGGGTAACAGAACCTGGTGAAAGCCACACAAGTCACCATATCCTGGATTCCCCTGGGTGTATAGTCTTCAAAAATGTATAGGTTTGCTAGGTTTCCCTAGGTGCCGGCAGAGCTAGGGTACAAAAACTACAGCTAGGCACTTTGCAAAAAAGGGTTCTGTTTTCACTGTAAAAATGTGGTGTGTCCACATTGCGTTTTGGGCCGTTTCCTGTTGCAGGCACTAAGCCTACCCACACAAGTGAGGTACCATTTTTATTGGAAGACTTTGTTGAATGCAGGGTGGGTGGAATTTTGTGGATCCACACAGATTCCAGAACTTTCCATCACAGAAATGTGAGGAAAATGTTTTTTTTATAAAGTTTGAGGTTTGCAGGGGATTCTGGGTAACAGAACCTAGTGAGAGCCACTTGAGTCACCCCATCCTAGATTCCTCTGGGTGTCTAGTTTTCAAAAATGTATAGGTTTGCTAGGTTTCCTTATGTTCCGGCTGAGCTAAGGTTCAAAATCCACAACTAGACACTTTGCAAAAAAGGGTCTGTTTTCACTGTCAAAATGTGGAGTGTCCACGTTACGTTTTGGGCCGTTTCCTGTTACGGGTTCTAGGCCTACCCACACAAGTGAGGTACCATTTTTATCGGGAGACTTAGGGGAACACAGAATTGTAGAGCAACTGTTATTGCCTATTGACTTTCGATGCATGTCTGCCTTCCAAATGTAAGACAATGTGTAAAAAAGAAGTCACTTTGAAAAATGTCCTATTATTCACATGCTAGTATGGGTACCCACAATTTCGGAGATGTGCAAATAGCTACTGTTTCTAAACTCTATATTTTGTTTCCATTGCGGAAATACATAGGTTTCTTTCATACCAATTTTTCACTGTTTTTATTTTCACAAATGAATTGCTATATACCCAGTACACAATAAAAAACCATTGCAAGACACTGTGCAGTTATTGGCTCTTGGTTCCTCGGGTTCTTGGTGAACCTACAAGTCCTATATATCCCCACAACCAGAAGGGTCCACCAAATGTAATGGTATATTGCTTTCAAATATCTGTCATACTTGGAAGAAGTTACAGTTATGCCTAAGGCAAGCCTGTCTGCGCCCGTCCGCGCCTGGACGTCGCCAGACGCCAGACATGCTGCTGGTTTGGGTAGCGGTAAGCTCACCTACTCTGGTGGCGACCTTCTTGCCATTAGAGAAGCAGTGAGCCCCTGCAGCTCCCCTCCATGTAGCATACTAGATGGCCCGTTCTGCTGCAGGAACTGTGGTTTCAATTCATGCGCAATTACCCCGTCACCTCCAACTTCCCTTCCTTGTGCTGGGCCGACTATCAAACTGTTTAGCCTTAACTGTCGTTCCCTAGCCAAGCATTTTCCCGATGTTTACGACTTGTTAATGGATGAATCTCCTGATCTCCTTTTTTGACGGAGACATGGTTGTCAGTTGACATGGTGGCTGAGCCAGGTCTGGCACTCCCACCAGGCTTTAGTATTATTACTCTCAACAGAGAGGCTAGAGGGGGAGGCATTGCAGTTGTTTTTAAATCCCGTTACACCTGCACTCTGATTAAAGAATCCCTGGTGGGCTGCGAATGTGCGCGCTTTGGGATCTCTTTTAACGCAAACTATACCATGTCTGGCCTATTAGTTTACCATCCGCCAGGACCTTCGAAGGAGTTTAGGGCCGCACTAATTGAGACAGTTAGCTCTCTAGCTATGAGATCTGCCAATTTCAGCGTTATTGGTGACCTGAACCTGCACCTTGAAAATCCCCATGATTCAGAAGCTGGTAATTTTTCCGCTGATCTAGCAGCCTGTCAGCTGCTCCAACTGGTCCATGGCCCTACCCATTCTGCCGGCCACTTGCTAGATCCGGTTTTTTCTAATCTTCCCCACCTCTCAGTCGATACCCCCATTCCCATGAGCTGGTCTGACCACTATCTGGTCCCCCTGACACTCACGGGGGTTGAACCCCCACGGAGGGTGGTCCACAACCTTTCTCTTAAACGCCCCTGGCATAAATTAGATACCGATCACCTTCTTGCCCTCCTTATAAGGAGCATGCCCAGTCTGCCAAATGATCCAGATGCTGCATATAACACACTATCAGATTGGCTTCTCCGCTCGCTGGACGCACTTATTCCTGCAAAATGGTCTAAATGTCGCAACACTAAATCTAGTCCCTGGTACAATGACAAACTTGCCATCATGCGTAAAGCATGTAAGAGGCAGGAGCGGGCTTGGAGGCAGGATTACGATCCAATCTGGAAGGGGTGTTATCAGGCAGCCATTAAAAAGTATCATAGGGCTATTCAGTCTGAACGGGCAGCCTACTTTGCTGACGAGATCAGGAGCAGCAGCAACCCCACCAAGAGTATTTTCTCTATACTTAAAGATCTTAAAACGGCAGGTGTATCTACAGCACCCTCTATCACGTCGGATGAGCGCTGTGAGGCTTTTGCCACCTTTTTTGTCAACAAGGTGGAAAACATCTATAAAACCTTTCCCCAAGCCACTATGTGCTCTGACCCCGCATGCCGACCTCTATCTACTCACACGCTTGACATGTTCCCACCAATTACCCAGGACGAGCTGCGCACTCTATGCAGCAAAGTTAAATTGGGTTCTCCTGCTGACCCTAGGAAGCCCGAACAATTTATGAAACTGTTACCTGTGCTTCTTACACCTCTGGGCCAGGTGATCAATATGTCTCTGTCTACCGCCACCATTCCCAGGACCTGGAACCAAGCAAGGGTTATTCCCTTGTTAAAAAAACCAACCCTCGACACAGCTAAACCTGAGAATTTTCGACCTATCTCTCTCCTGCCTTGGGCCGCCAAGATCTCTGAGGCCTACATAAACTCCATCCTGACAGGCTTTTTAGAGGAGAATAACATATTGGATCCCTCTCAGACTGGCTTCCGTCCTGGCCACAGCACGGAGTCTGCTCTTTTAGCTGTGAGAGAACACCTGAGGGTAGCACTGGATGCGGGGAACACTTCGGCACTGATCCTTCTGAATCTCAGTGCCGCGTTTGATACTGTGTCCCACCAGATCCTGCTGCAAAGGCTGGAGGAGGCTGGAATTGTGGGCCCTGTACTGGATTGGTTTACCTCTTTTCTCTCTGATAGGACCTTCCAAGTAATGGCCCCCCATTTCACCTCTATGGTCCATCCTACCAATCGAGGTGTGCCACAGGGCTCAGCCCTTAGCCCTACACTTTTCAACCTTTATGTTCAACCATTGGCAGCGGTGGCCAGAAGCAGAGGGCTTACAGTTGTGTCATACGCAGATGACACACAGATGGTAGTGGCACTCTCCGACGACTCTGTGCGGGACGCTCAAAAGTTTCAAAGCGGTCTCAATGCCGTCGCTAAGTGGATGTCTGCCAACTGCCTCCAGCTCAATGCCAGCAAGTCTGAGGTTTTGCTGGTAGGGAAAAACCCTGAGCTGTGGAGTGAGCGCTGGTGGCCTGCTGTCCTTGGTTGTGCGCCTGCCCCTAAACAGGTGGTGAAAAACCTCGGAGTCTGGGTGGATTCGGCTCTAAGCTTTCAAGTTCAAACCAAGAAAGTGGCAGGGGCTTGCTTCGGCATATTGCGGGGGCTCAAACCATTGCTAGGCTTTTTTGATCCACCCATTAGGCAGGTCATTGTTCAAGCCTCTGTCCTATCGAGACTGAACTACGCCAGCTCGCTCCACCTAGGAACAAACAAGTCTGAGATTCTGAGATTGCAGAGGGTCCAGAATGCAGCGGCTCGAACCCTTCTTGGCCTTCCTAGAACTTGCTCTACCACTAACGCTATCCGTCGGCTACATTGGTTGCCGGTGGCTAGACGTGTTGAGTTCAAGGCCCTTTGCATCACTTTTAAAATTCTGAATCTCTCTTCCCCTGGTATTTTGGCCAATCTGGTGTCATCTTATCTTCCCACTCGCCAGCTCCGCTCGATGGGTCATCATCTGGCGGTCGTTCCCCGGGTAAAGAGGGTGCGGGCTGGTGGGCATTCCTTCCGTATTCTGGCATCTAAACTCTGGAACTCACTGCCTCTTCACATCCGCAGTATCAACAATTATCTGGCTTTCAGTAAGGCCATCAAGACCCATCTCTTCCCTTCTTCGTAGGCCTTCCAACTGTCAGTAGCTTCCCTTTCTGTTGCTTAGCGCTGGGACGCTCCTTCGCTGGAGCAGCTGTGCGCTCTATAAAACCTCATAACATAACAGGTGAAAAAGTTGGCACAAATGGCTGTTTTTTTAACTCATTTTTAATTTTTCCTATTTTCAGCTGTTAGTTTCTAGAAAAAAAAACCTTGAAGGATCTACACAAATGACCCCTTGCTGAATTCAAAATGTTGTCTACTTTTCTGAAATGTATAGCTTTCCAGGATCCATTATTGCTTTCATGCCCATTTCTACCATTAACTGGAAGGAGGTTGAAAGCACAAAAAATTGCTAAAATAGCCTATGTCCCAGTAAAATACCCAAACTGTGTAAAAAGTTTAGTTCTCTGACAAAAGTCTGTCATTCCCTGAAAGGTGGGAAGATGGTGATTTCAGCACCACAAACCCTTTGATGATGCCATTTGCAGGGAAAAAGCAGACGCTTTCTTCTGCAGCACTTTTTTCCAATTTTTCCCCGAAAAACCAAACTTTAGCTGTATTTTGGCAAATTTCTGTGTCTCCTTTAGGGGACTCAACTAACCCTGGGTATCTTTAAAATCCCCATGATGTTGGAAGAAAAGGACTCAAATTTGGCGTGAATACCTTATGTGGTGAAAAAGTTACAGGGGCCTGAGCCCAAAGTACCCCAAATAGCATAAAAAAAGATTTAGGAGCGAAGGGGTTAAGAACAAAAAATACTACAGTACCTAATAATATGTAGAAACATTCAGAAAGATTGTAACTTTTCGATAATTATCTAAAGAGCGCAGATAAGAATCCTGTTTTTTCTACTTGTCACTGTAAGCTAGAAACATAGAGCAGAGGAAAGAAATGCAATGTTTCATTTCCCTTGCTTTTAACAGCTGCTCTGAGATCTGATCTGCCTTTCACTTCAGCTGATGGCTCTAGCAGCAGGCATTGTGATGTCAGAACTTGACTGTAATAATTTATTATGGTTGACTTCTAACGTCTTTTCTTTATAATCGGTGACTGGGTGCGTCACAGGTCTCTGATTATAAAGAAATTAGAGACAGGCGTTTATACATGGATTTGAGAATCCCATATTTATTCCTCTGCTCCCTCAGCCAACCTAGTCTGGTTCCCAGCTCTCATTCAGTGAAGAAGCAGTCCTTGCTTCATATATGCTAAAAAAGATTCAAGTTAAATACTTACTGATGACGTCAGGGGTAACAACTGCAAGGCCATGTCAGCTTTCCATACTTCTGAAGTCAGCACATTTTAATGACAAAACTTTAAATGGGAAGAACTGTGGTTAGAGGCACTGTATAAAAACAACTCATACAGTCCAACATTGTCTCTCTGTATATGTGGCCTATCAATAAGCTGCGAAAAAGGGGATCCCCTCTACCCCCTTTAGAGTATATCAAAACATTCTTTAAGTCCTTTTGGCCACCGGTAGTAGAATGGCGGATGCTTTGACCTCTTCTTGGATTGCCTTGAAAGCACAAACACACGTAGCTGCACAAAGGAACACCCCAATAGGCACTGATGGAGGGGGCATATATTTTAGTGGAATATTAGCGTGAAGGCAGAGGAAGAGGACATCAACAAAGTAGGAATTATAAGTATGGGGGCATAGAAGAATATTAGCAAGGGACAGATGTGGGATAGCCATGACCCTGGGGCACAGGCTGGGAAAGTGTATATAAGCATGAGATCAGAGGAGCAGGGAACCACGGGAGGAGGGCATAGTTCGGGACATATGTTAGGGGATGCAACTGTCTGGGTGAGTGATTATCAGCATGAAGGAGGAGATTGGGCAACATGAGGACAGCAATGAATTTGTGATTGTTCTTTCTCCTTTTCTTCTTCCAAGTGAACCTTTTCATGCCTTCCATAATCCATATGTCTCCTCTCTACTCTAAGCATGGTCCACTCTAATTTGCATACCTGTCTGCCTTGTTCCCTATTACTGAGTGTCCGCAAACTGCCCACACCTCATTTTCTAGATCACAATCTCTCCTTTGAAACCATCCCTGCAACCTAACAATGCCTAACCTCCCCTAGACTAACTATTCATCTCATCAAACACTTGCATGTACTCATACAGTCCAAACTTATGGTCAACTCCTAACTTCTATTAATTTAATCTGCCATAAAGAATACTGAAGTAAATGCTTGGAATGTTTTCCTTGGGAGCCTAGGACTAATTCCAATACCCATTGAATTACTACTATCCCTGGGTACTGGAGTAGCATGCTACTTGCCGTAAAGTGTTTCAACGTCTTGCCAGGAGCAGTAAGTGCTATATAAAAGCAATTACAAAACAATATCTACTAAGTTGTTGATCAGTTGTTCTCTCCCCCTGAGTTGGCACACTTTAGGCTGCTTTGCTCCACATACACACTCTTGAACTATATTGCAAGAGTGTGTATCTGATCTTTAGCACAGGGCTAGTACTGGAAGGGTACCTTTCCAGCAAAACAAAAATCTATGCACACATGCAAAGTTGGAAAATGTTCAGAGGAAGGAAAACTTTTCTCCAACTCAAAAAGGCATATTTGGCGCAAAGCCAATTCTTTTATTTTTAGTAGATACAGATATGTGTCAAAAACCATGGATGGTTGCACAGCAATACCCATGTATCACCCATGGGACACCCCTTGACGCAAAGTTCCGCAAAGTAGTGCAAAATGCTACTTTGTTTTGCTGTTGGTCTACTTTTCAGCACACATCAAGATTTTTGCTGCATAGTAGATAGTTTTTCAGCAGTTTGCGCTGATTTGTGTCACATTTTGTGACCTCGTACTGTTGGAGAGACTCGATAAATATGGGTCAAAGTAAGCAATTGATTTAATAACAGGATTGTAGAAAGTGAGATATGAAAATGGTTAAATCTTTATAGAATTATTTTTTCTCGTTTTTTACTGTGCTGAACTAAATATTTATGCAATTAATTAAAAAGGAAATGAAAGGAAAAGGATGTGGGTGTGCCATGATCATAGAAATATGCCTAACAGCAAACATTTAGTATAAGACTTGCAGGTGGAAATTAGGGACAAGGAGAATAGAAGGGAGCCAAGTCCAGAGCCTTAATGAACACCTCATGCAGAAAAATACCAAGCGAAGCTACCAACACAGTGTGTATTGATCAACAAGAGTGAGCCCCTTCCAGTTCCCTGATGTGTCTAAGATAGGACATGAAATTGGAAGGAGAAGGAAATTGTCAATTGTGTTGCGATCTGCAGGGAAATGAAGAAGCCATGCAATAGCAGAAAGAAACTAAAGGCGGCAGCAAAGGCCCATGTCACCATGTGAAGCTTGAGACTTGAAGTGGTGTAATGAGCATCTTGTGCATCAGCGCTCTAAAGATATGCCTGGCGGAGTCCGCCCTGTCAGAGCTTGGAGAAAACAATGGATAATGCACAATGGCACGCAGTATAATGACAAATGTCTGCTTCTGCCGAGCGCTCCAGGACACCTTAACCCAGATCCACACTCCCATCACTGGAGATGAATTTGATTGAATATCCATCTCTTCCACGTTTCGGGTCAAGCTCTTGGCATCGTCCATTGGTGCAAGCTCGTCTCTTAAAGGAAACCTTTTCCATGAACGCAATATACAAGAGCTAAAAAAATCAGCTTTATCTGGATGCCTGAATCACAGAAGTGATTGCTCACCTACGCTTCACTTAGGTGCACAAACACCTACATTAGGGTGCAAATTATCATCCCTGATTCAGATACTCTGCAATAGTGTAGATTTGAGCTAATAAAAGTCATTTAGTACATGAAACCTCTGCCACGACAGTGATATTTCAGTGTGAGCAATTCACCAGGTATTAGGAGCCAGTTTGTGCATCCCCAGGGTGGGCAAAGCAACAAAAGTAGATGAACACCAAGAAGCTTTGTGGTTATTAATCAAACCTGGGCATGATGTCTCTTAGAGCCGAAAATGGTCTGAATTTCGCTGCTGTGAGGGGTACAAATAAGGCTGATTTTGGATAGTAATGACGAATATATTTTCCTACTGAGAAAGAAAAAAAAAGCTTTACAGATGCAAATACTCATTGGGTGACATTTATTCATGATGAATATTTCCATATGAGTAAATAGGTGTCTCCACGAGAATCCCTAGTTACTGCAGCTTCTCAAGTGTGCTCATAGACTTTTTAAGATTTCCATGAAAGTCAGCAATTTTACTAAAAATGAAGACCTAACTCTGTGAGAAAACATTTTCGTATTTGAGCCTGGAAGTCTTGTGAAATTAGCCAGGCATCCCCTGCAAATAGCAAAGGGGCGCCATTAGTCGCTCCACGGGCAGGACCCATGGTGTGGAGTGCTTTGTATGTTTCGCACTAAATGGGCCGCGACGTCATCAGGAGGCGTCAGGGTCGGGAGCATTTAAGGCATCGAGCGGTGAGGGTTTAGCCTCTTTTTCTCTCCACCATGCACGAGCTGCCAATATACTAGATCATATACCCACCCACTCTTGGAGGAAGGCGGAATCTGCAGAATTTCTAGCAGAATTTAAAGGGGGCTACCTTGGATTGGTGTTGATTTGTGTGGGCACTGAGCAGGCAGAAGGGGGACTGACCTGCTGGTGGTCCTGGACCTTTCTGCCTGAAGTTAAACATTTGGGAGGGTTGCCTGGTGACAGGTAACCCAGCAAGGACGGAGTGGAAAGTGGTGCCCTGGTGTTTGCGTTGATATGGAACTGCAGGTATTGCCCATCTATCTGTGTAAGGGACAGGAAGTTGAAACTAAGGTATGCTTGCCATTAATCTCCCGGAAGCCCTTGGTTGAGGGCATAGGCGATGGATAAGGAAAAGGGGCCTTCTGGGACTTTGCATTCTGAAGTGTTGTGCTCTAATGGAAAGCGGAGACAACTGTTGTATTGCTTGTACGATCCTTGAGCTGGTTTGCTGATCTTGTGTTCTGTATTCTCAGAGCAATAATGTCTGCTTAACTATGGTTATCATTACTCACTGATACTATGAGTCTATGTGAAATAAAAGGCTGCACCTTGGTTAAATCCCCATAATCGCAATTGTTTCTCTCCTTGAGAGTCGTTTCAGTGGGGGCATCGACTTGCATGTTGGGAGCGCAATAAGGAAGTGTATCCAGCTGCAGGAATCCTGCACCTGGGTCATCTATTAGGGAGGCAGTTCCTAAACATTCACTAGAAAGACTTAGGTGCTTATTACAAGTGATTTCTCTCTGTTATTTCTGCCCTGCACACATTAACTGATATCAGGGGTATCAGCAGCTCTGGGGTGGGGAGGAGTAGTTGACAGGATTTACAGGTGCTCTTCTGTTCCCCCCAAAAATAAGGAATTCTGGTGGAATCAGTAATTCTGGGTACAGTTCTTCTGGTAATCCCTAATATTGCCCCTGAACTTCAAACTCTCAGTGAAATGTTTATCAGCCAGTATCTCCAGGGGGAAACTAAACAGATTTATGGTATTCCTGTAGGTCTCATAATTCTGAGGGGGCAGATATCTACTATTACCAATCCCTTCACAATAAGAGGCCACTCATAATCTTAACAAAGTTATTATTAAATCATTATCTAGGAAAACAGCAATGCTGTTCTGTCAGATATGATTTTTTGAGTGAACTATGGGTTCTCCTGAGTGATCCCTTTAAATTCTAACCTATGAAAGCCAAGAACATTGTGTGGCAAGAGGATAAGACCTGGTTTAGTCCTGGTCAGCCTTCCAATTGCACTCAGAGGCCTGGCATTTACTACCTGCAAGGTTTTATCAGAGCCTCTGTAAACCTGTCTATGCTCTTAGAAAACAGTCACCATATTGCAGAACTTGTGCAGGAGCAAAAACAAGACAAATCCTTGAGCACTGTGTTTGATGCTTGTGTGTTGTTTAATGGGGCAAACACCCTTCTCGCCAGTCAAATTAACTGAGGGACTTTTTTCCTGTCATAGCAAAAACTGGAGGGAAGAGAAGGGAAACAATATCTATCACAAATATTTCTTATAAATCATTTGATATTAGTAGTGTCAATTTAAAGAAATAAATCCTACGCAATGAATAACAATCTTTAAATACAAAATAGAACAAATTTATTTCACAAATTTGTTGATAGTTAGCAGATAAAAAAGAAGTAAGTAGACCTCATCAAATAAAGTTCCAGCTTTCCTATTTTTTAGGTCTCGCCTAGCGTTGCAGCGCAAATGCGCTGCAATCGCTCTGCGAGGCATGCAGTATACACAATAGCGGGGAAGCTTCATTTAAGCTCCGCCCACTTTCCGCCCATCTTTTTGATTGGGTTAGATCGTAAATGCTGTCTTCTGATTGGTTTTCCGATTGTTAGTCCCTCCTCTTCCATGTCGTCATTGTAGACTTCCGAGGCTATTGGCCCCTTTACTCCAATGCTATTTTTTTCCTTGTGTTCCCCCCCGCCCCCTCCCACATTCCATGACTTTTCACCCCCCCTGCCGCCCCCGTTGGTGCCTTCTTTTACGGCCGCACTTACGTTTCAAATGCAATAGATCTCGTGAAAATACGAGTCCTATTGCATTTGTAAATGCTTGTTTTGTCTTGGGATTGGCTGGGTGAATTTGCACTCTATTTTGCCTGACCTGTCCAGAACACATGCGCAATACAGACGGCTAATTGTGGTTTTACTTACACATGCGCAATACAGACGGCTAATTGTGGTTTTACTTACACATGCGCAATACAGACGGCTAATTGTGGATTTCCGATCACTCTTGCGCACTCCTTGGTAGCGGCTGCCGCTATTAATGGCCTTTTTATTAATAATCACTTGTCCGATTCTGAATGCCGGGGCTCACATGAAAACATTAAAAAAAAATCACATTACGAGCGTGACAGCGACGAGGAGTCAGTGACAACTAACACAAGTTGGTAATCTTTCTCCTTTCCCTCTCCGGTTCACTGTACAGTTTAATTGGCTGACAAGCCTCACCATCCATTTCTATTTCGTATTTCGGCTAATTGTGGTTTTACTTACACATGCGCAATACAGACAGCTAATTGTAGATTTCCGATCACTCTCGCGCACCCCTCGGTAGCGGCCGCCGCTATTAATAGCCTTTTTATTAATAATCACTTGTCCGATTCTAAATGCCAGGGCTCACATGAATGTTGAAAGGAACAATGGTCTGAAGGAGGACACTAAGGTCCTCGGGTAGCCTAGGCTACAGAAAATTTAGTGCTAATCAAACAGATTAACTATCTGGATGTCACCGTCAAACAGAAAGAGGGAGGTCTATACACTACCATGTATAGGAAGCCCACCGAACGTAACACCCTTCTCCATTATAAAAGCGCCCATCCACGAGCACTCAGAGACGGCCTCCCCTTTGGCCAATTCTTAAGGATACGCAGAAATTGCAAACTAAAAGAAGATTACCTTAGGGAAGCAGATACCTTATCTGACAAACTTATCAATAGAGGTTACCCCAGGCGCTTGGTTAAAAGATCCATGAAAAGAGTATGGTATTCACATAGGGAATTCCTTCTAGAACCTAAACCTAAGAGAACCATGGCACGCATAGCTTGCGTCACCACTTTCTGCCCTGCAAGCAACAAAATAACCAAATTGATAAAAAAGCACTGGCCCCTTCTGACCTCAATCAACATCACCAATGAAGCTCCCCTGTTTTCATTCAAACGTGGTCGCAACATTAAGGACCACCTGGTGAGGGCACAAAAACCTTTACGTAATGATAAGATGTTACAATCTTGCTTAGCTCTCCCGCCTGTAATAGGACATTTTAAATGTGGATCTGTGTTGCATGTCCACTCACAAAAAACACTAAGGTCTTTGAATATGGCACCGTCACTCACAAACTGAATTTCTTCTCAAATTGCTATTCAGTAAATGTAATCTACTGTATTCAATGTCCCTGTAACTTCATCTATGTTGGACAAACCACACAAAAGGTAAAAGCTCGTATAAGCCAACATGAAAGCAGAATACGCTGCCAGACTATGACTGCACCGCTGGTCGAACACTTCATCGAAAACTGACCTTCAGAACAAGACCTTCAGTGGCAAGTCATTGACATTGTACGCCCACACAACAGAGGCGGTGATCTTCAAGCAACTCTAAACAGGCTGGAATGCAAATGGATGTTTAACTGTCGTTCCATCGAAAATGGAGTAAACACACTTGAAGAATGGAACATGATTCTGTAACAGATCCCATTTCGTTATGTACATAATGCCTGAATACTGTGTATATATATATCCTTTCTGTGGTTTTAATTCATGATGCACTTTCCTTTGGGCACTTCTTAACTCCTTGGTTTCTGGGTTACCGCCTCGGCGACCCCTTTGAGGCTGGCCTTGCAGCCCTCCTTTTAGGCTCCTATGCCCTCACCCAACATGGCTGCTACCTTGGCCCGCCCCCTTCTGCTCCTAATACTTCCTAATGCACACTAGATGCGCACGCACGACGCGCGGTGCACGCCCCGTATATACGTGGCTTTTCTAGCACACCTGCAGAAATCACTCACCAGGAAGTAATCGCAGCACGACTCATTGCATGCTGTTAGAACCAATCCATTACAACTCCACAAGTAAGTATTCACCAGCGGGTCTCCGACACCCCTTTACAGCCGCCCTACGGCCCGCTTAACTTCCGCCTTCCCTTTTCAGATCCTTGCCCAAATGAGTCCCGGCACCACACTAGAATATGGGACCCTTCCCGTTTTCCAGTCCTTCCTATGTGACCTAACAAGTAAGTTCTGGTCGCATCTCCGCCGCCCCTCAATATTCACGCACTAATTGCCAATTGACTTAGAATTTCTTCTTTTAGACCCCTGCGGACGCACCCGACCACTCCGGGTACTCGCAACACGCCTCGGATCCCCTCCGGCCGGCGGCCCCTCGTGGCACGCTCAGTAAGTTCTGTTACTGGCCAAACTGTACCCTGCCTTCACTATTCTTACCCTGCTAGAGCGCCTCTCACACCAATTTACTCGGTTTTCAGGCTCCACCGGTTTTCCAATTCATCTGGCATAGTAACGCACCCCCACAACGAGTGTAATTCCTTCACCACAACGCGCTAATTCATCTGGCAAAGTAAGTCGCCACCTCGGTTGCTTGCTCTCCTGCGCACGCCTTACATGTCTTACTATATCACCCAGTCCTGTCAGCCTTAAGCTGTTTGTCTCGACTCTCTGCTTGACACTACTCTGCCCCTTCTGTACTATGAGTAATACACAGCCTATTTTTAACTCAATGACGGTATTAAGTTTTAACTATCCTTTATTAATAATCTCTCTCTCACGTTAGCCTTATTAACTAGCTGTAATCAATGTGGGGTTACCTCCAGCCTCATTCAGATATATGACTCCTCTTGGGACCCTTGATTAATTTGTCTTTTCCTCACAATAGATTCTACATGCTCACACTGTCTTGTACTGATGATGATCTCTACCTTATGAGATCGAAACGCCGTCGACCCCTTACAACCCAAAACTCCCTAAATTGTATTTAAATTTAATTGGAGTCTTGTACAATGTTGTCAATGCGATGTTAATTTTTAAATGTCACTAGCACTTCTCACTTCACGCACTTTCACGTTTATGTGTGAGCACCAGAACTATCTCTGTAAATTACGGAATGATATTGCTTTTATGCCACTAATAAATGTAATGTCATTCCAAAACCTTGTGTCTCAGCATACATTGCATACCTAGTCCCGCCCGGACTCTCCGTTTTTGATTAGCACAGCATTCAGACATTTTCTGTAGCCTAGGCTACCCGAGGACCTTAGTGGCCTCCTTCAGACCATTGTTCCTTTCAACATATCTATTACCCCTGGTCTCATTACTGGGGTCCCCTTGTTCTTTATATATACGGCTCACATGAAAACATTAAAAAAAAATCACATTACGAGCGCGACGAGGCGTCAGTGACAACTAACACAAGTTGGTAATCTTTCTCCTTTGCCTCTCCGGTTCACTGTGCAGTTTAATTAGCTGATGAGCCTCACCATCCATTTCTATTTCGTATTTGCATTCAGCCTTCTACTCTGCTTACAATTAGATAAGCATTCCTTACCTTTTCTATGTGCTTGTCTATTCTGTAACCTGTATGCCTTTTTGTTGCCTTTAAAGGGGGGGCGCGTTTTGGTAAGGGCGAAGCATTAAAAAGGGTGTCAGGTTAAAACAAATCACCTGCTTATTAACAGAAAAGCGCAAGGGCCCAACTGAAAGAGGATGCGCTTCAATTGCAACTGCATCAACAGATAAACCTTATATGTCTGGCATGTGTAAAGTGCATTCACAGTTGGAGGTGCACGTCTGTCACATGTGTTTGGTGCTAGACGTGCCATACGCCGCTGCGTGTACAATCTGATTGTATTAGTAGCGCAAGGCACCTGCAGTTCTCCCTGCCAGACTTTCATTGTAAAAGATAAGTGCAGAAAGGGAGGCATAGATTTCACCAGAAAGAAGGAAGTCTTCAAAGTAATTCTGGGAATCAGACTCGCTCCCGCCTAGGAAATACTGGCCTTGGGGACATATTTTAATCAAAAACTCAGAGTGACAACTGCCCCATTTCATTATTTAACAGGAGGACACACAGCTGCACTACCGGACAGGTGCCCCTGTACTTTCATCGTACTGTCCTGCTAATATTAACACAGAATTGCACCAAACATATAAGAAAATATCCCTGCACTGTGGGATTAGTAAGTGGTGATGGTGGTAGGGAAGTGACTGCAGCAGGAGAGACAGTTGGCCTAATGTTTTGTGGGAGATGCAGTGGTAAGGTGGACAATAGTAGCAAAAGTGGGCAATAGGTTGGCCTGGCGGCCGGAGTTAGTGCTTAACAAGACGGGGTGTTTGATAGCAATGGGCT
This sequence comes from Calotriton arnoldi, assembly GCA_963921515.1. Classification (NCBI taxonomy): domain Eukaryota; kingdom Metazoa; phylum Chordata; class Amphibia; order Caudata; family Salamandridae; genus Calotriton; species Calotriton arnoldi. The sequence continues at coordinate 832,619 of CAWUFW010007281.1, forward strand.
TTAACTAAAAAGTGAGTGCAGGTGGTCCCATCGATAATATGGTGCATAGCTAAATACTTATAAGGTCCCAAAGGCGAGACCGTTGCATTGCAAATGCTTGTTTTACATTTCTTAGGACCCCTTCCCCTTTGTGACTGGCTCTAAAAATATTTTTTAAGGGCAGGCAGTGGTTCAAGGGACCACTACCTGCCCTTCAAAAATGGAACGAAAACTTTTTTTTTTTTAAATGCATCTCGTTTTCCTCTGATACTGTTGTATATTCCATGTTGTGACTCGCAATTGAGCGCAAATTGCGAGTCGCAATCTGGAATGGGCATACATCTGTCCCAAAGTGGTGCAAATGGATTGGTAGTTTTTCTCACGAGAAAAAGGTTCCTACAATATTCCTCAGACCTCAACATTAAGAGACAAGGAGCAACAATACAATTGATTAAACATATCAATAGCAAATGCAAAATCAATAACCTGCAAGTAGAGTACAACTACCACAACGAATGTTAGTATAATTACAGCACAAGAGGAAGCTAATATAAGGGTACGAACAGTATCCTTTGTCAAGCTTTTTAATCGATTTCTGTAGCCTCAACGAGATGGATATCTTAAACTCTATCAATTTATCCCACTGCAGAACAAGTCAAATAGTCGTCTTAACCACATATTTGTTTTGAACATTATTACCGGGGATTTTATGGACTGCATGAGCTTAGAGGATGTAGGCCCTAAGCCTAAGTAACGGCTCCGATGTCACGGGAGAGTCACACTTGCTGTTGGCACATAAGGCAACATGACTATAATAAAAACTACGGGGCATATTAGCAAGACCCACGTTAAAATTATCGCCGTTTTAGCGGCAGGAAACTGCTGCTAAAACGGCGATAATGGGCTTGCTAATATGCGTTATGGAATTCCAATAGAAGCCCAGGTCAGATGTCCTGCACATCTAACCTGGGCTTCTATTGGAATTCTATAACGCATATTAGCAAGCCCATTATCGCCGTTTTAGCAGCAGTTTCCTGCCGCTAAAACGGCGATAATTTTAACGTGGGTCTTGCTAATATGCCCCTACAGGGTCTGTGATGTCTGACTTAGCTGGTTACGTGACCGCCACGTCTTTTCCGACACCATATTCATCGGCGACCTGGCAAAGCGTGCCTACCTATAAAACATAGGTATACCAGCAAACAAGAGGGAAAGGTTACGTTTTTCAAAGTGTTCCATGTGGTTTGGACTTTTATTTGGCAATTGAGCTACGTAAAAACAATGGTATGCCTTGTTTACTAAAGGTTTTCCCTTGAATAGAACAGCCTAAAGATAGTCTGTAGTCAGGAATCGAGGGGCATATTAGCAAGGCGATTATCGCCACTTTAGCGGGACTTTTTCCCGCTAAAGCGGCGATAATATTATCGCCTTATCAACAAGCTGTCGCTAACTGCTGTTAGCGACAGCTTGTAGGCGATAGCGACCGGGTTGGGTGCCGCTTTGCATGCCAGCGATATTTATCGCTAATGGCATGCAAAGTAGGCGTTCCCCACCTAACAGCGACTGGAAACAGTCGCTGAGGTCGCTAACGCCTATCAGCGAGGCAGGGGCGGTGATTAGCGAACCAGCGCTAAACACGTTTAGCGCTGGTTTGCTAACACCTGGTCCCACCCTGACTTAGCCATGTAATCCAATGAGAGGTGGATTACATGGCTAAATCCCCCTCGCACTATCAGCAAGCAGAACTGGGGAACAGTGGGAATATCGCCTGTTTTCAGGCGATATTCACACTGTTCTCCAAGGTTTCTATCGCTTTGGAGATTAGCATTGCTGATTGCACGCTAACTCCGCGATAGAAACCGGCGATGCCTGGCGATAATTATCCAAGTGCTAATTGCGCTTTGCGATAATTATCGCCAGGCATTGCTAATATGCCCCCGAGAGTCTAATTTTCTAACGTTTTTAAGCAGACATATCACTTTTAAAACTAACCTTAACCAGAGAGAAAAGGACAGCCAAAAATGATAGCCTTCAGTCTGTCTGTAGACACGGAAAAACGTCAGTAAATCGGGCCCACTAATCTTAACACAAGAGCACCTTAACAATTGAATGCTTGTGTATGCTTATTTATATTTAACGTCAAGATAAATACATTAATCAATGTCCAATACACTGTGTGAGGGAGAACTGCAAATTTTGTAATACGAGATATCTAAAAATTGTTACTAACAGAGCTCAATTAACTAAGATTACACAACAATGATAAATCAAACTCAAATTAAAATGAGGAATTTGCGAATAGACCATTGCAAGTATAATTGATAACTGGAAGAAAGCTTATAGGGTGCAAAGTACTTTATTTATACGGAGGTAAAATATAACATAATCTGTCAATTCATGATAACATTTGAATTACGAACTTATATTTGTGAGTGAGCATGTTTGAAAGGAGCAGATTTCTAAAAAGTGATGATGACATTTCGGATCTCAGGCTCACCCTTTTGGTTTATATATTGGGGTCTCCTGCAATATGTTGTAGTCCTCGTTCTGTATGACGAGGTCGTGCTGTGCCTGGCTCTCATGAACTGTTTTCTTGGGCACCATATGCAAGATCATGCTCGACTGAGTGCATCCGGTCTTTGGAAACAATGAACAATTCCATAATTTGTCAAAAGCCTGATGGCTGTGTGTGCCCGTTGTTCCAGGGCACTCCACTCCAGTTGATGCCATGGTTTAGAATTAATGGAAGAGGTCAGTGGCCTGTAAAGCTTTTCATATCTGGGACAACATAGCAGGGCTTCAACACCTAAAGGGGTGGAGATAGGCACAGTTTAATGTAAAAGTAATTTTCCCACCTAAAACATAACCAAGAAGGCTACACAGGTACCATTGCTGGCAAACCAAGCACGAATTATGGGGGTGAGTACGATGGCGGACGGACTTGAGTCCGTCTGCCATTGCCATAGGAATCAAGACCGCCCGCCATATGGCGGCGGTCCCGCATATGAAATTATAATGTGATCGCCACTGTGGTGGTCGCATTGTGCATGTTTACCATTGCGGTGGGTGCAGCTGGCTGCAGCACCCACCGCAATGGCAAAAATGCATATTGTGCATTTCCCTGCGCTACGTGGCAGGGACCACTCGGTGCCTCCCACCCGGTGCAGGGAACTGTAGGGGGGCACCATAGGTGTCCCCCAAGTGCACAATTCCATTGCCCATGCACAAGGGGGGCCCGCAACGGGCCCACAAAGTCAATCTCCGCCAACCTTTGAATGGCGGAGGAACCGCCATTCAAAGGCTGGCGGAATGCAGCATCCTAATGTGGCGGACTGTGCCTGCTAGGCACCGCCACCATTCCAGGTATGCTGGCCGGGTCCGACAGACAATTGTAACGATTGCCTGTGGCGGACCTGTGGCGGACGGGCTTTCCGTCCGCCAGCACTCCGCCCGCCATCCTTATCTGGCGGGCAGAGAATGGTCGCACGATGGCAGTGAACTTGCCACCGGCAGGATGCCGGTGGCTGGTTCACCGCTATCATAATCACCCCCTATGTTCGACAAAAAAGCAGGGCACAACTCCTTCGGGAACACTGTGAGGCCCAACACAGACCTAACCTCAGTTTGATGAAAGATTGCTATATTTAGTGCAGGGGTAATCTCACACAATTCACTTTCTCAGTCTATTAGTCATACAAATTAGTAGAGTCTTCAATCTTTACATGTAATATGTAAACCTCCTCCCATCGCATAAAGAAACCTAACCACCTCCTTGGCAGTAAATCTACTTATCCAATCCAGTCTGGTACATTCTTTTTGTTCGCTACCAGGCCTAGCAGTCATTCCAATTGTACCTTCTGTATCATTCTTTTCTCTCTGAGTCTTGACATGCCTATCCGACGGCCTGCTTGCCTATCAAAGATCACGTCTGCTCTCTCTCCTACTGCTTGACCTCCTAACCCTAATTCACTAAGAAAAAGCAAAACGTACCGGGCTTTTACGTCCAAACAGTATTCCACTTTAAAACGTTCAGGGATAATATTTCGGTCAAATTGACAAATACCGAACAGTGTATAATGATTAATATCTTTCCATAACCCTACCACTCATTTGAATTGTGGGATTGGTGTAACGTGTCCTTTAGTTCTCCTTCATCCTCAGCAACCCAAAGTGGAAGGCTGCTTAACTCAGCTCAGCACCCTGTTGTAAAGCATAGGGAGAAAAATTAAAACGGCTTAGTAAACTTGAAAAAAAAAGTAGTAAAAATATTATGTTCAATATTAAAAATATGAATGTGAAATAATTGCATATATTTTTTTGTTTTTAAAAAACTTTGCGTACTATTACCTTAATTTTAATTTAAAATGAAATTATTCTTAATATATCAAAATTAATGAAAATTATTTTTCTAAAAGTGTAAAACAAAATCTCAGCTACAGAACAAAATATATTTTTATTATGTAATAAAAATGGTGGGTGATGTAGAGAATTATTTTAAATTGATGTAATTAGATTTTAATAAATATAATTTTACAGGTTTTTTAATATAAAATAATAGATTGTATTGGTTGATAATTTTTAACATTAAATTACATTTATTTTATTTTTAAATAGTTTAAAATATGTCTTTTAACATTAGCGTACGCGGTTTTGTTGTACGTTCCCACCTCCATCATTTCCTATGGGTGGGATGTAGGCGGAGATTACACTCATAGGTTTGTGAACTGCATTTTGCAGTACATAAGTAGTACATAAGTAGTACTTCTTAATGTACTACAGAATGTAATTTGTGAATCGAGCCCATAAATGGTGAATAGCCAAAATGAGTAAAGTTACTCAAAAGTGGAATAGTAAAATTACATATGCAACTTAATCACAGGTCTATATTACCTTTGTGACTAGTCTAAAAGTCCTGGATGCAGCTAAAGTAATGTGTGTGGTGTGGCAACATAGTACAGGCACATTAGTGTGAAAGGACAATTAGCACAGCAGATTGCTTCTATTTTGCACATATTTACAATATGGACTTAAACTACTAGATTACATCTTCCCCTTTAGATGAGGTCTCAGCTTGTACACAAATAGTCTTCTTAACAGAGACATAATGAGATTTCCCAGAATGCAAGCAAGGAAATAGAACCAAATCTTTTGATGAACAGTAAGACAGCCATAATTAGAGTGCAATAAACCAATCATACACCTCCTGTATTATTGATTGCTGCTTATCCTCTTTACCACATACCATATATCCAGGATGTGCATGGGTACAATGCAGGCTTTTTATGCTGTGCTAGACCATGCGCTAGTTCAGCCCCTTCCCCTTCTTGCAACATACTTTCCAGTCCACAGTATTATTTTTGCTCACAGGATCTTCCCCTGTACCAGCTCACGTTATCTCTGACGCCCTCCCCCACCCCCCCCCCCCCATTTGCTAGGATTTCCCCCCTGCAAAAGGCCTCTCAACCTCATTCAGGCCTCTCCCATTCTCCGCAGCCCGGGACATCTTTCAGGCCCCTCCTCACTGAGTTGGTTCCCTTTCTCAGATACGCCTCTAAGACACTCCTCCTGAGGAAAGAGCCTCTTGTTTTTATCATTGGGTATAAATATGAGGCTCTTACCTCTGCTGTTCCAATTCGAGCTCGGGATGGCAGACATACAGGCTTACTTGTTGGTTCTGCTGGTGATCTCCGGATTGCTCAAAGGTTCAGGTAGGGTGCCATGCAAGCTGAGGCTTATTTAATATAATTTGTTTTCATTCTTGTGTCCTGAAAAGATATTTTTCTAGCATTGTCATAAAGTTCGTATTCACATTGATGACATAAGGTAAACAATAATGCTGTGTATAGCTTAAATGCAATCACATGACTGTTTTAGATTTCTGCTATGAATGCTTTCTTATAGATGGTTTTCAGCAAAATTGCACAAAGAATTAGAAACCTGGCATTCTTGAGATGGAGTATATACCAGCAGGAAGCAGATTTTGTGGAAGGTTACTGGTTGAACAGTTAGTAGGAATCTGCAGCAGAGTAGATCTTCATTGAGCTAGCATACAGGTCAGAGGTTAGTAACTTGCTAGGGATTTTAATCCAAAATTAAAATTAATTAAATTAAATTAAATTCATACACATATTTAAAATATTGACATATATTAATTTAATTTGAGATTATTTCCTAATTGATTTTATTTGAAGTCCCTACCTCCATTATTTTCTATGGTAGGGTATTGCAATACCAGTTGTTTTCCATGTCCGGTTCTGAACTTACTCCAGCTCTGAGTTGAAGTACATTTACTAATGTTTTTGATCTTTTATCTGTAGTCATTTTAGAAGTGAAGTTTATGAATAGCAATGGCTTATTAGCGCTGCCACTCTTCCCGCGGTGCGGGACGCGCGCGGGCCGCGCCCTGGCCCGTCCTTGCCCGTCAGTGATCGGAGGTGGACGGGCCGGGCTATTGCCCTTTCATCTGCCAACAGCAAACGAAGCACATCCTTGCACACTGTATGCCTTCCCAAGTAAGTGCTCTTAGGTAGGACTGAACTTGGATAGCGGCATCAGGCCTCTGAAACTGTTTTGTTCCCTGCGCCAATAGTGGCTGGGGGAGGCTTCCTTGGGCGAATTTATTTTAGTTTATTATTTTAATTGTGATCATGGGGAGAAGGAAGGGGGCACCTTCTGGGTCACCCCCAGGCACGCCAAAGGGTACCATTGACTCATTTTTAATTAAGGCAGTGGGTGCAATTACTAAAGAAATTGACAAAGCAGAGAGACGCCTCTCGCTGGGCAGATCTGGAACAGCGGCGCCAACAATAGAAGAGGACCCGACACTGGTAGTAGGCAATGTGGAGGGTAATGGAGCGGTAACTGCACGGAGCCTGAGGCAGGGGCAGGGGGAGGAAGTACAAAAGATCCCCGACTTTAATGAGAGCCCCAACATGAGTTTGGAAGCCGAGACAGCCGGGCAGACCACAAGGAACAGGGCTGCGATCTCTACTAGCAGCTCCGTGGACCAGAACGGTCCACCAGCCCCAAAGAGACAGCGGAAGATACAAAAGAAAACAGCACCTAAGCTACCGAAGGAACATTTGAAAGATCCAGACTTAAGGGGCACCATGGGTCTAGGAAATGACGCAGAAGAATTCTGGGGGTCTCTCAAGGACAAAATTGTGACATTGGTGGCTGCCCTCCTAAAGGACTTTTTAAGTGAATTATCAAATACGGTCAGCGATATTAAGGTTTCCCTGTCAAATATTGAGAAAGTTTTGCCACAGGCTGCTCACCCGAGCCAGGATATTGTATCAAACTTTATTTGCCATAAACAAACAGGCTTGAGTGTTATGTCAGGTAGAGAAACAGGCACTGAGTCTCAGCCTCCATCAGTGGCCACGGATAAAACAGGGCTGGGGGGACGGAGGTGCCAGGCGGTTGGCATTCAGAGGGCTGACCCGTTGACTAAAAATAGTAGGGAACCGACTGAAAAAGGTGATCGGGAGGGGTCCCTGCCTCGGGGGGGGGGAGGTAGGGGCCCCGGTGGCATCTCTCAACCAGCCCACCATTCACAATCCTTGCAAGTCATAGACCTCCCACCAGCATGCTGTCCGTATACGGTGGTATTAGTGGGGGTACCAGGGCACGACAGCCCACATGAAGAGTCCAGCCCCCAGTTGATAAATAAGGTCACCCACTGGTTAGGGAAACACTTTGCGTTTAATAGTTCAGACCTTAGACACATCCTGATGGCGAAAAGGGTTGCGTGGATTGGAAGGTCTAAGAAACTATTTGAAGGGGATTGTGTTATTGTTACATTGAGGCACCCGTCAATGGCTCAGAAGATTTTGTTCTCATCCCCACAATCATTTATGGCAGATTCTGGGATTAAACCAGTACCATTGGGCTTTTTCTACAGACCCTTGTCCAAACTTACACCCCCCCAGGGCATGGTCAGACAGGAAGTAGGCCCAAGTTGGAGTGGGGCCCCTCTGCAGCTAGGAAATGCATTCGCCCCATTAAGGGACTTGAATGATATAGATTGACTTGCAGAGGGGGGTTGCATGGTAAGACTGGAGGGCACTCAGATAAAACATATTCAGGCCCATGGGGGGAGCGAGACGGCCAACGCTGTGGGAATAAACGATATCTGTTGTGAACACGCGGAACCAGGGGTAAATAGGTCAGTTAGCCTAGAGGGTGACATTATTAAGGTCCCAGGCTCGCAGGTGAAATGTAATCTGGATGATCTAAAACTCATCTCTTGGAACGTGGCAGGTTTGTCGAGTAAGTTCCAGGATGAGCAGTGGCTCCGCTATATTAAAAAATTTGATATAATAGCCATCCAGGAAACATGGGAGCCAGCTAATATATTTTTTCTTGAAGGGTATAAAACCTTTTTCTGCCCAGCAAGAAGATCAAGTGCAGGAAGAGCGAGTGGGGGCTTAATTATATTTGTCAACCTAAAGATACAGGGGAGGTGGAAGTTGATCCCTTGGGAGTCAGAAATATTACAGGGCCTAACATTTGTTAGTAAGAGCTACCGTTTGGTACTTATTAATTTTTATAATGCTCAGCCGAATTTGCTGGGATCAAAATCCTTCGAGGAACTAAGCATTTGCTTAGGGAAATTACAATCTGAAGGACGTGTCCATGCGCACTTAATAGTAATGGGAGATTTTAACTGCCATCTGTGTCCTAATTTGAGGGTGACTGAGTGTGACTGGCAGGCATGCACACTAAATAAAGGGCCACACATGGAGCACACGAAGTCAGGAAGGGAGCTGACTGTGCTCTTTAATACTTTTGGGCTGACCCACACAATGGATTTGATTACTGGCCACTCGGACATATCTGTGCCCCCGACATATAAGGGCAGGGGCTGTGCGTCATACATTGATTTTATCTTCGTTTCTCAATCTGTGAGGAGATTTATTACCAGTTTTAATATCAGGCACAGTGCATTTAGTGATCACAACCCGGTAACCTTATCACTTGTTGCTCCTCAGCCGCACTCTGTTTCGCACACCCTGTCGGGGAATTGATTTCTGCAACGGATCATGGAAGACGGTTACGTTGGGCACAAGTGGACACAGTTGCTTTTAATAAGTCTCTTTTTAGGAGAGGTCAGCAGAATATTCAGAACTGTCTAGATTTAGATATGCAGGTCCAGCATTTAATCCAGACGTTCTCATCCATTGCGCAACTAGTGGATAGCCTTCTAAAAGTCCCTGCATCTACACGCCTGAGTGACACGCCCAGATGATTTGATGGGCATTGTTCAAAGGCCCTTAGAGCCTTAAAGGTGGCACTTAAACAATCACCCAGAGACAGGGGGCGGATTACGGTCTGCCGTAAAGCGTATAAACAGGCAGTCAAGACTAGGAAATGCCGACTCCAATCGAAGGCTTGGGAGGACCTAGAAGAAGCTGCGGAGCTTAAGGATTCCGCCCGATTTTGGAAGGTTATAAACAGTCCATGCTTTAAAGAGTCAAACAGTCCATCCCTATCCCATAACATCTTACCGGAGCAATGGTTGGCTCACTACGAGGGCTTGTACAATCAGCCCCTGAGAGGAGTTGAGCCACAGTTACAGATTGAGACTGGGAGAACTGGCCCTATCTCTTTTTCCTTAGACGAGGTGAGACTAGGAATAGACTGTCTCACGAGTAACAAAGCCCCAGGACCAGACGGGATTCCACCTGATTTATTCCGTAGTAACCCAGAGGTCTGGGCACCTATTCTGGCAAGAGTAATAAATGCGTCAGTCGCAACAGAAATGCCTCCCTCGTGGTCCTTGGCAACCATCGTCCCGATATTTAAAAAAGGAGATAGGGACAGCCCACATTGTTATCGTCCAATATCGCTCATTGACGTATCTGTGAAGGTCCTGGGTAGAGTGGTGCTAAATAGGTTATCTGACTGGGCAGAGACCCACGGTATTATAACAGATGTTCAATATGGGTTTCGCTCGGGTAAATCCACAGTTGCACAATGCTTAAACCTTTACTTAATTAGCGCGAAGTACACCTTAGCGAAAGGCGGGGCGCTTTACCTCGCCTTTATGGACCTCAGTGCAGCATTTGACTGTGTGAATCGAACTAAATTATGGAAGCTCATGGGAACATTGGGGGCGGATCAGGCACTAATCAACATACTTATGGTTTTACACTCCAACACTTCTGCCACAGTTAGATACACGCAAGAGGGAAGACCACAGATTACTTTAGATGCTCAAGTGGGGTTAGGCAGGGATGCATTTTAGCTCCTTTTTTATTCACACTTTATATTAACGGTCTTGAAGCGGCATTAACTGCATTACAAGCTGACTCCCCTAAAGTAGGTTTAAGATCAGTCCCTCTCCTACTTTACGCGGACGATGCGGTTCTCCTTGCTCGCACGCCCAAGGCCTTGCAGATCCTATTAGAAGGGTTTGTGGTATTTATGAAGGACTTGGATTTGACACCCAACTTCTCAAAATCCTACATAATGGAACTAGGGAAAAGGAGCAGGAAGGTGAACCATTATGTAGCCGGTACACACACATTGGGGAAAGTACCGGCCTTTTCATACCTTGGTATCTTGTTCGATGAAAAACTGAACTTTAAACAGTTAGTAGAGAGTAAGCGTTTAGGCCTAGTAAAATCCACGGGAGCAATTACATCTTTTGCCCATAGGCTAGGCAAGTGGTCACCGGCGACAATCTTAAAACTGTATAATTCATTCTGTAGCTCAAAAACGCTATACGGAAGTGAAGTGTGGGGTTTCACTGGGATAAGTGAACTACAAAGTGAGGAAAATAGGTACTTTAGGCGTTTGTTGAGAGACTCCCAAAGCACCCCCTCTTTTATTGCACATGAGGAGTTGGGAATTAAGTACATTTCGGACCTGGTGAAGGTGAAACCCCTTTTGTGCTGGGTGAATACGTGGACCAATGAGGAGACAGGCTTTAGCAGACAAGTAACTCAAGACTGCCTGTCCCTGGATCACGTGTTAAAAATCCCGTGGCTAAAATACATAAAAGACTCCCTGACCATGCTGGGCAGGGCAGACTTATTTTCGTGCCCGACCAAGGTGAGCCCACTGGACAAAGCTCTTATTAAAGATCAGTTTCTTAAACTAATTGGGGCTCAAAGGGAGGAAACTGAATTAAAAAAGCCCTCGGTCAGGAAATATATTTTGGTTACGTCAACACAAAGCATAGAACCATACCTAGCTATTATAGCCAGTGCTCACGATAGATTCTTAATCACACGGTTCAGATTGGACTTGTTACATCACTTACTGACTGTCCCGGCAGGTTACACAGCATCTTTAGATCAAAAGGGGCCCTGTGGCTGCGACAACAAGTCTCCACAGGACACCCTCCACTTTGTTCTATTGTGCCCGTATTATTCATTTCCGAGAAGAGTGTATCTCAAGGGGCTTTTAAGGAAACACAAGTTCAAGCAGGCCCGGGTGGCCTTATTGTTCTTAAAATTGTGCTCTGATGTTTTTACATTATCATGTGTTACGAATTTTTTAAGATCTGTTCTAAAGCTAAGAAATACGAGGGGCTTATAAAAGGAGGAGACTCTTGATTATTTAGCCGATAAATGGGGACACCAGTTGGTGCTCGTCTTTTTTAGTGTTTTTATTATTCTTATAAATATCTTAATATGTTTATAGTAGTGTTTCTATAATTTTGCGGTGTCCCGACTGGCCTGTAATATATATGATGATCAAAGTACTGTAACGTTGTATTGTTGAGTGTGTATCTTTTATGGTCATAATTTTTTTATGCCGAATAAAGATCATTATCTATCTATCTATCGAATAGCAATGGTCTTACTCTTTTGTGGGTGGGTGCATGTCCCATCCTAAACCCCTCTGTGCCCCTCCCTAAACCCCTCTCCAGTGCTCCTTAAACCCCTCCCATTTAGTGTTATGCCCTTTTTCCAGCTACTCCCTTTTGTTCCTCCTACATTTAGTGCCAAGTAGTAAACTTACATGTGTGAGGATCTCCCCATAGAAAAGATAGAAGAGGGGTAAGTGAAGATTTACATTCATATGTTCGTGAATGTCATTTTGTAGTAGGAAGCACTACTACTTTGCATAGTACAAAATGCAGTATGTGAATCAAACTAGTCATTCAAGCTTCACCCTTTGTCATTCCGGCAACCAGTGAAGTGTCACTAGCACTTGCAAGATCAAATCAAAATTCACAATGTTCAAGATCAACCTTTCAGCAGCATTCTGGATGAGTTGTAGCTTGCCGCGTGATCCAGCTGGTAAGTCTAAGTAGAGGACATTATAATAATCCAGTCTGGATGACACAAATGTGCTAATAATGAGCATTTTGTGTCAAAAATGAAAAAAGCAGATAATGTGTTTTACCAGTTAGAAGAAATAAGGTTGCACAACCAAATTAATCGGATCCTATCTGAACATTCCAATGTTTGTACCGGTGTTCCTGTCTTTTGTACCTACCCTCAGTGGGTGGAATGTTCTAAATGCCTTATAGCCCTTCTGCCTTGAGCTGTACCATTTGTTAAAGGTTCTCTGCCTTGCTATATAACTTGCATTCAGAACCTTTTAAAACCAGTGTAGCCCTCAACAGTTGGCTATATTTAGAAATAAAGATGGGTAACAGTGATTTAGGGGGATGTATTTCATTGAGGAGTTCTAAGTAACATCGAATAAACAACGAGAATGAAGCTCCAGTTGACTGCGATGTCACTCAGAATCCCGAGGTGAAACACATCCCATTAATTCACTTTTTATCCATCTATAATTTTATGTTATGTATGGCCTCAAAATCCTTTGCCCCTGCTTTCAACAGCCATGCAAGGGTAGGAGTAATGGCGACCATAGATAACATGGCCTTCCCTCCCTAAAAACACTGTAAAAAATAAATACCCTACCTGCAATCCTTAACCAGCTCCCATCACCTTCTCTGCTTTCTTTCACCCTCCTGCAGCTGTGCTTTCTGCTTTCAGACAGGCAGTGCTGCACTAACAGGCTCTCAGAAAGCCCTATCAGCCTAGCCAGGAAAGTCATTATGAAGTTGCAAAAGTGGGTAACTTGAATTGTCTATGTCACTCAGAACACTGAGGTGAAAAACATCCCCATAAATGAAGGCGACTCATCTATAATTTTATGTTATATGTGTTTCTAATAATCTTTCACTATCGTGAAGAGAGTTTTCTTAACACGATAACCCACTGCAAGTATGAAGAAAAATGCTGAAAAATGATGCTTAATTTTTAACAGTAAGTTTAGTTTATTTTTGCTGCTAACTATGTTCTAGTTGTAACAAGAAAAGAATTCAACGAATAATTTTGAAATAAACTGTTTGTTTTTTTACTGAGCATCTCTACTCTGAATTTTAAGTATCCATTTTTGTTTTTATACAGTTTTTTTACTTTTGTAGCAATAAATTAGTTGGGATATATAGTAATATTTTGTAAAACAGCAATTTCAATTACTTGGGGTATTTAGATAGATAGATAATTTTACTGCACAATTAATTAATATCATTGCAATCAGGCCATATAAAAAACAATGTAAGGTGCATATATTCCGAATATTATAAAAGAGTATATAAAAGATTTTATCACTTTGTTATTCTAAAATGTAAAAGGTTTAAACACTGTTTCAGCAACTATAAACATGAAGCTTAAAAACACTTGGCACTGCATTATAGGTTATAGTTCTGTGTGATGGTCAGAATCCAAAACTGCTTTTACTGCCGTCAGATATTTCATGAAGCGTGCCGCCACCTGCACTGATTCACCTTTCATGCACTCGACCAGGGCAGCATGACATGTCCTTATATTTAAAACACGTCAAATAGGGCCAAGCCAATATATTCTCAGTGTGCGTAGTTTCTCGCATATGCACAGTATGTGGCTTAGAGATTCCTCTACTGCTCCACATGCTCGGCACTGAGTAGCTACAGTCACTTTGTACCCTTGCCCATATTTGTATGCCAACAATGGAATCAATCCGAATCGCAATTTCATTAATTGACGCTTCATTATTGGTTTTAAGGGGGAAGACAGGTAATGTGGCAAGGTCCCACTATTATAGAGTTTTAATGCCCAGCTTCCATGACTTAAGTTTTTCAAAGTTTGTGTATCGCTGTCGGCTGACAGTAACTTTGCCTGTTTTGTTAAAAGTCTCGCTGCTGCCGATATGGGTATAGGGGCTGATCATATTTCCTTTGCTTCCAATACCTCAACACAATGAGCTAGAAATTCAGACCATGTGGACCCTCAGGTGTTTATCATTGTCCAGATGTTTTCTTTAATGTGTTATCCCGGGTTTGTTAGCTTTTATACAATAGGCTATGAATCTAGCTTTCAGGATCCACTTTTGAGATGAAAGGTTGAATTCTCTACCTATTTGTGCATGTGAGGTAGTGGTCGGTAAAAAGAAGACTTTACGGAAACAGGCTGACTGGGCTCTGTCCAGCCATGTTGTCATCTTATCTTTGAAAGCTATTGCACCATGGGCTACTAACGGTAAAAACTTTGCCCCCATTATTCGGATTAAGGAGGGAGTGAGATCAGGTGAACCTAAGGCTGGGGCTGTTTACTTGAGGTAGTCAAAGATTCCGCTCTCAGTTTGTTCTTTTTGATAGGTTAAAGTATGGATGCATTTTTTTATTAAAAATAATGAATACTTTCTTTTTGTAAAAGTTTAAAATTACCAGCTTATTTTGTGACTTTCGTTCTGGCACCTTGGTATTATTTTGCAAAGGTAAAAAATGGTGCACTTTCATAAATAATATATATTTTCTTTTGTTTGACCTCTTGCTGTACTGTGTAGAGTGAAGAAGTGTAGGCACACATGGTGAGTTACAAGGAGACGCTTTGTTTGATCTTTGGCAGCTTCCTCTTAATAAAGCCTTCTTATGCAGTGAGGCTATGTGAATCACTACGAAGTGTTAGGCTTTCTCATTTTCAGCAGGCAGTCAGCAAAGGTGCGGAGCTTTGCCTTTTCTCTATTGGAAAGGTGTGTTTAAGTGTAAAGTTCATAGCGTCCGATGCAGAAATGTGACTGTTGTTTCACTTGTAATGGCGGCCAACTGTCCAGTGTTTGATGTAGAGGAACTGTAGTGTGTCACACTAGTGGTTTATGAGTTTTGTTAACCACTGCTGTAATGCACTGTTATATTGGGTTATATAGCCCTTAGATACATTGTCGACATTGCTAAGTTAGCATGAGTTTTGCTTGCCCTATGCTGCTGCTTTTGCACACGCCTCTGCTAAGAGTTTGTTTTCGCGACACTTTGCCTCTGCCCTGTACATGATAACAGATTGTTTTTCACGTTCTCAGCTTTCCCTTCAATTCTGTCTGAACATAATGTGCAAGGTGGGTCAACAATGTCTCTTGTTATTCTGTTCTGGTCTGTCCCTATTACCTAGACAAAACATGTTACCAACAGCTGCAATATGGAAGAATCGAGCTTTGATATAACGTTGTTGCATGTTTTTAAAACACACTCGAAGAAAGCCGTTCCATGGAGCTGAGCTCTGCGGTTCCTATGATGTAAACCTTCGCGTTTAAGCTGCAAATAACGCCTAGAGATCTTCTGTTATATAAAATAACTTCTTACTACCAAGGGGAGGGGGATTAGGCCCAGTTATTTTGCCTTTTTCACAGTCTTTATAAAATGACGACTCCTTTTATATTCTATGGTATTGTAACAATGCTAATGATTCTTGCCTTATGCGTTTTGCTGCTAGTTGTGGTTCACATACTGTTTTATGAATCACTATAGTCAAAATAAACATTTTGAACTTATTTAGTGACTCTGATTATTTTTATTGTGGACAAGTATGTGAGAGCGAAAGAGTGTCTTGTTCCCGCGGCTCTGTGGTGAGTCGGGAGTGCTCATGCTCTGGGTTGTCTAAACATTCGTAGCTTCTTGATATTTGTAGGAGACCGAATGAGACACTATTGCTAGTCGGTTAGGATTTTGGGTACCAAGGTGATAGGAGGTACACCCCTATTTACTGAGGTCCTGTTTTCTTGTGCATAGTTCTGTGTATGAGCAGAATCCCCGCAACATGGAACCCAACGTTTGGTCTGGTTCTTATCTGCAAGACACTTGAGTAGTGCTCGTGCTAGTCCACAATACCCTCACCTCTGTTTCCGGAGACAGCTGTGACGGAGTAACCTACTATATCGACATTTTTATAGGTTTATTCAAGCTTGAAGTTTTAAAAAGGTATTTCTTTTCTTATAACCCGAGTTTGCGCTGCCACTCTTTAAGTTGTTCTACTGTCTTCCCTTTAATGGCTGTTGATATTCCGGCTCATAGCAGAGCCGCGCTGAGGGCGCACTTGACTCATTATGCAGTCCCTGATGCTGGGGCCGCGCTTATTTTTGTGGTGGAAGTCGATCCGGCTCACCAGTTTGAAGTTTTTTACTCTTGGGTAACCTTTCCGGTGGTGAATGGGACTGATGATATGTTTCACACATATACTCCCACTGCCGTTCCTCAGCAGTATCAGCCTTATAGAGCTCTTGAGATTCCGCTTACAGCTTGGCAACACCGTATTTGGTTTAATGGCGCCCTTCCTCACCCATTAACGGCAGTCCGTTTAGGCCCTTTATCTATAGATGGGGCCACATGGCCCGTTTTGGCTGGGTTTACCCCACACCCACGTGCTTTTACAGCTGCAACTCTGGCAGAGCTCCGCGTCTTACATACATCGTTGGTACGTGTATATAGAGCTGTAATACAGTACGTAACCCGCACCGTCCAGGTGGGACCACCTGGCGCTTCAGTACAACCTGCGGGTCCTTTATGGTTAATGCTGTCATGGGCAAGCACCCACAGAATAAGGATGAATTTCCTTATTGGTTTGCTGAAAAATTTGGACAGGTAGAAGCTGTCTTTCCTAATACCACTCCTGTGGAGAAACATAGGATCTTAACTATTAGTTTACCCAAAGACTTAATTCCCGAATTGGCTGATTGTAACACCTGGGGCAGGGTGTTTGCAGCGGTATATTCCATGTGTTTCGGTACTCCCTCCATGACCGTACTCCCCTCTGTGATTAAACGCGTTCAAGATGAACATGGAGCAGAAGTGGCTGTCGAGCTGGGGATCAGACTGGTGGGAGTGTTCGACGTGGTTGCTGATATGATCCTTGCTAATGTCAAGGGCGATGCCGTTAGCTTTCAAGTAGCAAACCGCTTAGAAGCGGTCGCGGAGGCTGACAGACCACGAGAATTACCAAAGATTATTGCGGAGGCTTATTAAAAACCATAGGCCGCAATAGTCTGGGGAATAAGCCTACAACTCAAACACAAACGCAGTCTCAAAATCAACAGAAAGCCCAGCCTGACAAGGAGGGGCACCCTTTCTTTCCTAAAAAGAATTGGCAGAGAAATAAGAAACAGGGTTCCCAACAGCAGAAGTAGGGTTCGCGTGCCAGTTCACCGACCCCTGATGCTTCTGAACGTACTTATGACTTGCGCGATCGCGCTAAAGTTAAGTCTCCTGATAGATTTCAGGTTCCTGACCAGCGTTCTCCTCGTTCTTTACAGGAAACATCAGGCTCACAAGCCGGTGGAGGTGATCGCCAGGATCGGGGTAGAAGTCAACCTGCGTCACAACTTCGTGAACAGCCTCGACAGTTTGATGTGAAGGACAAGCAGGGTGATTTTGCTCGTACCCGACCTCCTTTTCAAAAGAAAAAGGTTGCTGCTTTAACGGCGAGATATGCCACAGACGGTGAGGACACGACTCCTGGATTGGACATGGGCAGTGACTCTGCTCGACAGAGCGGCGGAAGTTACCATAGTCAGGGAGGCACTGCGTCCCCGTCTGGATGTGACAGCAACTGACACATGTGTTACTATTGAGACTGCAGATACCCGGGTTGCCCCCCCGGGTAGACTATACGAAGTCCTTTTCCAAATTGAAGGTGATATACTGCGTCCCATTAAGGGTGTTTTCTGGGAGAATCTAACCGCTACATATGACATTTTATTGGCGGAGAAGGATTGGCCTCCACCCTTTGTGTTAGCCTCTTCTAGAGGGGAAGATGTGATACTTCTGAGTTTTTCACATTGTGTCCCTGAAGAACAAGCGCAGGCTTTCGCGGAGGAATGGGCTTTGGCCTTGGCCCCAGTGGTGTATCGCAATCAGGTGGGTTGGGACGTTGATTCGCCAGCTCATGAAATAACATTGCGCTCTATGCCACAACCTCAATCTCAATATTCCATCAAACGAGAATCGAAGGCTTCGGTTTGTGACATTCTAAGACAATTGGAGTATCAGGGGGTCATTGAGTCATGTGTATCACCTATGAATAATCCTCTCTTTACTGTCCCTAAACCTGATGGTTCTTTTCGTATTGTATTGGATTATAGAAATTTGAACAGCCATTGCCGCACCTTTGCGGTTCAAAACACACACAGTTCAGCGCTGGTGAATAATATTGTTCGTAAAAAATACAATACGACACGGCATTTCCAATGGTTTCTACAGTCACAATCTCGACCATGCGAGTGGTGACCTGACAGCATTCAGTGCCGTCGGAAATCAGAAAAAATTTACACGATTGCCTATGGAGTATAAGAATAGCCCCGGGGCATTTGCGGTGCGCATTGTGTCTTTGTTGCATGACATTGACCCTGAGGCCTTGTCGTACGTTGATGACATATTTGACTGACGACGACCTCGCCCCGCATCTTGAGCGAGTCAACCACATAATCTTATCTTTTGCCGATTTCGGTTATAAATTCAATTTTGCAAAGTCGCACATTGCCCATCTGGCAGTGCTCTTTTTGGGCTATGAGCTCAATAACGAGGGGAAGGGTCTAGCACCACACTTCCTAGAGAAATGTGCACATTTGCAACCACCTTCTTCTTTGAAAAAGTTACAATCCCTGCTGGGTTTTTTAAATTTCGGGAGGACTTAAATTCCCGATTATGCGCAGCGTATCAAACCACTTTATGCGTTGATACAACCTAAGTTTTCATCTGCCAGCTGGCTTCCGGAACATACTTCTGTACTGCAGTCTTGGCAGGCGGATTTGCTTGTGACTAACTTCTTAAAGACTCATGATAACACCACCAACCTGGTAATACGCATCGTTTCAGGGGCAGTGGGTTTCACGTACTTAACATTCAATGAAGGTGACACAATCCCTATTGCATACAAATCACACTTGTACACTGCGGCTGAAATTCGCTTTTCCTCTGTTGAGAAAATCTTGACTGCAGTGCAGATGGCGATTCTAAAGGAACGCTCACTGGCGCAGGGCAAACGCATTCTTATGGCCACTCCCTTCCCTGCTTTGGAAGCGGTGACTAAAGCAAGTGTACCTAACTCGAAGGCATTACACCCACGTTGGATTCAGTGGGCTACTTCTTTGACGTCTTCGGAAGTCACATTTGTCTTCGATCCATCTTTGCAGACTCAGGAGTTTTTACAATAAGAATTTGTTCATCCTCCTCCTTTGTCGCTTCTTCCTCTGAGTGAATACAAATGCATCATTTATACCGATGGCTCGGCGCAACCGGCCACGGTTTCCAAACATGCTTATTCTGCGCCTTGCGCTATTGTGGCTGGCTCCATTGAAGATGGAGAGTTTAGGTCTTCCATTGTGCATATTCAGGCACTAGGTGACTGTACGGCGCAATTGGCAGAGCTGCGTGCACTTGTACTTGCTCTCGAGTTTGCTGATCCTCTTGTGAATACTCTTATTGTTTGCGATTCTTACTACTGTGTCTAGTCGTTCAATGACAACTTATTCTGTTGGTCTCAAAATGATTACCGCGATTCTAAAGGTAGTGCAATTAAGCACAAAACGCTTTGGGTTCGAGTCGCAGATCTTAAACAACGTCTGCCTCTCACACATGTTATTCACACTCTTGGCCACCAACGTGTTGGAACACACGCTCTTGGTAATTCTTTGGCTGATGAAGCAGCCAAGTCTGCAGTAGCCATGTGTTCCGTAGCAGCAGTTACAAGATCTATGTCTAAGGTTGATAATGAGATTCTGGCAGCGGTCGCTGCAACTAGGGAGGGAGGTAATTATCCTGCGGGTTTCCCTTCCAAAAACTCTTATCATGTAACTCCCAAACAAGTTCCTTTGGCTACTATTCCTTCGGTTGGGGATCGGCTGATTCCCAACTCTGACCGCAGACAATCTTTGATCAAGGCGGCATTGCTTCGGCACATGCTGGTGTGTCGGCAACAGTCTCTATTTTTCAGCAACGTTACTGGTGTCGTGGTTTATATAAACAGACTCGTAACTATGTTCTGTGCTGTGATGTTTGTCAACAAATCAAGCCTTCTACAGTCCCACGACCGCCACAAACACGGCTATGTATTTCTAATAGACCTTTTGGCTGTGTCTATCTTGATCACTGCGGTCCCTTTTCTTCTGATACTGCATACAAGTATATCTTGGTTGCGGTTGATTCGTGCACTCGAATCCTGTGAGTATGGCCACAACGTAGTGCTGACGCTCGAAATGTCATCAGGGATTTGCGTGTCTTTATCGGGATGTTTGCCTGTGGTACCTTCCATTCTGACCAAGGTCCAGCTTTCGCCTCTAAGGCGTACAAGGATGCGATGAAGTCGTTGGGGGTATAGGTGCAGTTTTTGTCTCCATACAGGCCTGAGGGCAATTCAGTTGTGGAACGAATGAACCATGACTTAAAGAAATCCTTGACAGCTAGAGTCTTAGGTACTGGCAGGGACTGGCTGTTCCACTTGTATGGGGTCCAACGTGCACTAAATAATCTCCCTAGAAGATCTCTGGGTGGGCGGACCCCTTACGAAATGCTCTTTGGCTTTCACATGTTTGTTCCTGACCTTGATGGTCTGGACATTTTGGCGGCAGCCTCTAACTTTGACGTAGATAATCATTCTGCTACGTTACAGGATCTACAAAAGACACCTGATACTCTGGCTAATGAGCATTTACCATCTTCGCCTGCAGATGCACAACTGATTCCTGTTACCGGTTGGCTTCCTAAAGTTGGAGATCTAGTGCGGGAGAAGATTGAAAACAAAAAAGAATTTGGTCCCTCTTACCGTGCTCCGGTTTCCGTACTTGGACTGTAGGGTACTCGTACTGTCATTCTACCACCATTGCCTGGTTGCAAAGACAACAGGTACATCTCAGTGGACCATGTCAAGTTACACCGTGTGGCCGATTCTGAATAGTGTGACACCTGCAGTTTCCTGCAACGCAATATCCTAAGCACCGTTAGCTTTGTCGTCACCTGCTGCCACAAGAATGTCTGCTCATATGATGGACACTGTAATTGATCTTCAGCCTTTGCGACAATCATCTTCTGCAATGGATATTGTGTGCCCTTTTCCGGCTATTGATTCTGTGAGTGAGATGCCATCTAGCCTACGAGTACGAATGGACGATTCGACTCTTTCACCTTTGCTTGCAAGTCCAGTGAGTGCTTGTGATGGAGAACCGGCACACCTTTCTTCTTCCTCGTCCTCCTCATCCTCCAGTTTGTCTGATGTACCTAAGTCTAAGTTGCGTATTTTTTACTCCTGGTTCAAAAAGACATACTTCATTCCCCCATGGACCTACATTTCGTTGCTGCTGATCCTAATTTTCCTCTTCATGTCAATTGAATTTGTGACAGTGTTCTTTCTGCTTATAAATGGCAATTATCGCCCTGAACGCTCTGCAGAAAAAATGGTCGATGGAACTTTGGCTCCTCACACATCGTCCCATATCATGAAACGTGACCAGTCTTTTGTGAACATTTCTGTTTTCCCAGTTCCTGATGGCATAGTTTGGGACAAAGTAGCTTACGAAATTCATGGCCCGACTGAGGTCCTTAGAGTTCCGTACATATTTCACGTCTCAGGAGATGTGGTGACACGGGACATACATTCGGATGATTGGGATGTGCAGGCAGTTCATGCATTGTTTTCAGATTTAAAATATTATGCTGCCTTTGATGCTGAAGATTTGTATTTAAATTCTGCCAAATATGGTGATCTCTTTTACTATCAACATTATGGGCATCATTTTTTACACAAATCAAACACCATGAGACCTGTTTTTAATTTTACCCAATGGGAACATTGTCCAACTCCCTTACAGGGGAGTTCTAAAACGCTTAGGGATAAGTTCACCTATTTTTCTGACTATGATTTGACTAATCCTGAATCCTATTATTTTAGGCTTCAAAAATCCCCTACCTCTAAGTACCTGTTATCCCACACTAAACTAATTTACGCCAACTCGTTTAGAACATTGTTGGCCACACACGGTTATGACCATTAGAAGCAGACTATAGATTCAAAGTCAATCTGGGGTACAAAACCATGGGAGGATCAGGGCACTGAGGCGTTACATCGTGCCTGCCTGATCCCGACTCAATTGCTGTTTTTAAATAGAACTATTTATCAAACATCCTGTTATGGCCTAGCAACTGTCAAAAACCTTAATGCCCCCTCCATTCCTTCATTGGCTGAATACGATAATTGGCGGTTACATAATAACTACACCATTGAGGCTTTGCAGGTTCTCCTTCAAAATGCCTCCTTTAATGTTTCTGAGGTTGATTCATTAGGGTGGTTGTTGTGGCAAACTAATGCTAATGCATGCCAGTTGCATTTTTATAATGTTACACCTGGTTTCATTCAGACTAAGCCTGCTCCTCGTTATTCACCTCATCATTCTGTGACTACATACTCAGTAGGTAAATTGTGCCAGCAGTGGCTAGAACACTATACCCTTACATCTGTCAAACAGCACCTTTCGATCATATCGAATGACATTGATTTGGCTGATTTTCCCCTAGGCCCACGTAATCCAAGGGCCAAGAGATTTCTTTATGCCTCTTATAATGAAATTTGGAAGCTGTCACAGATGGAAGCCGCCTTCCGTCTGTGTCAAATTGACCAGGCAAACTTGGAAAAAGTCCTTGCTGTAGTGGACATCAGCATTAACACGCTTTCTTCACGCATCTACACCTTAGACAATATTGTTTCTTCTGTAATAGATATTGTGCAAAGTGATGTTTCTGTGTTATATCATGGACAGAATCAGTTACGGTCGGTCATGCAATTTGCTTGGACGTTGCAGACAATGAAAATGGGTAAAGTGCCTTGGGATTATTTAAATGCCACTGCTTTGTTCTTGCCTTTTAACCTGACTGATAAACAGAAGTTTATGTCCATGAAAGAGGCTGTATACACGCTGTTACATATTGAACAACTGGAGCCTTTACCGTTCTCCGTAGCGGAAACGGACTCTGCTGTTTGGTTGATTCATGGTGTAATCACTTTGCCCTTTTTGCTTTTTCAATTTAAATCATGTATGCAACACTTTCTTGTTGGCCACTTTGAACCGCTTGGCAGTGCTTTTCTGCATGAATTATGGGTCCTGCCCTTTGCTTATCGGTGTTTGAGGGAGGATAAAGAAGTTTTCCTCACAGGGGAAGTGTGATTCGGTACTGGGTCACGCTCTAGTGTGCAAACACGTTAAATTACACGGCGAGTGTAACGTATCTGCGCCCAATCTAGCTTGCTTTTTGAAAGGGACCCAGGTGCCATCCATCACGCCTGTCTTTACATTGCTTACTAACGGCAGCTATCTCATTTTAAACAATCAAGACTGTTGTGGTTTGTGGGCGGGTGTCCCATACTTGGTAACTGTTTCCCAGCACGTAATTTGCTGCAGCAATGTCCTTTTCCTGCCCGCGCAAGGGAGTTTAGATGCTTCGCTTTGGCCTTCCATTCCGACTTTGAAAACAGAGTTCAACAAGTTGAGCAGGCTCAAAGCCCTTTTATTCCAACAGGAGGTGGCCCTCACTTCCGCCCGTGAAACATTCAGATTGCAGGTGGCTCGGACCTCCAGTGAGATACAGTCGCTTCTTAACACTAACCTCCCACTTCCATTTTGGGGAACTGATTCACCAAATATTTAATGCATCTGATACGACTGGCCTTGCCCATTTTTTAAATGTGTGGGATCTGGCCTGGTCTCTTCCTCTCAAACTATATTCGGGGTAATACCGGCTTTTATTCATTCTATATTTTCCAGTGTTTTCGGAGGGTTTCCCTTAATATTGGCGCTGGCAGCTGGTGTCCTGCTTCTCCTCCTTGTGCTTCGTAATGGCTGCTCACTTTGTGGCTCTGCACAGGCCGGCCCAGCTTTGATCGCCTATATGAGGCTTTTGGATGTTTACCTTTAGCAACGCTTGGCGTGAGTTATGACTTGACATTCCGCTTTGCCTACTTTACTTGCGTGCAGCCAGTGGTTCATTGCAAAGGATGTCATTTCTCCTGGGCGATGGAACTTTGCTTATCGAACACGTGGTGTCCAATCCCTGATTTCAGCCGGTTGATGGGTCCCTTAGAGACGCATGACAAGGCTTGTTCTGTGGATGGTCAAATGACGCGTGCAGCTTTATTTGGAATCTGGGATCAATGAGATATCTGTGCTGCTGCGCAGACTTTCCTACAACGAAGTTTCATTGAATATCACGCAAGTTTGCCTTTTCTACTTTTGGATGCTCCTGCTTGTGAGGAACATGACTAATCCTTCGACTTACTAAATTAGATGTCATCGCTTTTTTCTGCCAATGATGAAGATGAACTATTGGAAGGAATTGCATTCCTTTGCACCCGAACCTTCATGGATTGACTGCTTGGTTCGTCCCTACTCCACTGTCTGCAATACAGACTCTTTTTTCAAGCTCAAAATGCCTGTAGCTTTTTCTTTGAACTTTCCCTTTTTTATCCGATTAGTTTTTTTTTTTTAGAAAGTCCATCACCAATATTTTAAACAATGCCTGACTTTTGAACTCTGTTTTTGTTCTTCTGTCTATGCCCTACTGACTTACCAGGGGGAGGGTGTTATATGGGGTTATGTAGCCCTTAGATACATTGTCGACATTGCTAAGTTAGCATGAGTTTTGCTTGCCCTATGCTGCTGCTTTTGCGCACGCCTCTGCTAAGAGTTTGTTTTCGCAACACTTTGCCTCTGCCCTGTACATGATAACAGATTGTTTTTCACGTTCTCAGCTTTCCCTTCAATTCTGTCTGAACATAATGTGCAAGGTCGGTCAACAATGTCTCTTGTTATTCTGTTCTGGTCTGTCCCTATTACCTAGACAAAACATGTTACCAACAGCTGCAATATGGAAGAATCCAGCTTTGATATAACGTTGTTGCATGTTTTTGAAACACACTTGAAGAAAGCCGTTCAATGGAGCTGAGCTCTGCTGTTCCTATGATGTAAACCTTTGCGTTTAAGCTTTGAGGTAGGGGTCTGCAAATAACGCCTAGAGATCTTCTGTTATATAAAATAACTTCTTACTACCAAGGGGAGGGGGATTAGGCCCAGTTATTTTGCCTTTTTCACAGTCTTTATAAAATGACGACTCCTTTTATATTCTATGGTATTGTAACAATGCTAATGATTCTTGCCTTATGCATTTTGCTGCTAGTTGTGTTGTTCCCGCGGCTCTGAGGTGAGTTGGGAGTGCTCGTGTTCTGGGTTGTCTAAACATTAGTAGCTTCTTGATATTTGTAGGAGACCGAATGAGACACTATTGCTAGTCGGTTGGGATTTGGGGTACTAAGGTGATAGGAGATACACCCCTATTTACTGAGGTCCTGTTTTCTTGTGCATAGTTCTGTGTATGAGCAGAATCCCTGCAACAGCACTAGTAGTGGGTTATCACTTTTAGGAAACCCTGCTCACAATGGTGAATGGGTATTAGAAATGTATATAACGTATAGAATTATAGATGGGTAACAGTGAATTACGGGGATGTTTTTCACTGGAGGTTCTGAATGACGTCAAATAGACAGCAAGAGCGAAGCTTGAGTTGTTTATGATGTTACTCAGAACTCTGAGGTAAAAAACTACCCTGTAATTCATTTTTTTTATCTATTTATAATTTTATATTATGTATGCCCCACAAAATCATCTGCCTCTGTCTGCAACTACTGCACAGCGGCAGAGGATAATGGGAGAGTTATAAATAACATGCCCTCTCCTCCCTGATGCAAATGTGAAAAATGAATATCTTACCTGCTACCCTTAATCTCTTGAGTGCAGCCACAGTCCTCTTTGATTTTTTTCCCCTCAAACTGCTAAGAAAGAGCTTCCTGAGCAGCCTGATATATATTTTTTTACCGCATTAGGGTAGGTGTGCATGGAGCGCTGAGGTCATTGCAGTAAAAGTGATGGTAAAACGAGCCGATGGGCTTCTTTTACTTTCAGTGAATCAGTGCTCGGGAGCATATCTCAGCACCCCAAGCACTGATTCTCCTGGGAGAAGTATAGTTGGAAATGAGTGAATATCCCCTTTCCAATAGCACCTCTGCCCAGTAGATTCCTGCTTGTGGACCCCCACAGGAGAGCGATCACCAAGCAGGGATCCACCCACTAGCTACCAGCAATAGGGGGCTGCCCCCTTGGGCAATGGCTTGTGCTCCCCCTTAGCAATTTTTATATTTCAGTCTTTTTCCCCCTGGGGAGGGGCAAATGGGAGCAGTTACCCCATAAGGGCCCTCGGTGGGAAGAAAGTCTACCAGACACCAAGGACTTTATAGTTGTATACAAATATAGGGATGGGGGCTGCCCAGCATGGGCATGGCTATGCACTCACCCCAACTAAATGGGGAAACAGTCTTTCTGTCCCCGGTGGCAGATTGGGGTAATTATCTCTGAACTGCCCCCATAGGGGGGTCAGAAAGCCAGCTAGACACCAGGGATTTGTTTGTAAATTAAAGGGTGGGAGCAGACCAGCATGTGCATGGCCATGCCCTCACCCCAAAAGAGTGGGACAACAGCCTTTCTGCCCCCTTGGTGGGCAGATAGGGGTAATTACTACTGATCTGCCCCAAAGAGATGGCAGAAAGCCCAATAGACGCCAGTGAAATTTTCTTTAAAAATACAATATAGGGGTGGGGGCTATCCACCATGGGCATGGCTCTGCCCCCACCCCAACTAAATGGGGCAACAGTCTTTCTGCCCCCCAGGGGAGCATATGGTGTAATAACCCCAATTTGCAGATAGTCCACTGGATACCAGGGATATTTAAAATAAAATAATGGGGTAGGGTCTACTCAGCATGGGCTTGGCCATGCCCCTACCCCAAGTAAATTAGAGTGTTTCTGACCCCCTGGGTGTCAGATAGGGTTAATAACTCTCAATCTGCCCGGAGGGGGAGTAAGCCTACTAGACATCAGGGAATGTTTTGTTTCCTAAAATAAATATAGACGTGGGGGCTTCCGACCATGGGCATGGCTATGCCCCCACTCTACATAAATGGGGCAACAGTCTTTCTGCTCCCCCGGGGGCAGATGGGGTATATTACCCCCAATCTTACCCTGTGAGGGCAAAAAGCCAACTAGACGGCAGGGATTTTTGTTTTACCATAGGGAGGGCTGCCCAGCTTGGAGATGGCCATCCCAGAATAAATGGGGCAAACATCTTTCTGCCCCCCCCTCGGGGGCTGATGAGGGTAATTACCTCTGATCTGCGTTTTGAGGGGGCAGAAGACCAGTGTGTCAGTAGTATATATTTTAATAAAATACTGGGGTGGGTCTTGCCTATCCTAACATCAGGCTCCACCTTCACCCCTGAAACCTCAATAGTATTTCTGCTCCCCTGCGGACTAAAGAATCCCATCCCAATGGCAAGCAAGAGGACAATTGAGTCTTTTGGTTGTTGTTTTCACATATGGGCCAGGAAAGCAGCACTTTTTGGGCTTGGCTATGCTGTCACCTGGAAAACCCTACCAGACCCAGACAGTTCTGAAAACTGGACATCCAGTGGAGTTCATGGTGGTGTGCTTTGCATGCATCCCACACCATTTTCTTACCCACAATGCCCTGCAATCCTCAAGCTTTCACTAAAAACACACATTTTCCTCACATTTCTGTGAGGAAGACATCTGGAATCTGTGGGGAGCGGCAAATTTCCTACCACACAGCATAACCCCAAGTTTCCTTATAAAAATGGTACCTCACTTGTGTGCGTAAGCTACGAGACCTTGGCAGAAAAGGCCCTAAAGTCTACACAGAGAGATCATCAATAGGGGTAGCTGAGGGATTTTTGGCCATGCTCGACCACCACCCATGGACACCTACTAACTACAGACATTTTTGAAAAGTAGACAGCCAGCGGATTCCAGGTGGTGTACCTTGCGTGAATTCCACAAGGTTTTCTTACCTACAGTACCTCAAACTATACCTGAAATCACACATTTTCCCTACATTTCTGTAATGAAAGCTTAAGGAATCTGTGGGAATCCACAAAATTCCTACCACCTATCATTGCCCCACCGCTGTGCCACTTGTGTGGTTAAGCCTAATGCCCAGGACAGGAATGGATCCAACTGAGGTCATGTTTTTAAAAATGTACAGGTTTGCTAGGTGTCCCTAGGTGCCACCTGAGTTGGGGCCCAATATCCACAGCTACCCACTTTGCAAAAATCGGGTCTGTTTTGAGTGGAAACATTTGATGTATCCTTGTTGCATTTTAGGCCATTTTATGACATGGGCACTTGGGCTGCCAACAGTAATGAGGTATCATTTTCATCGGAAGACTTAAGGGAATGTTGGGTGGAAGGAAGTTAGTGGCTCTCCTCACATTCCAGAACTATCCATCACAGAAATGTGAGGAAAATGTGTTTTTTTAGTCAAAGTTTGAGGTTTACAAGGGATTCTGGGTGAAACAACATGGTGAGGGCTACACAAGTCACTGCACCATGGATTCCTCCAGGCGTCCAGTTTTTAAAAATGTGCAGGTTTACTAGTTTTCCCTAGGTGCCGCCTGAATTAGTGCGCACAATCCACAGCTACCCACTTGCCAAAAACGGATTAATTTTGAGTGTAATAATGAGACGTTTCCATCCTGCGTTTTGGGCCTTTTCCTGTCACGGGCACTAGGCCTACCCACACAAGTGAGGTACCATTTTTATCAGAAGAAATGTGGGGGCATAAAATAGTAGAATTTTTTAATTGCCAATTGGATTTTGAAGTATTTGAGTCATCCAAATGTAAGCCAGTATGTAAGAAAGAAGACATTTAAAAAAATACCATCTAAATCATATGCTCGTACTGGTACCCACAAATTCAGAGATGTACAAATAACCACTGCTCCTAAACTCCATTTCATATGCCCATTTCAGAAGTACAGAGGTTACCTTGATACCCTTTTTTCACTCTACACATTTCACCATATGAATTGGTCTCTACTCAATACACAATGAAAAGCCATTGTACGGTGCAGCTCAGTTGTTGGCTCTTGGCACCTCGGTTCCTTGGGGAGCCTACAAACCCTATATATGCTCACAACCAAAAGGGCTCAGAAAACCTAATGGTAGATTGCTTTTGTAAATCAGCCATCATGACATAATGTTGGAGATGAAAACATTATCACAAATGTCTGTCTTTTCCTACTCATTTTCGATATTTTTTTATTTCAACAGTTAGTTTCTTTGAGAATGCCTTGATGAATGGATATGACCCTTTGATGAATTTAGAATCTTTTCAAAAGGCCAGAATTGTGGTAAACATTTGTTTTTTTGATCCAGCTCTGCATGGTCTTGAAAGCTGGAAAGATGGTGGGCCCGATTCACAAAGGCAATCTGAGACAAAAATCAAACTTTACGACTTTTGGTATTCACAGAGCTCATTTACGGGCCGGAATCTCTACACCCAGACCTTACTCTCCGCACACGAGCCATATTCTCGGGCTTGGGCCGTACTCTCCAGCTCAGGCCGGATGACGTGTAAAAGTTAGACTTTTGTCTCAGATTGCCTTTGTGAATCAGGCCCGGTGACTTTAGCACAGCAAATCGTTCATTGATGTCATTTTAGGAGAAAAAAAACCAATTTTAATCAGAGCACTTTTTTCCTATTTTTCCCAAAACAAACAAAATAATGCTAT
Organism: Calotriton arnoldi; assembly: GCA_963921515.1. Lineage (NCBI taxonomy): Eukaryota > Metazoa > Chordata > Amphibia > Caudata > Salamandridae > Calotriton > Calotriton arnoldi. The sequence continues at coordinate 862,490 of CAWUFW010007281.1, forward strand.
ATTTTGGCCATTTTCTCGATCCACTCCAGGGGAATACACAAACCCTGGTTACCTTTAGAAGCCCCAGAATTTTGTAAAAAAAAGAATGCAAATTTGGCATGGATACCTTATGTGGACAAAAAGTTAGGAATGCCCAAGCATGAACTACCCCAAATAGCCAAAAAAGGGCTCAGCTGGGGAGGAGGGGGTGAGGCCCAGCAGTTAAGGGGTTAACCAAAACCCACCACCATCTCTGCCTTCCATCCCCCTCTTGCAACAGTGCTTTCTGCTTTCAGCCAAAGCAGACAAGCAGGGTTGCACTGAAAGGCTCTCAGAGAGTACTGTCACCTGGCCTGAAAGGCATTTATGACATCACAACAATTGATAACCAGTTTTGTTATCAATTATTGTGATCTCATAGCAAGGAGAACCTGAAATAAACCATAGAAGCTCTCTATTGAAGCCCTAAATAACAATGCTCTAATAACGTGAACACTCTGATGACTAGCAGTTACCATTTCGTTGTGAAATTTTGGAATTGAAAGAGCACCTTCTTAAATTCTTCTGGAAGTAAACAAAGGGTGTGTGTTGGAAATCAGGACCTGTTTGCAATATCCACACAATTTGTGCTCCATTTGAGACCCCTAGATGCTGGTTTTTTGACTCTGCGAGTGCCCTGGGCTCTGCTAGGCAGGCCCAAGACCGGTGCTATGGTGAAAACACATTTAGAATACAGTGAAAACACCTACATACACTAGGGTACACTATGGGTAAGGGTACTGCTATGATTGGCATGACCTCCCCTCTAAGGCCCTAGTACATAATTGGGCAGGGGGATTAAAACTACCTTTAAGTCCCTAGTGTATAATAGGGCATGGCAGTTTAGATGCCAGCAGCCCTTTCTGCACATGTATGTCTGCACTGCTGAGAGCATGAGGTCATGTTTAAAAACAGTGTTGCAGGACTGCTTTTAAAATGTAAATTGTGCCCAAACTCGACTTCGGTGTTTGGGGCACTTACAAATTGATAACCTACAATATATTGGTATTTTAGGGTCTCCTCTAGGTGTCCCTGGGGTGGGGGACCAGGTACTTATAAGGAGGACCCTTTTAAAAGTGGTTTTATATGCCTTGGGGATAGTGAAATTACACATTACAAATTTCACTTCCCCCCTTGTAGTAAAGTGTTTCCCAAAATCGACTTTTGTGCAGGGAGCACTGTGAAGTGAGGATCTACAATACTGTTACATATTCCTAACCTCTAAAGTCTCCCCGTGGTGATCCAGGGGTGGGGGGTCCTGTAGATATAGCCAGGGTCCTTATAAAAGATGTTTTATAAGCCCTGGTGTTGGAGAAATTGTCCTATTCATTTCCCCATTGCAGATCCCCAGCCACATAGGACAACATGGCAATAAATTATTAATTAGTAACTAGAGCTATGGATGGAAGAAAATATCATTCAATGACTTAGGAGAATGGTATTGATTAATCCGACAACATGCTGTTGTTGAATTTATCCTAAAATGTACAGAAAATAAGCTATCAGACTTTCTTGTCTGTAAGCCAAACTTCAGCCTTCCAGTGCTCTGCCCTGATTGGTCAGAGTTGAGTGGATTAGCTAGGCTGCTTTCATGAGGGGATAAGAGGCACCTGGGGTGAGGAGCCATCCTTGGAGGAGAGGGTTCTGCTGCACTGGAATGCCAGAGCAAGGAGGAGGGGTTATAAACCATGATCTTCAAAGGAAGAAGAGGACAGGCAGAAGAGGCCAGGTCCAGTTGTACCCATCCCCTATTAACCCTGCCAGATGGCAGGCTCAAGGAAGATATGTGCAGATGCCAGGGGGAGGGACACTATGGAGATGCGCCATCCTGGAGGTTGGTTTAGCTAGCTCCTGTCTCTCTGCTGAGACTTGAGCCATATTGAATTTTGGAAATATAGTGTTTTCTGGGAGACAATAGTGCCACACTTTGGAGGAAATGGTCATGCTCTGAGATGTTTTCCTGCACCACATTGGAACAGGAGTGCATTCCTGTGTGACCCAAGAGAAAGCTGAGCAAGTATCTTAGAGGGGCAGTGCCTCTCAGATCTGCTGCTTGAAACCAGAAGAAGAAGGGTTCATGCTGGAAGTTTGATTTGCACCATCCAGGCCCTGCACTCTGACTGACTGCGCCTGCTGCACAATCTGGAACTACAGCCATGCAGACCTAATATGATTCAAAAGGACTAAAGAGTGGACTCCCTGTAAGCTACAGGTTAACAGAGCTCACCTGGATTATCACCACCAAGAATCCCCAGCCTGGAGTGACTCTAGTAGATTTGTAATGGTTTTGTCCAAGTGGATTGTGGGAATTGAAGTTCCAAAGTTTCAAGGACCATCTTGGTGCTTCCAGACTCTTGGAGTAAGTTGTGGACACTTTGGGACCCTCAGAGGAACTACAAGAAGAAATTCCAGAAGTTTGGAGCAACTTTGGAAAAATGCTCCATAAGTGGATCGACTCAAACTGGCCAGCCAAGTAGGCGACCCTCAACCGCGAGCCAGCCTGCCCGCCAGGTTCGTCTGGCTAAAAAGCTCCAGAGGTCTGTCCAACTTTGAGAGTTTGACCGGTAGCTGGTCGAAACCCAAGCCAGAGAACCCTCAACGAATCTGGCCTTGTGGAGAGAATTGAGGGACCCTGGCAGAAAAAGCTCCAGAAAGGTTTCTAAGTCAGAAAGTAAAAACTTTGACCAAGGCCTACTGCGAGGGATAGCTGCGCAGGACTCCATTGTGGTCAGCCTGAAACTTTGACTTTGTCCCGGTGTAGCATGACCAGATGTCCCAATAGGTGCCATAGGTTTCTATGTGCTATATAGTGCTAAATCTTTAAAAATTCATATCTCCTGTTCCCTACATTGGATCTTTTTAATTTTGGTGTCGTTTTACAGATTTAAAATATTCCCAGATTTTATAAATAGGTGTTGGATTGTTATTATGTATTGTGTCTTAATTATTTACTCAATTGGTGTTTTTAAATATTTTACATACCTGTGTCTGAAGTTAAGCCTACCTGCTCCCAGTCAAGCTACCAAGGGTTGAGAATGGGAATACTTTTCTGAGACCTATTCTGAGCCCTAGACTGTGTTAGTGGCCTTATTGCCTGCGGTAGATATATATTTACCACTACTAATAATCCACTTTCCAACAGTGTCACTGTGCTTCAACACATTTTGGGTCTCCCAAGTGAGATTGCTGAATCAAATCATCTCACTTCGCCTGTCTTTGTAAGGCAAGCTAGGCAATGAGTGACTCCTAAAGTAAGGTCAGCCTGCATTGCATGAGTGCAGCATACATCTGTTTATAATCTGTATGTTGTGACCCGTATAGCCATGAGCAAGGCATCCATTTATTGGAATGTCATTAGTGGGAATTTAAATATGTCTAAAGACTTTAATTACAGCTGGATCGCAGTCTCGCAAGGCCATAAACGTCTTTAGAATGTACGTTTGTACCAGTGGACGAGTAGTTCTTAATAAGGACGTCCTTTACAGTGCTACTCTGGGCAGGGATCCTCAATGTGAACGTTTATGGACTGTATTTCCCACAGCACCCTGCTGCTGCCTGTTACCCAGAATGAATGGAAAGGACAGGTGGTTGAGGGTTGAATAGGATTGCAGTGGTAAAGATGACACAGCCATAATGAGAAGGTAAGCGTTTTTTCTTAGACTGCTGGAGGTGCTTAAAGAACGATTATTGCTGATGGAAGAGAATGTATGGAAAACTAGGGATCTAATCTCAGATTCCATATGAAACGTTTCTATGTCAGCATTCCAGACTGCAGTGCAATACCAGATATAAACACATCTACCAGGAGGTGTCTGCACCGCTCTGGGTGGGTTATTTACTAAAAGTTGCTAAGGCACTGGAGGCACAGTGCAATTCTGCACTACGTACTCAGGGTTTGTTTACTAGGTATATTCACAAGAATATGGGACCCCCCTGTGTTTTCCCTTGCACAGGCGCTAAAAATAACTTGCATTGCACGGATGATTGTTTATGGGCAGGAAAGTGTCCCTTCCTGCACATAAACAATCATTAATGGAGTTTGCTCCTCCTATGTGTGCTGTAGAATGCAGTTTATATAGAAGTAGCAAGTCGTCATCATTGTGCCACCGGAGCATCAGCAAAAGTGCCGCTCTGGTGGCGCTATGCCCTTGCAAATTTGATGCAGAGTTTTGCACCACTGTGTGCTACTTTATGTCATTTTTGTGCCACACTCAAAACCAAAATACACATCCTCCGTGGTGTCTAATTATTTCACAATGTTTCCCTCCATTTTGATTTGGTGGATGATTGTGAAGAGTATGAATGTTGCATTCTATCTCTAATTGTAAATTAAGATCCCACTGTACATAAGTGAGGTTTTTCTACAGATAACTGATGACCAATACCTGTGCCTGCATCTTATTTCGCATTCCTTGTGTATTTTTTAATGACGTTATCATTCGTTCAGAGACTGGGCGCATATACAAGTGTATGCTTTTATAATAAAAACTCATTAAATTTTTTTAAAAATGGATTTCTGCAATATCCCTGTTTGTGGGTGGTGATGGGCTAGTTTGCTGATGGGTTCAGATCTCCTAATGGCACATGTGATTGTTCAGTAGTTGTAAATTAGCACGTGTGGTTGATGATTGAGATCAAGCTTCAAATAACTCCCCTCTCCGAATGGCGGGGCCACCTTGCCCTCAGGGTGATGCCGTCATCTTATGGAGACCTCCCGTCCCACCCCTTAACACCCCTACCACCCTCCTCCTCGCCCCCCCCAGTTCCTGAGAAAAATGTTTTTGGGTTGGGCTGTCCTCAAATTTTGACCTACGGGATGGAGGAGTCAGAATGATGGGGAGAGTCTTTGGTGCTGAGAGGGAGGAAGTTTATTGTTTGCACAGTTGAGATTATACGGGGCGGTTCTGGATGGCATTCTTGGTTGTGTCTTACTCCTACTTTGTATATGGTCTCATTGCCTCTTCCCTGTCCTGTCACTGGACCACATAGCCCTGGCACAGCCTCAACCGGCCTCATGCCACATCTCTCTTCCTACTGTCCTCTGCAGTAGCCAACTTTGCCATAACTGCCCCTGTATCCCAAAACTATCCACCTCTTTGTCACATTCCACCTCTTTCTGTCAATTTACTTTCTCCTGCCACTGCCCTACTCTCCAATCACTGCCCATCTCTCTCCTGTCCCTATCCACCTTTCACCCGTCTCTGTCAACCTTTCTCACTACAATAACAAAAACAGAAATAAAGGCATATGCATCAAACAAGTTTACAAGAGATTTTATACACATAAAACATCTACGTTTGTGGTTGCACTCATACTGAAAAATACAGTTTTTTAAATCCAAAATATGATATGAAGGCCCCTCAAAGCTTCTTCTGCAGGCAAATATCAGATATGGTTTCATCTATGGGTACTTTCACAGGGGTTGTGTCTTAAAAGACTGTCCCCTCCCCCCCTGTCTCTCCCCACCTCTCTCCTCCTGTTTCCTTCTCCAGGCAGGGTCCCCTTGTCTGGTCAGTGCTCAACTCTCCTGTCAATGACCACCTCTCCCATCATTACCCATCACCTATCACTGCTCCCTTCTCCCCTTTCTGTTCTTCTCAGTCACTTCTTCTATATTGCTAGCCCCACTCCCATCATTTCATTTGCGCTTCCCACTCACTCACTGCATAGCACACCTCCCCTTCTTCTGTCACTGCCTACCTCCACCTCACCAACCCTGTGTCCTTGCAATTACCTCAGTTATTGCTGGCCATCACTCCTGTCCAGTTTTCCTGTTTTATCCCACTCAAAGCCCACCAGCTCACAGCACTGCTAGGCTGGTAGTGGCGGGCAGATTACAAGGGGACACCACTGCCACCTTCTTTGATACTCCAGAAATGACAAGTTCGCTTGGCTTAAAGGTGTAGAGCATCTTCTGAACATGTGTGCATCAAACAGGCTACACACATGTTTGAATTCTGCCAGTTCTGGGAATGCCTTTTACTATTTTGATGTTGTTAAAATTAGTATTCTCCACTTGGATGTTAACCCTCTGACTGGCATCAACACAACGCTCAATGTGCAGTGTGTCCTACTAAATAGGTTTGCAGATCTACATTGAGTGGCCTTATCACTATTCAAACACAGCTCTATTCGTTCATTCTTTATCTTACCTTAAATCCTTTCTTCCATGATTACTTCCCCTGCTCCTGGTCATGTACTTTGCTTCCGTTCTGAATCCCTTGTGTGATTGTGCTCATCACATAGGCCATGCTCGGTTGTGCCAGGTCCAAAGCGGGGCTGAATGAGCCACGGGACCCAAGCTGCTCCTAACTCCACCCCTTCCCACTGACTGCTCATGCATGGTATTTTTTCATTTGTATGCAGCCTTTCCTCACTACGCTGTGAGCTTTCGTTTGACGTGTGGTGGGCAGAGTAACTGGTGTCACACTTCTCCACATCTCGCCGCACATCTCCCATTACAAACATCTCTCTTACTCCAGTTCTCGGTCCGCCTTGCACCGCCTGCTACACTGTGTGAGCTCTTGCCCAAAAATATAAACAGGTTCTTCTCCGCTTCTCAACTTCACTTCAACTACTCTTCAAAAACTTGGGGATCTGGGAAGGACCTATAAACCTAGATGACCCGTGACCTGTACCTTACGGGAGTTATATTTAATAATTTCAGACGCATAGAGTGCATTTAGGAGGCGGTCATTTGTTTCACGGCTGCCATTGAGCAGTCTCTAACAAAGGCAGAACACTTTCAATTGTTTCCTGATCATCCTCTTTGGATCATTAGGCAGCAACACATTAATTAACTGTACATTTCGAACTACGTTATGGGTAATGATCCGTGTCCCATGACCCGGGACAATCATCCAACCAGGCACATTGGTTTACACTGTTGCAAATGAATAGCTCGAGAGAGGAGTGTGTCAACAAGGCACTAATTGGTTAGTAAATCATCGGACTCGTCTTTGATCACTTGGCACGTGTAGCCTTGGTCGATGCCAGAGCTGCTCCCAGTGGCGCTTCTTCTGGCTTTCGGGAAACCTCTTCCCTCGAGCGGAATGAGACTGTTGTAGCTGTAGAGGGTGGCAGTGCCTTCCATTTACACATTTTGTATTTGTGTCCATGCAAAGACTTAGGGCCCGATTCACAGAACTAATCTGAGACAAAATCCTAAACGTACTACTTTTGGTATTCACAGAAGGCACTTACTACTTTTGGTATTCACAGAACGCACTTACTACTTTTGGTTAAACTTACTACTTTTGGTTAAACTTACTACTTTTGGTATTCACAGAAGGCATTTAGTAGTAGTAAATTTAGGACTCCTAATTTTACTACTACTAAATGCCTTCTGTGAATACCAAAAGTAGTAAGTTTAACCAAAAGTAGTAAGTTTAACCAAAAGTAGTAAGTGCATTCTGTGAATACCAAAAGTAGTAAGTGCCTTCTGTGAATACCAAAACTAGTAAGTTTAACCAAAAGTAGTAAGTTTAACCAAAAGTAGTAAGTTTGACCAAAAGTAGTAAGTGCATTCTGTGAATACCAAAAGTAGCAAGTGCCTTCTGTGAATACCAAAAGTTGTAAGTTTAACCAAAAGTAGTAAGTTTAACCAAAAGTAGTAAGTTTGACCAAAAGTAGTAAGTGCATTCTGTGAATACCAAAAGTAGTAAGTGCCTTCTGTGAATACCAAAAGTAGTAAGTTTAACCAAAAGTAGTAAGTTTAACCAAAAGTAGTAAGTTCATTCTGTGAATACCAAAAGTAATAAGTGCCTTCTGTGACTACCAAAAGTATTAAGTTTAACCAAAAGTAGTAAGTTTAACCAAAAGTAGTAAGTGACATTCTGTGAAACCAAAAGTAGTAAGTGCCTTCTGTGAATACCAAAAGTAGTAAGTTGAACCAAAAGTAGTAAGTTTAACCAAAAGTAGTAAGTGCATTCTGTGAATACCAAAAGTAGTAAGTTGAACCAAAAGTAGTAAGTTTAACCAAAAGTAGTAAGTGCATTCTGTGAATAACAAAAGCAGTAAGTTTAACCAAAAGTAGTAAGTTTAACCAAAAGTAGTAAGTTTGACCAAAAGTAGTAAGTGCATTCTGTGAAACCAAAAGTAGTAAGTGCCTTCTGTGAATACCAAAAGTAGTAAGTTGAACCAAAAGTAGTAAGTTTAACCAAAAGTAGTAAGTGCATTCTGTGAATAACAAAAGCAGTAAGTTTAACCAAAAGTAGTAAGTTTAACCAAAAGTAGTAAGTTTGACCAAAAGTAGTAAGTGCATTCTGTGAATACCAAAAGTAGTAAGTGCCTTCTGTGAATACCAAAAGTAGTAAGTTTAACCAAAAGTAGTAAGTTTAACCAAAAGTAGTAAGTTTAACCAAAAGTAGTAAGTGCATTCTGTGAATACCAAAAGTAGTAAGTGCCTTCTGTGAATACCAAAAGTAGTAAGTTTAACCAAAAGTAGTACGTTTAACCCAAAGTAGTAAGTGCATTCTGTGAATACCAAAAGTAGTAAGTGCCTTCTGTGAATACCAAAAGTAGTAAGATTAGGATTTTGTCTCAGATTAGTTCTGTGAATCGGGCCCTTAGGGAAGAACTTCCAGGAGTCTTCAGAATTTAAAACAAATACAACTGTTAGAAATGTGGGAACCTTACTGCCCCCTGAGCACTATTCCAGTGTTCTAATTGAGTCCCCGACATTCATAGCCCAGAATGGACAGCTTTTTATGGAAGGGCGACCCCCACCCTCCCTACTGAGCATCTCTCCCTTCAAGAATACAGCATGAAGGGGTGGCATGGCTTGACGCGCAACCAAGATGGCCGCGCCTTTCTGAGCTCCGTCAGAACTCCGGTGTGGACGCTCTGTTAAACATGCTGTACGGGTGATTTTTGTTCACCGCGTAGCAGCACTAGGCGGCGGAACAGCTTGGGAGTCTTGAGGACGACTTTCAGGTGTTTCGGTCCGCTCCTTCTGCGACTCTCTCCTCGACGACTCTCTCCTCATACCGGAACATCAAAATGGCGGCGAATATGGAAGTTTCGCCGATTCAAGGAACAAGTAAATAAATTACTTGGTCTGAATTTTTGGTTTCCGAGCGCATTTCCCCTGATGAAGGAGGTATTGTAATAACGATTTTTATTCCTCTCTATGTCATGCGCTGGTTTTCTGAGGAGGCAATATTCTAATGTGATAATCCTTGTCACAAAATGGCGGCCGCTGACAGAATTTTTATCGGAACTCTCAGTGCCTTATTAGCGGCCTAATACACAGTTGGTTCTACTTCGGTGATTTATCCCATGTCCAACAGCTCGCCTGTACTTTTAAGCCTTTGAACATTATACTGATTTTGGCTGGTCGTGCAGAATCTTTTCAGCACCATTTCCTGCAGCCGGAGGTTGTCTGCTATTTTTCTAGTGGATCATTTGACTATTAATGTATCCTAGCATTGAGTCCTCAGCTCTTGGATTATTCCCCTCTGATTGTGGATTCTATAATGCGCTGGACTGCTTGTGCTTACATCTTTTCTCTTGCTGTTCAGTCCCTCATGATGTAACAAACTTATTTTGAAGAAGCCTCCCCCAGCGCTTGAGCTGCTCTCTTGTATTCTCCAGTTGGGGTGATCTACGATATCTCAGGCATTATTACTTAGCTTCTTCTAAATTTTTACGCTATTCTGCTCAGCGCAACATCTACATACTTTCAGTTATTCTGGGTGGTTTCTGTGCTTTGTCCCAATGGCAGAAGGCATGGGTGTCACCCCCAAAGACAGAGATTCTAAAGGGAATCTGAAGAGATCTAAACAAAATTTGCCCACCCCGGATATTTCAGCGAAAGGTAACATAGACTCTGCTTCAACCTTAGAAACTATTTTACTCAAACTTAATTCAGTCCACGACATAGCACAGAGTACCAAAACAAAAACAGATTTGCTTCAAATCGAGGTGGCGGCAATTCGTAATGACCTCAAAAAACTGTCATTACGTGTCTCCAATGCAGAAATCCGAATAAGTTCTGTTGAGGACTTCACGAACAAGCAAGCTAAACATGTTCAAAGTATGGAACGATCTTTGGCTTCACTGAGGAGAGACCTGACTGACCAGGAAGACAGAAATCGTAGAAGTAATCTTCGCATTTTTGGATTACCAGAGGACTGTGAGAAATCTGCTCCTTCAGTGTTAGATATTTTGCTTACTTGGATTCCTACTGTGCTGAACATCTCATTTCAAAAGGACTTTGAAATAGAACGTGCTCATAGAGTGCCCACCTTTAAGCCTAAATCTCTGTCTTCTCCGAGACCAGTGATTTTTAAACCCCTACGTCACCAACACACTGAACAAATCCTGGCGCAAATGAGGAAGATTAAAACATTACAATGGGAAGGCCACAGAATATCAATATCACAAGATTTTGCCAGAGACACTGTCATTCGTCGTAAAGGTTTCTTGAATCTTTGCAGAAGGCTCATAGATATGAATATTCCATTTTCCTTTGCAGGTCCCTCGCGATTCAGAATAATTTTCAGAGGTCGTCCACAGATTTTTTATGACTCTTCAGAGCTTTCTACTTTTTTGGATAATCAGTCTGAATCACACATGGACTCTGAGTCTCTTCCTGGCACGTCTCATCCTTGACGTCTTTCAGTGTCTGATAAATTGGCTCCATGTTTTATGTGCCTTGAAACAAGTATAGGGCTATTATTGCGCCTCTGTGTTCCTTTTTGATATGATAACTATACACTGTTAAAGTTGGTGCTATATACTGGTTATTATCTCTTAACTGATTTTTCCTTCATAGGTTGTATGGCTTACCATATTTGTATGAATGCTTTTCTTGACGTTACGTTCAATATGTTGGTACTCTTTCGGTGCTATCTTGTTAACTATTGGATGACATTGTGTCTCTATTTACCTTTTTCTTTTCTTCTTTCTTCATATCTTTTTATATCTCTGACCTATTCCTATATTGCTCCTGCTTTTTACTTGTTGTTTCTTCTTCTTATGGGCTTTTTTCTTACTTTATGATGATGAAATCCCCTTGGCATATAATTTTAGATAATTGGTTTTATCTGGATTTTTCTTTCTTAATATTTTTTATGACAAAATAAATATCTCTTCTTCTATTTTTTCTTTGGCTCATTCTTCTTTATTCATACTATTTGTTTGCTTATTCCACTTTTTGATTGACTTGTTACTCCTCTCTTCCTATAATCTTATGTTATAGACTTATGTTGCTGATAATTTTTATGTGTATCTGTATCGGCGTTCTGTATGTACATTTCTCTATATATGAACTTATTTATTATCTTGACTCCTTTCTTTTCATTCCTTATGTACTTGGGACATGAATTACTTTTTATCTTATTATCTTATATTCTAGTATTGATTCCTAGATAATATCTAGTTTGTAGTGTTTGTTACGTTCTTGGGTTAAGACTTATAATGTTGTATATTGCTTTTTATATTAGCTTAAATTGTCATTAATTTCAACTCTTTTTAGTATTTATTATGCCTTAGACTGCTATTTATATTGCCTAATATTCTATTTATAATGCCTTAATTAGCTATTTATCTGCAATTTTATATTTAGGATATGATAATATGTTGGTTATTTATCAAATATGTATTATGCCTTAGACGGTTATGTATCTTATCTAATATTGCTATTCATAATGCTTTAATTTGATATTTATCTGATTTTATTATCTCTTGTCTCTATTCAAGTTATGAGAATATGTTGGTCACTTTACAAATATGAGATGTATTTTTGTTTGGATCTTGGATTATTTATTCTGATTGATTAACTTTTAACAGTATAGCAGATATAAACTTTTATATATTTGTTCCGTCACTTAATGAAATTGTTATTGAGGAGCGGTCTGTATTATGTTTGCTGGCCTCTGTGGTTGCTCCTCCACGTTATTTCCCCCTTGCAAACTGTCTATTATAGACATCCCCTGGTGGGGTTCTTCTTTTTTTATGCTCCTTTTTTCTTTGGAGTTCTTTTTGCTCTCTCTTTTCTTCTTTCTAGTCTTTCCTTCCCCTTTTCCTATTTCTACTTCTCTGGGGACTCCTGCTTCAATGTATTTTTTACAATTTTTTTGTCTTCCTTGTACCCCTATATTTGATGACCTATTGATTTACCATATTTTTTTCTTTATCAGATGTCTTTATCTATGTTGTTTTCTGTGTCTCTATGAATGGCTTAAATGTTCTCTCTCTCAATGTTCGCGGATTGAACCATCCTGTTAAGAGGGCCAAGATCCTTGATTATTGTAAAAGTTTGTCTGGTGATATTATTCTACTTCAGGAGACTAAGATAGCCTTTAAGGAAGCTTTGCTTTTGCGGAAGGAGTGGGTTCTTGATGTTGCTTGTTCTGAAGCCTCTGGTAAAAAGAATGGGGTTGTGACTTTGATTTCCAAAAATTCCGGTCTATCTATTGTTACTGCTGAACATGACACTAATGGTAGATGGTTACTTTCTCGTTTGTCCAATGGTTCAGATGATTTATATGTCAGGAATATATATGCCCCTAATATTGATGATCCTCTTTTCTGGGGTTCCATAAATAAAAAGCTCTCTGACATTCCTCAAAACGCTAGAACTATTGTTGGCGGTGATTTCAATCTGCCCTTAGATCCTATTTTAGATAGACAGTCTGCTTTCAAGTTTCGTCCTCCTAGGTCGCATAAGCATTTGCTCAATATGTGTTCTTCTCATCAGCTTGTTGACACATGGAGAGTGCATAATCCTACGGGTAGTGATTTCACATTTTTCTCCTCTCCACATTCTAGTTTTTCTCGTATCGATTAACTTCTAGTTGATGCTGCTCTTTTAAAGCATAACATTAATGTCATGATTCATCCAATAGTTGTCTCTGATCACGCAGCGGTTTCATTGACCATTCTTAATTTTACTGATAAGAGAGGCCCTCGTACTTGGCGTCTTAATACAGAGATTTTGGATGATGAGGATGAACTTAAAGAACTCAATAGGGAAATTGTCAACTTCTTCAAAGATAATGGGGCATATTCTCAAGGACTTATCGCCGAGTTAGCGGCACTTTATCGCAGCCAAAGTGGCGATAGATTTATCGCCCTATTCACAAGCTGGTGCTAACAGCCGATTTCACCAGTTTTCCTGCAATAGCAGCTGCAAAAAACATCGCCACGGATGACACTGGCAACTAACGCTAATGAGATGCAGAGTAGGCGTTCCTAAGCAAAAAGCCGCGAAAACACCACTTCGCAATATTCTCTACGACCAGCCAGATCGGCGACAAGATCCCAAAACAGGCGATAAGGCGCGTTAGCAGCAGGGATTTAACACCTGCTCTTACCTGGTGTTAAGTCGGACAACAACCTGCACCACAAAAGGGAGCCCAGACCAGAGCCACACCTGAAGAACAACAGATGCCATGGAGCTACTGATCATGCAACTCGGAGCCCCAAGAGGGCCACAACACCCACCGCCATCACACCCAGGCACGCCACCCCCCCGGGCCCCCCCCGGACTACCACAGAGGCAGCGCAGACAAAGACAGCCGACCTTCAGAAAACGCACCAGCCTCACAGACTTAACACCAGAGGATGTCATTGCCCACTACAGGCTCAAAAGGACAACCATCCTCCGCATCCTGACCATCATTGTCCACAGGCTGACGGTACCAACACAGCGGACAAACAACATCCCTCCGCAGACAAAGCTGCTGCACCTGTTGGCCTCTAGTACCTTCCAACCAACAACTGACAGAGTCGGAGGAGTCTCACAGCCAGCCCTATCCAAGTTCCTCACACCTGTCTTGGATGCCATCATCAGCTTGGTACCCCAGCACCTTTACTTCCCACACACTGCGCAGGAACAGCTGGAGACCAAGCAAGGCTTCTACGCCATAGCTGGCTTCTCGCACGTGTTAGGGGCAATCGACTGCACACATGTACTCCTCGTGCCCCCTGCCGCCACTGCACACAATTACCGCAACAGGAAGCACACGCATTCCATCAATGTACAGGCAATAGTGGACCACCTGGGACTCTTCACCAATGTCGTCGCCAACTACCCAGGCAGTGTGCATGATTCCTTCATCTTCCGACAGTCCATCATCAACCACCGCTTTGAGGCGGGCACCTATGGGAATGCATTGCTCGTTGGTAAGTACCAAATGAACACACCACACACCTCAACTACATAGTCATGCAACTCACTACTCTGGGAATGCACACGTTACAAACTCACATACAACATGCCAAACAACATGCCCACCTACCAGACACGACAGCACAACTTACTGTGGTAACCTGGGCTAGCCATGTACACAAGCCATCAACGGCATGGCACCTCAGCCACACAATAGCAGAATGTGGGGAGAGGTGGGAACCAGGCATGTGCGAAGGAGACAAGTGACCCATGAATGAGAATGTACACAATGCCAAGTGTGGCGTGGATGTGCTGGCCAGACTGCAGTATGCAGACCACAGACATGTCCATGTCGACATATACTGCTGGTGTTTGGAGTGTAGTGGACAGTGGACGCAACCATGTCACCCCAGGCAGTGGGGAAGATCGCGGAAATGTAGTTTGTTACATCCCCCCCTGTAAGCGTGAGCGGAGTGGGCTGGCTCGGCATACGCCAGGCCAGCATAGGGGTGTGAATAAAAAGCCCGTTGCTCTGGGCGTGGTTCTCTTCCGGAATGGCCAACGTGTCTGCCAGGGCGGCGCCTCTCAGCCCGCCACGAGGCCGACGCCGTGAGCAGCAGTGCCTGCGATCCTGTGCGCCTGCTGCACCCCAGGCCGCTGGTCCCCAGACCCGTCTTGTCCCCCCCTGCGCAACCAGGCCTTACTGCTCACCTGCTGACACCGGCGTGTGTCAAAGAGGGCCCACCACGTGCCGGTGCAAGCTCCAAGCTCGAGGCCCACGACCTTGGCAGCCTCCTCAGACCATCACGGCCTCCGCGACACAGGCCCCCAGCACTCGTTTCTCGTTGACGTACTCCACCGCTGCCTCCGGCCTACACTGCGGTCCAGTAGGTCACACATTTGGAACTGAGACTTGATTTTTCAATGGCCGAGTTCATATCATTGCACGCAAGGAGAGGAGTAAGAGGAAGACGCGGTTCAGTCCGGAGAAAAAAAGGATCATCGTTATGAAGGTGATCGAACACTACCAACAACTGCTCTGGTGCCACTAACTCTGTGCATCGCAAGCCAACGACACGTGGCTGTGGGCCCCTGCTGACCGCTGCCTCCGGCCTACACTGTGGTCCAGTAGGTCACACATTTGGAACTGAGTCTTGATTTCATGATGGCCGAGTTCATATGTTAATGGCAGCATTTATATCACTGTACTCCCTTCAATCTGGTGCCACCAACTCTGTGCATCGCAAGTCAACGACACGTGTCTGTGGGCCCTTGATGACTACTGCCTTCGGCCTACACTGCGGTCAAGTAGGTCACACATTTGGAACTGAGTCTTGCTTTTTTCATGGCAGAGTTCATACCATTGTACAGGCCTCATCACAGACTGCATCCCCTTTCAGCTCTGGTGCCACTAACTCTGTGCCCCGAAATTCAGGGACACTCTCTGTTTGAACTTTGGTGGCGTCTGAGTCTATGGCCTGGGGGTTGTCTTCATCATCATGTAGCTGATACTGACTTGGTGTTAAAAATGAGTCTGTAGCATTAATCTCCTCCATATTGCCTGTTTATGCTTGGTTCTGCCCTCTGCATCATGCCCTGGAAGAACACCTTCCACTGTCCCCGGAAACACTCCGCGACATTCACCTTCGACATCGACGAGGACCCGCTCAGCTCCCGTGGCCCTACCTCAGTGCACCGCAAGTCACCGTCCCGTGGTGGTGTGCCTGTGCCGGCCGCAGTGCATCCGGGGCCACTAACTCTGTGCAGCTCAAGTCGTGGACCCTTGCTGTTTGAACTTTGAACTTCTGATTGTCTGATCACTGTTGTAGTTGTTGCCAGCACCAACCACTCCCTGAGGGCTGGCTTACACTCACCCCACACCCATCCAGCACAGGCGTCACTGGACATGTGACCCTGGCAATAAAAGGGGCGGGGCGCACGTGCCCGTAGCCAGTTCCACAAACTATCTAAGTGTGTCCATGTGGTCATTGTGTATGCATGAGGGCCCCGGGCCCTACCACATTACATTGTGCTGTGTACAGCGCACCAACCATGTCACCTCAGGCAGTGGGGAAGACCTGGGAAATGTAGCTGTGTCGTACCCCCCTGTAAGCGGAGTGGGCTGGCGTACGACAGTCCAGCGTAGGGGTGTGGATAATCAGCCTGGGGCTCTGGGCATTGCTAAGTGTTGGCCTTGCCAGGAAGTAACTAATGCGTGTGTCTCTGTTGTAGTGTCGGCGCCACCCGTCCCGCAATGGACAATGTTGCAATGTAGCATGCCCCCGGAGTGCGGGCTCGGCCGAAGGGATAAATGAAGGAGCGCAAGCCCGCTCGGGGTCCGGGATCATACATGCCAACTGTTGTGTGTGTCGCTATTACCGCAGCATAGGCCAAAGGTCTTCCCTCAACCGCATCGTGAGTTCAGCCAGCCATGAACTCTACATCTGTGTCCGCCCTATCCTTACCATAGGCCTACACACACGTGACCACCCACCTTCAACGCACAACATCACAGTGTCGTTGTCAGGCTTGTGAACATGCGCAGACAGGCATGACAATGGTGTGCCGTAGGAGTGCAAGTGATGCAACCGCGCTGTGCACAATAGTAAATAGGCTCGGGGGAGGGAGGAGCAGCAGTGAGGCTACGTAATACACATTGATGCCGCTCATTTGCTACAAGCAGTACCTGTCAAACATGAATCACTAAGTCACACATATCACACACCAATGAACTAGTGAGCCTGCCAACACATCATGCAGAACCAACTTTGGACTCATGTCTCTCTGCACTGTCACAGGTGATCAAGGATATGCACTCTGCCCTTGGATGATGACACCCCTCCGAGCCCCGAGCACACAGGCCCAGAGGCAGTACAATGCGGCCCACAAACGCACCAGGGGCATCGTGGAATGCACATTTGGCATGTTGAAGTCACGTGTCAGGTGCCTGGACATCACAGGTGGAAGGCTCCTGTACAGCCCAGGCATCATGTGCAAGATGATCATTGCATGTTGTGTTTTGCACAACATATGTGTACGCACCAATGCCCCATGGCTATCAGTGCCAGATGCACTGGACGATGATGAGGAAGATGAGGCAGGTGGACCACACTGCACTGCAGCAGCAGCAGGAATAGCCCGTTGGAACACCATCATTGACAATTTCTTCACATGAGCATGTCACATTGTCACAGTCCTTAGCAATCATGGGACAGTACAAAATGACCACAGGCACAGCATGTGCAAATTAACTCATTACAACACACATTCCCTGTGTGCATGTTACTCCTCTGTACAAGCACATCACTCTGACAAGTGTAAGTGCAACATGTAGTGCTAACAATCTCATAAATTGGAAATAGATGGTGGGTGTATCACCTCTGTACAGAGAGGCTGTTTAGGGTATCACGTATTCGAAATGCCATTTCTGTGTGTCAAAGATAGTACGGAATCCCACTCATCAGCGTTTCACATGTGTTCCAAATCATTACATATAGGCTGTCATTTGTGACCTACAATTGACAACAGGGCTTCTTTTGGGGTCAAATATGTATCAGCATGATGCAGGGATGCACCCTGTGACTCAAGTCCTACAACATGAGCTTCATGGACGTAAGGGGGAATCACTGCCCCTACATTTGTCCATGCTTTCATACTTGATTAATCATAGACATGACACATCTGTGTGTATTACAATGTATTATTCACGTTCAGTGGAGTGTTGGAGCTGTCTTAGTACTGGGCCATGCAGACAACACTTTACAATGTTGCCCCGTGGAGGGCCAGCCAGAGTCCTTTAGGGATTGACAAGTTACTCGGAAGGGGAAGAGTCCAGTCCGCCGGCTGATTGATGTGTCATTGTTGAGCATACAAAATATGGCAGTCCATGTCGAGGTCCAAGGTTAGTGTCGCAGAGTGTGTCGGGGACAGTGGAAGGTGTTATTCCAGGGCATGATGCAGAGGGCAGACCCAAGCAGAAACAAGCCATATGGTGGAGATGAATGCTACTGCTTCTTCCTTGGCACTGAGGCAGATTCATCCTCATCTTCGTCCTCTGACGTTTCATGTGCCTCACATGTGGGTGGTGGTGTTTGGTTTGCAGCACTGTGTGGCACTGACACATCAGGGGCCGGAGATGTGGATGTAGAAGCAGCAGCAGCAATCATCTGTGCAATGTCTTGTGGCATCACTCCCATGATGAGGATCTGCAGGGCATGGGAGATCCCATCTACAACTTTCTCGTGTGCAGCCTTGGTAGCCATTCTTTGCGCCTGCATCCACTCAATATTCTCCATGACCCTCCTCATGTTTCCCAAATCACGGATGACATCGCTGTAGCCACTCTGACTAGACAGTTGTTGTTGTCTCCGAGTCATGACTCCAGCAACGCCAGCCATGGATTGTTGGAGGGCATGGGGCAGACTGTGGGTGTCCGTTAGGGTGTGTAAGTGGTCCCTGATGGGACTTAGACACCCACGTATGGCATCTAGTTTGGCTGCCAGGCGGTCGAACCCCACCCGCACCTGTTCAGCCAGCTCCTTCTGGCAGTCTAACACACGGCATTGGAACGCCATGTGTTATTGGGTGAGGTGCTGGGAGCCAGATGTGGTGGTGGGTGCTTCCTGCTGTGTGGTCTGCGCAGGGGGTGGGATCACCTCGATAGTGCTGGGCTGCCCTGCTACTGGGGGTGGGGTGCGGAGATTGTCCATGAACCATTGGAGTTCATCAAAGTCGATGTCCTGGGGGTCGTCTCCATCATCGCTGACGTGATGTGGGGTCTGCTCTGCAGGAGGTGTTGATTGTCCCGCTGCATTGTAAAGGGGAGGTGCAGTTTCACAGTGTGTTCCATGTATGTTGTTGCATTGGCAGAGTCTACATACAGACTGCATGACAATGTACATTGTGACTGTTTGTGAGGAGATGCCTATTTGATGCGGGACTGTGGACATTTGTACTACATCACGGATGTGAGGTTGTACTCGTACATTGTCATCTCACAGTTTCCTGCTATGCCAGAAGTGATTGGCCATTTTGTACACACATGCGGCACCAGTTGTGTCCTGAGTTCTGTTGTGAAAGTGTTGCAGTTTGTATCACATTGTTGTCAATGTTGAGGTGCTCTTATTCTTATGTGTGTGTGCTGCATTGTGGCTGAGTCGCCCCTGCAGCTCTGATTTGGCTGCCCCTTATCCCTTTCATGCGGTGTGCCTTTGACTTCTGTGCTTCTACAGTGCTGGAGTGTTGTGGACTTGGGTAAATTGGGCTCTTGGTCGAGTTGTGACTCTTGGGCATGGTTTGTCCACAGATGTGTTGTTGCCGTCAGGGGTTGTTTGTGCACGTGGATGTGTCAGGGTGTGACCTGCTCCTTTCCGGATGTGGTCCACACTCAGTCACCTCAGTGTCGTGGCGTGCACCATGTCATGATAATTGGACTGCAACCATGCTAATAGTCATGCAGTGTCACTTGCATTGTCAGTGTGGCTCACGGACCCGCAGCTTTGCTGGGTTCAGCACATGTGTGTGGGTTTGTTGTGAGATTAGTGATGTGTGGGGAGGGCCCCCTCCGGGCACATTGTCGATGGGGGCCTACTTGCTGTTTCTATGTGTGCTGCGGTATGCCAAGGAGATCAGGGACATGATCCAGAGTCATTGTGGGTGTGCAGTGTGCTCTACTTAATTGTGCATGTGTGCCATTGTGCCCATCTCCCCCCGTCCCCCCTGTCCGTGGTCTGTACTCACCCTGTTGATGTTGTGTCAGGTCATGTTGAGCAGTGTCCGGATCCACTACTCCTGGCACTGTATCCCGACTGATAACTGTGGCCACCATTTTCTCCATGTCATCTAGCTCCTGGTGTGCCGCTGGACCCCCACCTCCAATCTGCGTTGCTGCTTTCATGTTGGCATCGAGTTTCTTCTTGGTTTTTCCCTTCACATAATTCCAGCGCCTCTTGACCTCTTCCATTGTCCTCCTCAACTCTGCAACTGCATTCACATGGTCCAAGATAGTCTGCCATGTTTGCGTCTTTGTTGCCAATGACACGTTAGAGGTGACGAACAGTTGTTGGTAGTGATCTATCACCTCCGTAACGATGATCCTGTTTTCCTGCGGACTGAACCGCGTCTTCCTCTTCCTCTTCTCCTTGGCCTTCCCCAACCCCGAGGTTCCTTGCTGGTCGTCTGTGGGGCTTGTGGGGTTCACGTTGTCCTCTGCACTCGGTCCGGGTGCATCCATGGTGCTACGCAGTTTAACATTTTTTTTGTCTCTTTTTTTTTCTTCTGCTTTTATGGTGCATTTTCCTGCATGACGCGTGGGAATTGCAGGCCTGTCGCTGGTTATCGCTGATTTTTGTATCGCAATTTGGGGCATTGCAACTTTTTTCGCATTTTTTCGGCATCGCAGTAATTTTATCGCGGTCATTTGACGCGTTAGCGTGAGACTATCGCATGGTACCGCCGTGTTGAGAATACAACGTTAACACGGCGTTATTTTCCCGCGATAGACTGCGATGTGCAAAGTTGCGTTAAGCTAATTTTGCGATATTTATCACACGTTCTTGAGAATATTCCCCAATGTGTCTTCGGTGAATTCCCCAATAGTTTTATGGGATGCATTTATTCGGGGTCATATTATCAAAAAAATGCCAAAAAGGAATAGCGAAATTAGGAAGTCGCTGAAATCTTTAGGGGATCAGATCAAACGTAAAGAGGTGCTATATAGAAGTTCTAATGATAAGTCTCTCCTACAAGATATCAAGAATCTGAAATACTCTTTCAACTCTATAGTTACTAAAAGAGCTTATATTGGTGTACATGCTCAAATATCTCGACATTTGTTGTTACGGAATAGAGCTGGTAAGTTGTTGGCTGCCACCTTAAAATATCAGAATACTAATGTCAAAGCTGTCCAGATTTCTTATATTAATGAAAAGAGTGGCTCTAGGAAATTCTATACTCAAGACATACTTGAAGTTTTTCAGTATTTTTATGAAAAATTATACACTCCCAAAGATCAATGCAACATATCTGAGTGTCAGCAGTTCCTTAAGTCGATTCCTACAAATATTATTTCACATTCTGATATGATTGATTTGGGGAAACCGATTGACTCTGAAGAGATCATTCAAGCTATTAAGGCCACTCGGTCGGGGAAAGCTCCGGGGCCTGATGGGTTCCCTATTGCTTTTTTTTTTTTTTGTCAAAATTCTTTTTATTGAGCGTCAGAAGCCAAAATGACAACGTGAAACAGTAGGGCGTGTGGGGCCCGGGGTAAAAAAATATGCACTTAATTAGAGCCCCGTTTCATACGTCCCAGAGTCCACACAACCCCCCCCCCGTTGATAGTGTAGCGGACGCGGATTTTGGAACAACAAGCCTTGAGGAGGGTCCCTCAGACGGAAACATAAATTCAAAGAGAAAAACTCCCCCCCCCGCACCCTCCCCAACCCTGGTGGTGGTGATGTCACATGATGAAGTAGTGGGCAGCAGAGGTACAGCTACAAAGCAGGGTGGCAGACGCGGGGCTCTATCCGGGCAGGAAGTGAAGGCTGCGCCGACTAAATTCCAGCTCGGGACAGGCTAGAGCTGGAAGAGGTGCATGGCCCATACAGAGGATGGACAAACTGCAGAGGGGAGACCACGGGATAGGTAGGTTACTAGTGGACCCCATTTATGTTCAAAAGCTTTGTAATCATCTCAGAAGATGTCTGCAAGACGTTCCATAGAGAGGATTCTCCACAGGTGGGCATGCCACAGAGACGTAGCTGGTGTGTCCTTCTTTTTCCAGGCAGCCGCTATCGTGAGTTTCGCCGCCCCATGACAAGTCCACAGGATCACCTTATCGGCTTTCATTTGGTGTCCCAACACCGGGTCTCTAATGCCCAGTAGAGCCCCCTCGATGGTGGTCGGGATTGGGTAACCCAGCATATCTTTGAGATGAGAGAGTATTTCTTCCCAGAAAGGCCGAATAGCTGGGCAGTCCCACCAAATGTGGCGGAAATCCCCCTGTAGGCCACATCCCCGCCAGCAGAGATCTGAGGTGTCAGGGAAGATCCGTTGGAGCTTAGTAGGGTAAAGGTACCAATCCAGCAATGTCTTATAGTGAGCTTCTCTCAGGGCTACCGATTTGTTGTGTCTAGTGATGTCACCTCATACATGCTTCCATTCCTCCTCAGTGATATCGCGCCCTATAACCCGTTCCCAGAAGGACATGTAGCGCGCCCGTGGTGCATGTAGTGTAGTCAATAACATGTTGTAGAGTGAGGAAATGGCACCTTTCATGGAACCTGCCTTGTGGACTACCAGCTTTTCCATAGCTGTTAGTTCTCTAGTCGGGGCCTCCCTGATGTGTGGGTGTGTGACCCAGTGTTTAAGCTGGAGGTAATGGTAGTGTTCGCTGTGGGGGACTAAAAATTCTCTTTTGTAGCTTTCGAACGTCAGGACGTCATAATTATGAAATAAATCAGAAAGCTTTAGGCACCCCCCCTCCCTCCAGCAGTCAAAGGGCCCTTCACGGAGTGCCGGTGGGAATGCCGGGTTGAAGTGGATTGGGGTATACGGGGAAGGGAATGAGGTCCACCCCTCCCTCCTTGTGACCTGGTCCCAGATTGTCAGAGTAGTGCGAGTGGGAGTGCTTATGTAGGCATTCATAGGCCGATATTTCTTTGGCTACCACAGGACATCCCAAATGGAGCGCCCCACAATCGACCTGTCCATGTGGAGGCAGTGCTTGTCGGACTCACGTGCGGACCACTCGGTCACCACTTGTAGCTGTGCCGCTTGAAAGTATAATGTGAAATCCGGTAAAACTATCCCCCCCTCGTACCTCAGTCATCTCAGTACGTGGAAAGGAAGACGGGCCCTCCCCCCTTGCCAAATTAATTTAGTAACTAGTGAGCGCAAGCGTGGCAGGAAGTCTTGATCAAGGTCAATAGGTAAGGCTTGAAATAAATATAGGAGTTTTGGCAGGACCGTCATCTTAACAGCATTGATCCGCCCAAGCCAGGAAACGTAAAGAGGCTTCCATCTTTTAAAGTCCTGTTGCATCTGAGTCATCAGGGAGGGGAAGTTGGCCCTGTACAAATCTCCAAGCTTGGGCGTGAGGTGGACCCCCAAGTAAAGGAGAGAGTGTTTAGCCCATTGCAGGGACGTCTGACCTTTCAGTCTTGTCGCCTCCACAGCAGGGAGCGTGAGATTTAGTATGGAGGATTTGGACAGATTTACCTTAAATCCCGCCACCTGTTCAAAGTGTGTCAACTCCTCTTGTACTGCCCGTAGTGAGGAGGCCGGCTCCGTAAGTGTGAGCAGGATGTCATCGGCAAAAAGGGACGCTTTGTGATCTATACCGCTAAAGCGTATTCCCCGAATCTCTTTGTTAGCCCTGAATCGCTCCACCAGGGGTTCGATGCTGAGGGCGAATAAGAGGGGGGAAAGCGGGCATCCCTGCCGGGTGCCTCTGCTAAGAACAAAGGGGAGTGATGAACACCTGTTGACCATAAGGCGAGAGCATGGGAGGTGATAGTTGGCCCTGACCATGTTGATGAAGGTATCCCCAAAGCCAAATTTCCGCATAACAAGGAAGAGGAACGACCAATCCACCCTGTCAAAGGCCTTTTCCGCATCTAGACCCACCAATATTGCTGGAGTTTAAATTTAGACACTTTCTCAATAAGATGTATGGTGCGGCGGATATTATCATGTGTTTGCCTTCCCTTTATGAAGCCTGATTGATCAGGGTGGATTAGTTCGGGCATCAAATCCTCCAGCCTAGCGGCTAAGATCGCGGAATAGAGCTTCACGTCGAGATTGAGACGAGCTATGGGCCTGTATGAAGCACAGAGTTGGGGGTCCTTCCCTGGCTTGGGAATGACAGATATCACTGCTTCGGCCATTGACTGCGAGACACGAGAGTCTGCCGCTATCGCCTGGAATAGCTCAGTGAGGTGGGGGTGATTTTGGACGCGTAGCATTTGTAAAATTGTGCCGTAAGGCCGTCCGGTCCGGGGGCTTTATGAAGTTTAAGTCTCGAAATGGCTTGCCTCACCTTCTCTGAAGTGATAGGAGCCTCTAGGGAGCTCACTGTCGTGGGGGAGATGTGGGGGAGGGTCACCGAGTCAAGATATTGCTGTTGTAGGTTTGTATCCGGGGTTGGACCTTGATAGAGTTTCCCATAGAAGTCGCCAAAGATGTTAGCTTTAGTGACATCAGTATGAACAAGCTGACCACCCTGATCTAGGATACCCCCAATAAATTCGCGTTCCCTTTTCACTCGGAGCTGGCGTGCTAAGTGGGGACCCACCTTGTCGCCTTGTGCATAGGATGTCTGACGCAGCTTCAGCAGTGTATACTCAGCTCTATTATTGTAAATGGAGCGTAATTTGCCCTGTATCGCTGTAAGTTGCCGCTGTAATGTCCGCGTGGGTGTGGCCTTATGTGCCTGTTCCACTGCTTCTAACTCCCCTTCAAGGGCAACGCGTTCCTTCGCCCTCTGTTTATTTAGGACCGTGTTGAGTGGATGCATTTACCCCGCAGCACCGCCTTAAAGGCGTCCCAATTGGTCTGTGGGGATGTAGCTTGCGGGTTATTGAGGGTAAAGTATTCCGCGATAGATGCCCTCAATTCCTCGCGCAGTGTCTTGTCACGTGTAATCGCTGACGGGAAGTACCACCACAACGTGTTAGATTTGGGTCCGCCCCAGCTCAAACTGATAGTGACCAGACTGTGATCTGATATTGAAATCGGCAGAATCTGCGCTGCCTGCAGAGGTCCCATTAATGCCTGGCTAATGAAGATATAGTCGATCCTAGAGTACATCTGGTGGACGTGTGAGTAGTATGTGTAGTCTTTGGCGGTCGGATGTAACGATCGCCAAGCATCGCAGAGGCCTAGGGTGAGCATTTTCTGTTTGGCCCCTTTGGAGAAGTTATTGGTGGTCGCCCTGTTGGTGTGCGAGCTGTCTAGTTTCTCGTACCACGTCTGATTGAAGTCTCCCAGCAAGACCAATGGACCCTCCGCAAACCCACTTATCAAATCCAGTGTGTTAGATAAGAAAGTTGACTGGCCCGAATTGGGTGTATACAGAGAGACAAATGTGCATAGGGTGACCCTCAACCTCACCCTGACCATTATGATTCTTCCTTCCCGGTCTGTTTTAGTGGTTTCAGGTTGGAACTTAGTTGTGCTATGGAAGAGCAGGGCTACTCCATTGTGTTTGGTACCAGTGGATGACATATATTAAGGGATATGATTTGTGTCGTAGCCTAGTGTCCTCGGACTTCTTAAGGTGAGTTTCTTGGAGGGCTACTACCTCGAACCTGTGGTCCGTGAGATATTTCCAGAATCTCTGCCGTTTCTGGGGGTAGTTTAGCCCCTTAACGTTCCAGGAGGCTACTGAAACCATTGGTAAGACCAACCTCCCCCCCTCCCCATGTGAATCTTCCCTCCCTTGCGTGTGTGACTGCAGCCGACCCTGTTAGAAAAAGGTCTCCCTCCCTGGAAACCACATGTGTCACCAAGCCCCCACTGCTCGTGCTGTAGAACCTTAAAGAATTCAGAATTCAGTGAACCACGTACACCACCACCAGGAACCCTCCCCCCCAAAAAACCAAAACCCCAACAACCCCCCAAAAAAGGGGGCCAGACGGCCAACGGGCCTGCGGCTCGAGATTCTTCCAAAAAAGAGGGAAGAATTCTGGGTGGTACGGACAAAGCCCGCACCCCCCGACTGCTGTGCTATAACCATCTAGGGAGCAGTTCAGTAAGAAGAAAATAAAAACCTCAGTGTCCTTGTCGCTCGGCTGCAGTGTCTCGTATACCAGGCAAGCTAACGTGTCCCTCCGTCGGATTCAGAGATTCGGTGCATCACAGTTCCACGGGAGTGTACATAAGCCAGAGACCTTGAAAGCCGGAATGTCTATAGAAAGCGACTCTCCAGGTGCCGTCCACTCGTAGCCTATCGCGATCTCATGACTGTGTACCAGGGCCTGGAACCCCTCCGGGGTCGCTCCGTGTCGGACGAGGAGCCCGCAGTGTTTCCGTCTTCCGGGGGTGGGAGGCCCAGAATACGAAGGCCATCGGGAAGGTCGGTCACATGGTGCGACTTGTTTTGGTATTCAAACGCAAGCCCAAAGGGAAATGTCCAGCGATAACGTATGTTTTCGTCTCTTAGTTTTGCAGTGACTGGTCTCAGCAACTGTCGACGCGCCAATGTAGAAGGAGCTAGGTCCTGGAAGAGGGCACATTTGTAGCCTTGGAAGGACGTCTCCTCCTTTTTCCTTGCTGCGCTCAAGAAGGCCTCCTTTGTTTTAAACGTGTGCATCTTGACCAAGATGTCCCATGGCCTTCTGCGTTCCCCAGTTTGTGGGGTCCCCACTCGATGGACCCGATCCAGTTTGAGTTTCAGTTGGTGAGGAGCTAGGAGTTCCGCAAAAAGACCTCCAGGTCAGGGCCATCCGCGCCTTCTTCCAAATCTTGAATACCTATATTCTCCCGTCGGGTTCTGTTCTCCAGGTCTTCCGCCTTCAGTACTGCTTGCTGGAGCTGGGCCTGCAGGGCTTGCTGAGAATCCTGCAAATTGGTGATGCGGGCCTCCAGGTCCTGTGCCTGTTCCTCTACCTCCAACACTCTGGTACCGACGGCATCCACATCTTGTCGCAGAGTCGCCATTTTTTCGGTGAGATCAACCTTGAGTTGGTCCATGGAGGACCGCAGGTCTTGTTTAATTTCTAGACATAGTTCGGTTTTAAAATCACGTAGGGTGGTGATCAGATCCTCCCGGGTAAGCGCCATGTTCTGCAGGTGGTCGGTCTTCGAGGGCGAGGAGCCTTTTCCCGGCACTGCGAAGTAGCTAGAGACTTTGTTTAGAGCCTTCTTGGGAGGCATAGGAGCAGAGCCCCGCACGGCGTGGGATCAGTTGTCCAGTGGCCTCCCAAGGATGTGGGGTCAAGGGAACGGGTGGTGCTCACGTAGGTCTCCTTGTGTTGGTGTCAGGCCTCTGCTCGGTGGTAAGGTCAGGCTGCCATCTTAGGGTCAGGCATCGCTAAGCGCGGTACATCAGGGAGGTAGATACCTTCAGGCACCTCGTCCCCGCCTGATCCGGGTGGTACAAGGGGAAGAAACAGCGCTGACCGCTTGTCATCTGCTGTCCACATCGTGAAACCGGCGATGATTCCCGGAGCTTCAATCTATGCAGCCGCCATCTTTAAATCAGGCAAAGCCCCATGAGGCAGACTCCCCCTGGGCCTACCACACACAGCAATCGGTAGGGGGGGAAAGGGGCTGACCGGAGTGCAGAGAGTTCACATAGGCGCAAGAAAGGTGACCACCGCCGTTGTGATCAGCTTGAGGTGCGAGCAGTATCCCTTCCGGTCCACCTCGATCGTGCCGCTGGCTCCCGGTGACTGGAGGCCGTCATCCGTGTATGTCGGAAAGGAGCGGAGCGAAGGTAGGTTGTTTTAATGCCTTCCCATGGGGCCGCGAGGTCTGAGGGCCCCCAGCGCCATCTGAGATGCGCGCCGATCTCGCTGCCGGTCTGCAGGTCGGCTCGGCAGGCCTGTAAAACGTCTGGCGTCTGTCACTCCGCCATCTTGGAAGTGACCTCCGCTCTCCGTCACTCCCGGCTCGTGGCCCAGTATCAGGTCCTACGATCGATTTGCAGGTACGCAGGAGGGTTCCTGGTCAGCTCAGGACACTGTTAATTGCGGGCATTCGGTTTTCCGCTCTTTACACGCGGTAGAAATAGTTCATGGCAGTCGTTGGGGTCCGGAGCTGAAGCAGCTCACGTCTGCTCACCCATCTTACTTGGCCACGCCCCCCTCCCTATTGCTTTTTATAAAACTTTTTAATCCTCAATAATAAAATATCTTAAGGAGGTTTTTGATAATTTTGTCCTTTCTGGTAAGGTTTCTGGTTCAGCTGCTGAGGCTACTATTGTCGTAATTCCGAAAGAGGGCAAGGATCATTCTGATCTTAAAAATGTTCGTCCAATTTCATTATTAAATATGGAAGCTAAAATTTTTGCCAAAATCTTGGCTAAGCGATTAGAGGGTCATATCCCTAGTCTTATTCATGACTCCCAGACTGGTTTTGTGAAGGGGAGACTTGCTAGAGATAATATCCGAACCTTTTGTCATATTTTGGAGAAAGCCAAACTCTCTACTTTACCTTCGGCGGCGATTGCCCTTGACGCCGAAAAGGCTTTCGACAAAGTCTCTTGGCCTTTTTTACAAGCAGTGCTTCAATCACATAATTTAGGGGACTCTTTTATCAATATGGTGATGTCTCTATATGCGCAACCTAAAGCTAACATCAGAGTCAATGGGGCCACGTCTTCTTTTTTTAATCTCTGTCAGGGCACTAGACAAGGGTGCCTGTTGTCACCCCTTCTTTTTCTACTGTCTTCTCTGTTTACTCAATTTGAATCAGGCTATTAAAGGCTTTCAATTTGGTTCACATACGCTTAAAACTGCTGCATATGTGGATGAGGTTCTTATCTTTTCAGATGATATTGTTGCTGCACTTCCTGCTATCTCCAATACCATTAAAGACTTTTCGCTTGTCTCAGGTTATACTCTGAATAAAGAGAAGACGCAAATGTTCCCTCTTAATTCGTCATGCTTCCCTTCTCACATGGGCGATTCGGGATTTAAATGGCAATCGACCCGTATTAAATGCTTAGGAATTTGGTTTTGTAAAGACCTTTTCGATACTATTTCCTATAATGAATCTCACATCATAGCTAAAGTTAAAGATCTTTTGTCCTCCTGGTCTCCGAAATATATCTCCTGGTGGGGAAAATGTCAAACTCTTAAAATGATGATAACCCAGATTATTAATGTTTTATCCTCCATGCTACCTATAAAGCTTTCTTCGTCCTTTTTCCATGAGATTGATTTACTCACTTCAAAATGTTTGTGGAGTGATAAACGCGCTAGAATTGCGTATAAACAGCTTAGAAAACCCGCTGTTCTGGGTGGATGTAATCTTCCAGATTGGAACTTGTATCAAATTTCCTTTTTAGCTTCTCAGGGTGCTCTTTGGTTCTTGCCGGATTCCCATCATACACCCCCGTGGATTTATATTGAACGAGAGTTGTGTGCTCCTCTTTCTACTCCTTCCTTTCTCACTGCTTCTAAACTTGTTCTGGTTCATTCCCAGCGTATTATCTCAGACACGGTTAATGCACTAAAATATATTGACAAAAAAGTATCCAAACCCATTCATAAATCGAGATGGTCCTCGTTATGGTATAATCCTAAAATTGTTGCTGATATTGACTCTGAAACGGTTTCTTCCTGGGCTATTAAAGGTCTTACATTGGTTAAAGATCTTTATGACTCTAATCAGGACCCTCTACCCTTTTCTTCTTTGGCTAGAGAATATAACCTTAATAATATGGATTTTTATTCCTTTTTGAAATTGAATGTTGCTCTTTCCAAAATATCTCTTTCTACAGAGTCGGTTACTGTCTCACTTCTTTCTATGTGGTATCGCTCAGGACATACTGCTTCGAGAATATATACGTTTCTATCTGCTCCACTTCCTTCACAGTCTACAATTACACAAGATAAATGGTCTCATCATTTTGATAATGATATTTTTAAACACATTTCACAAGAGACCTGGCAGTTGATTGGGAAGCTTTCCCTATGTAATAAAATTGCTCCTTCTCTTATTCAATCTAAATTTTTTGCATTGAATCTCCTGCATTGGGCCCCTGCTCGCTTACATAAATTGAAGCTCAGCGATAACAATCTTTGTTGGAATTGTAATTTGGTTTCAGGCACTCACCAACATATATTTTTGGAATGCACGTTACTGCAATCCTTTTGGGATTTAGTACGGAAACATTTATCACTAATCTTTAATATTTCGTTGGAGCTCTCTCTACCTATGATCTTATTGGGACCATGGGCTACAACAATTCCTTTAGCCCTTGATACTACAGATATGCAGTTATTGGATCTACTTATATCTATTGCTGTTAAAGTTATATTAGCAGAGTGGAAATCTTTTAATCTTTTGTCTTATCATACGTGGTGGGCATGGGTATCATATCTTCGTGGGGCTCATACTTTTGTTGTAGAGAAGCATTACACTCCTTCCATTTCTAGTAGTGTTTGGAGGTCATTGGATAAATATATGAATTTATCTTCTCAGAGGTTGGTAGCTCAGTATCCCTTTGATTCTATTATTTAATTTGTTTCCCTTATTGAAGCAGTTGTCCCCATCTCTTCTTTCTTCTTTCCTATCTTTCCTTTTGCTTTACTGTCTCTCTATCTTTTCTTCTTCTTCTTTATCCTCTTTTATTATGTATTTTCATTTTATTTGAGCAATACGACTAGGTTTTGGTATAAAAGTGGTACGAGATATTGATCTTTCATATTCCTCCTACCCGGGCTTTGTAATATTTTTCAAGACAATTTATAACATATAATATATGTAATTTATATATTCTGCTTTCTTGTGAGTTAATTATTCTCTGTTATGAACTTTACTTTCAATCCTATATTTATTCGATTTTAACTTATTGTATATCTCATAATGATATGTTGTATTGCATTATATTATAAATGTATTAATTCCTTTTAAATAACAATAAAGCTATTGGAACAAAAAAAAAAAAGAACACAGCATGAAAGGATTTCCTCACAGGGCAAAATACGAGGAAGCCTGCTCCTAAGTTTAGACTAATCTCCATTTCCTCACTGTGCCCCACGAGTGATGCTTCAGATATTACTTTATGTCTGAAGTGAAGTCTTCGGATTAGGAGCGTCCTCACTATCTGACTGTACCCTCTGCTCTGGAACCACCCCCAGTGTTCTCTTTCCAACACTACTGGGTTGCTTTACTCCAGGGAAATCCATGCATATTTTCCACAACTATTCTAGCCTGCAGTTTGGATGGATTGTAAATTACGCTGTATGCAACGTTTTCAGGTAAGTTAGTTAAATTCTCATGGTAAGTCTAACCCCACAAGTTTAGTCTTTTTTACATTATATATGGTATCACAAAATTATTGGTAGGTGTCCCACTGAACTACATTTTAGCTTCAGAAATTAGAACTTAGAAATTACATCGTCTTAGTGCTATGTATCAAGATTGTGTTAAGCATCCATATCTAAATTCGACCTGTTGTTTGTTGTTTTACCCCAGTGGCTGTGATATTATATGCTGTTCTACAGCTGTAACTTATAACTGGCAAATCGTTCTTATATGAAGCGCCAAGTCACCTGCTATATCTTGTCAGCAGTATAGAAATCTTCTAATACATTAATAAATAGACTACAAAGTGTAAGAAAATGCCCTTTTTGCATTATCACCCTATTCCATGCTGAGTTTTAGACTGCTGTCCAGTGCCCAGTGTTGGTACTCTTGCCCCTACTACAAGTAGAAATTAGCTAATGCTTGATTGGCTAATTGATCTTTTCTTTAAGGGCGTACATAGTGTGTTGTGTGGCAATCTTCCATGGCATGCAAAGTTATATCTCACCTGTGAACTGCAACACTTATTGTGCCATCCATGAGACATAGGAAAACAGGGCTTGAGGCCTACCATTGTAGCCTGACTACCGCAGTTTAAAACCTGCAGTGTGACCCGTTAAAATAACCCTTTTTAACGGATAAAAACCTCCCTTATAATTATTAGTGAGTCCTATGTAAACCCTATATTCCACAAAGTAGGGTGCATGGTATTTAAGAGTGAGATATGTTGAAAATTAGTGTTACCATGTCCTTACAATGACAAGTCACAAAATCTATTTTCACTGTGTCAGGCTAGTTGTGCAATTTCGAAAACCAGCATAGAGATTTAAATACTAATACTGCTAGCTTGGGAATGGGACAAGTTACAAAAATAGTTAAACCACTATTTTAATAGTCATTCAAAATGCAATTTGATGGTGAAGTCAGATTGTTAATAAATATTAAGGATAAGTAACTTTCAGAAAGCTACCCTTTACCTACCTGCCTGAACTGGCAGACAGCTAATTAGCCTAAGCCTCTGCCTGCTCCCAGCCTGTATTGATGTCAGGGAATAGATGTGAAAGAGATTTGGAACATCTCCCAGGAACAAACAATAGGCTGACCTGAATAGGCAGAGATGACTCCTCTGAACTTTACAAAATATCCAGAGTGGGGGTTGTGGGCATCCTATTGACGAATCACTGTCAGACCCTGTTTGACAGGTCTGGTGATCCACATGTAACACGTGCTCACACTTGAAAGGGAGAGAACAGGGTGCCAACACAATTTTTGTGTATCACCTGTCTGGTTTCTGGGTGGCCCTGCTTTTTTCCTACCAGACTTCTCTCTCTGGGTTTCTTGTGGGTACAGTACTGCTACAACCTAGATTTAAGTGTTAAATAGTGGAGGGCAGTGGTGATATCAATATGACACTCCAACACACCCTCAGAGCCCAAGAATAGTGTGGCCAAAGACCATCGGAATGTTGTAAATTGCAGTAAGGCAAATAGAAACTCCTGAAAAAGTGGGTAGGGTTGCCCATACAAACCTTTACGTATTGGTTGCGGAATACCCAAGAGTTATCCCCACCCACTAGCGGGTGCCAAACACAAATATGGCATTCCATGGCACCTTTATCAGGACACTGCTGGACTTGCGAAAGGATACCAGGTAGACTAAACCTGCTGCACTTGGCATCTGTGACCTGTGAGAAGGACCTGAGGAGGTTGGACCCACCTCCCCTTGAAATCCAAGGGCAGAAGGCTCTCCAAGGCTCCAGGAACATAAAGCTGAAGAGGAAATTCCTGCGAAGATTACCAGCTGACCAGTGGCAACTGGACCTGGCGTGAGCTTTGTTGCGGCCCACTGCCTGACTCCTGGAAAGTCTCTAAGTTCTCCCTCTGACATCCTGGAGCCTTGGCACAGTAGACCTCTGGTTGTTTGGGTACTAAAAGAAGTTTGGTAACTTTTTGAAATTGTTTGCTTCAGACCTTCAAGGATACCGACTGTGAAACATATTTAAATGGCAGTCCCACAGCCTCAGGTTAAATTTCAGGTTTGTCTTGTGTAGAGACGAGTTTTTTGACATAAAGCAGCAAGGTCTCTTTTCAGATTGGGTCCTAGAATTTTTTTCAAACTTCCCTACTTCCAGGCCCTAGTGGGGACAACCTAATTGGGGTATCTGACTCACACTACAATCATGGTTGGCTAAATTGACCCCTAGGTCCCAGTACAAAGCAACTATTGTGGTTTTGTGATTTTCGGCATAACTTTCACTTAAATTTATAAAAATCATATCTCTGGTTTCCCTTATTGGATTGTTGTCATTTTGGTGTCATTTTTGCTTATTATAGTTCTCTCACTTCTTATGAATTGGTATGGAATATTATTGTATTGTGTTTTAAACATTGTAGTTGTTTCGATTCTTTTTTTGATAAGTTAAGCCTGTCTGCTCTGAACTCAGGTTAAAATTACTGAAAATGTTGCCTGGACGTAACAAGATAGTAACTTTATTACTTGTGATGGACACCAATATACCCCAACTAACAAACCACTTTATTTCTCAATGCCAACCTTAGACAATTTGGAGGAATAACAAGTAGGCTAGCGCGTTACTTGGAAGGAAAACAAAGGGAGGACAGTTACCCCCAGCAGCAAGGAGGAGGTTGCCTGGCAACGCACTCACTTAGACGCAACATTGCCAGCGTCGAGGAAGCTTGCCAGGCAACGTACTCCAGGCACGACGTTGCCAGGCCACCCCTTTAAGAACAAGCATTTGCAATGCAATAGGTCTCGCATTTATGCGAGTTTAAGCTATTGGTATTGTAAATGACAATGTGTTTGATTTATGTTTCAAAAACCAAAACATAAATAAAAGGCATTGTCATTTACAATGCCAATAGTTCAAACTAGGGTAAATGCGAGACCTTTTGCATTGCAAATGCTTGTTTCCATTTCAAATTATGCCAGCAGTAGCATAATACGCAAAGAAATTTCTTTCACGAAGGAAAGGGTGCAGGACCAGGGACACCTAGTAACAGCCTGTGGCACTGCGCCCTTTTCTTCGTGAAAGGAATTTCTTTGCGTATTAGGTTTTTTTTCTTAGGATTAGCGGTTATGATCAAATACGTTTAGATAATCCAGGGAATAAAAGGGAACCGCAAACATAGGGAGCAGATGGGCGGCTTGTGTGATCAGAGATCCCAACATGCAGACAACGGGAAATATTCGGAAATGAATGGAACTCTTTATATTGCCACTGCAGCCGCTGTACTATTGATAGTTAGCAGGGGAGGGGGACACCATGGGCGCGCGTTCAGTTTTGCCTGATGTTCTGGTCAGTGGGATTGGTGTGCACGCAGACAGCAGCTGTGGTTCTGCAGCGCCGCGCGTTTTCTGCTATATATAAAGCTCTTTATTAAAAGGCAGTCAGTCGTCATGCGTGTGCCTGCTACTGCACTATGAGCACTTATTAAACGCACATAATTATAGAGTCGCTGTGCTGCTCTGTGTGTGCCCGGTCCGTGCCGCAGTTTACACCGGTGCTGCTGTTTGTGGCCGGTGAGGGTGCCTTTCGTTCAATTGTGCAGTGTGTGTTAGATTACAGTGATATAGTTTGCAGATTACTTTCCGTCTGCACCCCTGCTGATGGTGTCTGCTCTCTCACAACGCATCAGCCCGACTCAGAAACAACTGGCAGGCAGCATGGCGAGAACGTGCCGGAGTCTGAGCCGCTCCCAGCGGTGCAACCCGTGTCCTGGCCTCGCCCTCGACACATGCAGACGGCGCTCACACGCATGACACCCCCGAGACATGCCTCAAGAACACAGGTCACAGCGGTCGCATGTGCCGGTGACACCATCTCAAAAGCATGTTTAATTTTAAAACGAAAACAATCCATTAGCAGACCTTACACACGAGTGTAAACACGCGTAACTTCCAGACCATTTTACACACACGCAGAAGGTGGGCGAGCAGACAGGACGGTCAGAAATCCTAGACTACCAGGGAATTAATGGAAATTACAGCCTAAAAGAACACACATCACACGGCTATTCCTTTTATCCTGATCAAAGCATATTGATGACATCAGATGAGCACTCCACTTTCTGGAGAAACACATACACCTCCCAAGTGTGAAAAATGCAATCACTCCAGAGGTTAATTAGTGGAGAGAAAGATATGCTCCCTCGGTGGAGATGAATCCTAAATGAAGCATTATGTAAATGTGAGCGATTGGCGTTGCAGATGCTAATTGTTTTTTTCCATTTCAAAGTATGCCAGCAGTACGCAAAGAAATTTCTTTCACGAAGGAAAGGGTGCAGGACCAGGGACACCTAGTAACAGCCTGTGGTACTGCACCCTTTTCTTCTGAAAATAATTTCTTTGTTTATGCTAATACGCACATACTTTGAAATGAAATAAAAATTTGCATTTGCAATGTCAATAGCTGGCATTTTGACTAATACGAGAGGTATTGCACTGCAAATGCTGTGAGCAGCCTCCTGTGTGGTTTCAGCAGTGAATATGTCATTGCGGCAGGAAGCAAAGAACAAACCTTCAATTTCAAGAACCAGAAGAGTTATTTTTTTGAGGTGACAGACAGAATACACTATTGGGACTAGAACCAGCTCCTCTCATTGGAGTTTAAGAAATGCTAAAATGCCACGCTAGTTTAATACAATAAAGAAATCGAGCTATGTTAATCAGAGTCGATTTACATATCTACAATGCATTTTAATGAACTGATGCAGCGGAGATGTATAAGTGTCTGGCTTCTAACATTAAAGGTACGGTAAAGGAAATGTGGAAAAAGGAAATGTTGGCAGTGCACAATGAATCCGCTTGTTTTAGATGATGAAATCGAGCGAAAAACAGAGAGCCATGTGGCGGACTCAGAAAATAAGTTTGTAAATGAAATCGTCGCTGCCCCAATTTCTAATACACTGTGAGCTTATTTAGAAGAAATCAAAATGGGCAGCGGGTGGGACATCCCCTGTGGAGATTTTGTCATATATAGACCCACTTGCTTAATCAGATAGCACTGCCACTTTGCCCGTTATCTTCCAGTGAAGTTGGCATGCAATGCTAAATAAAAAACAAAACAAATTGAACTTCTTTATCTCAAGATCAGTTGTCTCCCGTCAGCTACAGCATCCCATTATTTTTCCTTTCAGCTGAGTCTATTTGCTAGTGTTGCTAGTTTGTCAAAGCCTCGCGACGCTCACTGGCATGCCCTTTTTTCTCTTTGAAAAGCATTTCAATGTGCTTTATTAATTTAATCTATTAAGCAAATGCTAATATAAATGAGCCATTAAGTATTTTTGTGACCTTTGTGTAAGTCTCGCAAAAACTACAAAATATGCGAACATTGCACATCGGTTGGCGACTGGACTTTCACGTGGAATTGGGGTCTGGTTCACAAAAGCTTGAAAGTGCTTGAAAGAGTCCTCCAATAGTACCCGTTTACATATTCTTACATACCATTGTGAAATGGCTGCTAAAATAGCAATATGTACATGTGTTTTTTTGCGATTACCCCGGGGTGTCTTAGCGCTGGCGGTTAGACATCAGATAATTATGTAAATGTGAGCGATTGGCGTTGCAGATGCTAATTGTTTTTTTCCATTTCAAAGTATGCAAGCAGTACGCAAAGAAATTTCTTTCACGAAGGAAAGGGTGCAGGACCAGGGACACCTAGTAACAGCCTGTGGTACTGCACCCTTTTCTTCGTGAAAATAATTTCTTTGTTTATGCTAATACTGGCATACTTTGAAATGAAATAAAAATGTGCATTTGCAATGTCAATAGCTGGCATTTTGACTAATACGAGAGGTATTGCACTGCAAATGCTGTGAGCAGCCTCCTGTGTGGCTTCAGCAGTGAATATGTCATTGCGGCAGGAAGCAAAGAACAAACCTTCAATTTGCCCAATATAAGTTAAAAGGTAAGGCAAAGTAAAAGGAAACACGCAGCCACGGAGGTAAGAATCAATAAATAAAAAAAGACGATAAAAAGAAGGTTGAATGGAAGTGAGGTTTCCTCTGATACAACGAAACAGGAGGCTGCAAAAACAAGCAGCCGCGCGGAACGAGGGAGAGGAGGGGGGCCACGCCCCCAACCAGATGGCACACTGCACGCAATTAAGTTCGAGCGGAGCGAAACTGTAGTTAGGCGCCGCTGCCTCGGGACTACACGGAAGTTACCATAGGGCCAACAGAAATCAAGAAAACAACAGCAATGCCAGATTTAAACCAATCGCGAGGGGCAGGAGAAATTACACGGAGTTGAAGCCAATATACAGATTACTTTAAGTCTCGCTGAGACAGCGCATGCAGCGCATGCGCTGCCAAGGCGAGACCTAAAAAGTCAAAATTCGGGCTGGTAATCCCTTTATAATGAAGAGGCGGAAGTCACGAGAGCAGTGCAAAAGCCTCCACGACTGCGCCACATCTCCTGATAATTTCAACACACCAGAGGCCACCGCAATAAGTGGGGCATTATCAAAGAATGCCTTTAAGCTCCAATGGAGTGATTATGCCCTCGAATCGCCGGAAATAGTAAAAAGCCAGGTTAGGCTCTTTAGGACATGGCACATTGGTCAAAGACTGGTAAGCGAAAAAATCACTCATAATGTAAATAAAAAGAACCAAATAAAAACTACAAAAGAAAAGGCATAAACCAATAATCAGTACTTACCTAGCCCAACCATAAATTGAAGGGGCACAATAGGAAAAATGTACACTCACAAGCATAAAGCTATAGAAGGAAAGAAAAAGAAAGCAAACTCAAAAGTTAAAGAAAGCACTTATCTTGTCATGGAGCAGTATATAGAAGAGGAAGATGTCTGCGTGCACTGGATATTTATACTATGTGATGTGCTACTATTCTTTAAAGGGCTGCATATTGGGGCAGCAATAAAGGATTCTTGCATAATGGTAGCTTCCGATCTCGTAGTCAAATCTATTTTCTGTGTGTGTGTTAGAGCTGGGGGTCTCTAGTTGGCAATGGTTTGCTCCTTTGTCCAAATAGGGGCCCTTGCTTCTAGTCAGAGAAAGGGGGGTACACTCCTGAAATAACCCCGCTCACCCCCTTGGTAGCTTGGCACGAGCAGACAGACTTATCACAGAGGCAGTGTGTAAAGCATTTGTGAACACATACAGTAATACAGTGAAAACACTACAAATGGACACCACACCAGTTTAGAAAAATAAGTAATCTTTACTAGACTTAACACAAGACCAAACGACAAAAATCCACAATACAGTATTCAAAAATATGACTTTAGAATGGTAGAAATAGCTTAGTTCAATGTAGATGGTAAATGCAACACTTCACTCTCAAAGTACTTTGGATGCGTAACGCAATGCAAACAAAAGGGTCGCAGGGAAGGTGATGCGTCGGTTCCTTTCTTTGGGGGCGGTGATGTGTCGGTTCCTTACCAGAGAGGAGGTGATGCCTTGGTTTCTTACTGCATTCCGGTTACGATACGACAAAATGGCGTCTTTGATGCAATGCGACAACGTGGATGTGATGCGTGCATGCCCGACGGCTGTGCGGCGAACTTGGTAGACTCTTGAGCCGCGACAGACCCTGCGACATGCTTCTCCTGTGATGCGATGGCAACCTCTGCGGCAGCGACACGCTTCTACGGTGATGCGACACGCTTCGTCGGTGATGCGACAGCGAACAGCTGTGGCGGCGACATGCTTCTTCGGCGATGCGACGGCAACTGCTGCGGCGGTGACACGCTTCTTCCTCGTTGCGTCGCGCTTCCAGCTCCCAGTGACACGCAGTCTCCAGAGGGCCCAAAACAACAGCAGGCACCTCACTGCAGGTAGAATTCCCAGCATGGAAATTCAGGGGGAGCTGGTGGTGAAGTCTTTGGGTCCCTGAGACTTCAGAACAGGAGGCAAGCTCAGCTGAAGCCCTTGGATATCTTACTCATGATAGTAAAAGTACACACAAAGTTCCTTTTCTCCTTTCCTTGGCAATAAAGTAACCACTGCAGGCCAACCCCAAACAGCAACAGCTCAGGGGCAGTAATCTTCCTTCAGCTTCTCCGGTTCTTCTCCTTCGCAAAGGGTTCATCTTGATTCCCAGAAGTGTTCTAAAGTTCTGGGGTCTGGGCCCCAATATTTATACTGCAAAATCATTTGTTCTCTGAAGGCAGAGAGTGTCTGTGCCCAGCCAAAACCAGTTCTGTCCTCACTGGTGCAGCTTCCTGGCAGGAAGTGGAGACAGCATTGTTGAAAGCAGACCTGGCCCAGGTAGCTGAAAGGAAATCTCCTCCCCCTGCTCTCTATTCAATGCAGGTCCTATTCAGCCCAGCCCTGACCCATCAGACTGCTGGAGCCAAAGCCCTCTCCAGCCCCCTGTCACTCACAAACCAGACATGGAATACACAAACCTAGCAGAGGCATGCTGGATGGTTAGGCAAGAAAATACCTACTTTCTAAAAGTGGTATTTTCAAACACAGAATGTAAAAATCACCCACACTAAAAGATGTATTTTAACATTCTGAGTTCAGGCATACTAAACTTTATTTTCCTATCTTGTTCCTAGAGTCAGTTAGGATTATAAGATGTTATAATCAAACTTCCCATTCTGGCCTATGGGAACAGATAGCCTTGCAATAGTGAAAAACGAAATTGGCTGTAATTCACTACCAGGACATGCCACACACATCAGGGCATGTCCTACCTTTCACATACAATGCACCCTGCCCTTGGGCCTACCTTAGGGGTGACTAACATGTAGAAAAGGAAAGGTTTAGGGACTGGCAAATGGGTGCACTTGCCAAGTCGACATGGCAGTCCCAGACTGCACACAGGCT
The DNA here is from genome assembly GCA_963921515.1 of Calotriton arnoldi. NCBI lineage: Eukaryota > Metazoa > Chordata > Amphibia > Caudata > Salamandridae > Calotriton > Calotriton arnoldi. The sequence continues at coordinate 902,417 of CAWUFW010007281.1, forward strand.
CTGCAATGGCAGGCCTGAGTCATATTTTACAAGCTGCTTCAGTGGGTGGCACAATCAGTGCTGCAAGCCCACCAGCAGCATTTGATTTACAGGCCCTGGGCACTCATGGTGCACTGTACTAGGGTCTGACAAGTAAATCAAATAAGCCAATCATGGAGTCACTAATCCATTACAACAATTTACAATAGGGAGCATATGCACTTTAGCACTGATCAGCAGTGGTAAAGTGCCCAGAGTCATAAAACCAACAAAAACAGGTCATAAAAATACAGGAGGAAGGCAAAAAGTTCAGGGATGACCCTGCAAAAAGTCCAACAGTGTGTGTCTGTACACCCCTCCTTTCTTAGCGATGAGTGGACTTTTTTTATTTTTGTCTGGACCTCATTTTTAATATCATTTATTATATGCCTGTTTTCCATCATCTAATGCTGCTCTGCAAAGTCATAAAAGCAGATGCTCTTACTACCGTGCCCTAACAGGACACCTTCTCTGGTGGATGATCTGCAGCAAAGAGTGCAGGGGGAATGGCACAGAGGAAGAGGGCAAACTCATAGGAGGAGACTAACTCAAATCCAAAAGAAATGAAGAACTTTCAAGTTCTGATAATTCTTAAGAATGAAAACTAAATAGTATTTTGATGACATCATAATCAGTGTTATATCCTGCCTTTTGCCTTCAATGTCAGCATAGAGAGTGACATCTATGAAATGATTTTAAAAAATCACAAAACATATAAAATGAGCATAACAATACCAACTTTTCCCAAATTGTTCATTTGCCAATAAATGCTCCTAATGTATAATATAATGTATCTTCAAACTGGGAGAAGGCCATCCTGGGTTGTGGGGAGTGGTTGAATTGATGTGAGTGGGGTACAGCCAAGAGGAGCTTTTAGTATGTCCCTTGAGAGCACAGACAAGCATTATCCTATTGAATAATGCTCTAAATTTAGAGAAAGGAGAGGGGGAGGAGAGCCACCCTTCAATGGGCAATTTAATTTCTTTGGCAGTACTGGCCTGGCTGGGCATAGGTGTCTAAAATGGGCCTCCAAATAACACCCGACATCTCACCCCTCCTTTCTGATGAAGGATCATGCTGGGCACACATTTAGAGTGACAAGTCTTACAATAGCATGTTGACACTCATGTATTTATCTGTACTTTTAAAGGGATAATGGAAAATAAGTGCAATGTTTACATTTTTAAATATGTACAGAGCTGACATTATGTTAGGTTATGTTAATTTGTATAGCACACTAATTACCACAGAGGGTATCCAGGCGCTTGGGCAAGGTGTGTAGGTGTGTGGTTCTAAGGTGCTTCTATGAAGAGCCAGGACCTCAGCTTCTTGCAGAACTTAAGAAGTTAGGAGGAGGCTCTGATGTGTTGAAAGAGGCTGTCCCATATCTTGGGTTGTTGTATTCCTCTTAGGGTGTCCGTACATGGGTTTTCCTGTATCATGTCCTTATATAGGCACAATTCGCCCTGCCCTTATATAGGCATAAAATCCCAGTCCTTATTTAGGCATTAAACCGTGCACTCCAAATACAGGCATGGTCTCCGACATCCGTCCACCCTAACGTCACAACGAGTTCTTGAAGAACAAACCCTTAGGCTTCGGGAGTTTCCCTAGCACAGGACTATTGATTTCTTCAAGGACTCATCTATTATGCATGAACCGTTATACCTTGATGGTTCATTCATGATGTCTTCCGCTATCCGATTCACGTCAATGCTAACATTCTGAGGTACCTCTCAGGTATAAATATACCTTCCCTAGCCCTTGTAAATCAGAGGAGACCTCGACTTCAAAGGAGCCCGTTTCCCGGCCTGACGTACTGAGAAGACGGTGTCATCCCTGCACGCAGAGAGTCCAGCTTCCAGTGATCTGACTTCCCTCGCGGGCTGTTGGAGTTCGAGTCTGGCAAGAGATTCCCACCTCTCTCATTCTTAAGGTATGGAGCTGACTAGAACCTAGAGGGACTCTTGGCATACTAGGCATACTAGGCATACTAGGCGTAACATACTCTTAGCATACCATAGTAAGGAATACTCCACCTACTTCATACCTCTCCCTACACCTAGGTTAGGTTAGGTACATTGGGGTAGAACTAGCTTAGAAACGCATCGTATGAGTACTCGCATTTTTAGTCTATGTTATTTATGTAAATGAATATCTACTAAGGATCATGCTAGCGCAGTATTATTTATTTCTACTGCTTACGCTGTACATTATTTATCTTGCATATTGTCTTGTGATCATAACAGCACATATTACTTACACTAGAAACAAGACTGTTCAATAAATCTTTTATTGAAACGCCCTTCTATTCTTCCTGTGTAACTTTGAGGAAAACTAAGCATGCACGATTGAGCTGAGTGAAACGGTTATCTATTGTTTCCACGACTCTGGGACACGTTCTGATTCTAAAGGGAAACAAAGTTGTCATGTTTTGCGGCTGCCAGAAACTACTCCCTTCTTGTTTATCAAGGAGTTTCTAGTGGCCTCTGAGCTAGCTGGCACAAGAAATTAAGTTTAATATACTCGATAGGGACATATTGACCTTAGTCCTATGTCAAACCTATAGGGTATATTATTCCAATGCGCAGAGCCTATTAGGGAAATAGGAGCTACACTACAGGGTGCGATGTAGGAGAATGAGCGCTCTTCAGTTTTGCTTTTGTGGATGCAGGGAGTGTGTGTGAGTGAGAGTGAGGACGAGCGTAGATGTTTGGTGGGCTGGTGGAAGTGTATGCAGCTGTTCAGGTATTCTGGTCCTGTGTTTTTGTAGGGCTTTGTGGCTCATTTCCTGAAAACATCTTCACCCAGTGGTGGAATTTTAGCCAGCAGTGCATTGCATTTTGGAACTTGTATTTTTGTATTTAACATTGTAAGTATTGGCTCAAAAATCATGTAAATTGCTTTTGGTTAAAATGCCAGGACTGCTTAGAAATGTCATGACATTGAGTTGGCTGCTAGCTGGGTAAGAAAATGTAACAACATAAAAGGCAAGAATGGACATCAATTTTGGACCAAATTGTTTCGACACACTCTAAAGTGCTTTACACATGTTGGTTCTTTTGCTTACCATGTTTATTTCAATTTCACAGATGGGACTTAATGTGAGGAAACAGTTAAATGGAAAATTGCTTCTGGGAGCATCTTTCAGATGTTCAGTTCCCTGCCATCTCACTTGAAATGTCAGCTGGCTCGGTATATTTTCATCCTGCATTCATGTAATGTTAGAAATTAATATGCACTACTGCAAATTAGCTTTGTCTATTTTTGTTTCAGTGTGTGCTCTTAAGCCCCTTAACATGTTTTTTAACTTGCTTGCCATATTTAGCACTATCCACAATTAATGCAAGAGCTTACATTTTTCATTTTGGGAGGAACAAGTGAAATTACTTTACGCTAGTGGGGGAGTGGCCTTAGGAAGTTTGAAGACTTTTGGAATAAAACATTAGTTAGAAACTGGGCTTCTAGTTGGCAGGGATATGCACAATGTCCAAGCAGGAACCGCAATCGTAGTCAGGGTAAGTCAGATACACACCCTATATTAACCTGTGCTCAGCCTCTGGTAGCTTGGCACAGAACAGTCAGGCTTAACTTCAGAGGCAATGTGTAAAGTATTTGTGCAACACTTCAAACAGTAAAATAGTGAAAATACTACACAAAAAGATACCAAAAGGATACCTTTACTGGTCGTGCTAGACCAGGTCAAATCCAAAAGTTCAGGCTGACCAATTGGAGCATGGGTTGGATACAGGGACCAGCTTTGGCCTGATGAAAACAATACCTTGGTTTGCGATTTGCGATTACGTTGATGTCGATGTCGAGGTAGGGAAGCAAGGGGCAAAGAAGGCGATGTGCCGATCCTTGGGATGTAGGCAATGCGTCAGCACGGAGCCTCGCAAAGTCAAAGATGAGTCGGGAATGGAGGCAATGCCCAGTGCCGCCGGCAATGCAATGCACTCGCTCGTCGCAGCACGGCACTGCATTGGCTTCAATGGAGATGCACCAGTTCTGAGAGGCACGTCAGTGTGTGGATATTTGCTAGAACAACACTTTGGACCCACTTTCAAGGACCCGCGACTGTATTGGCACCACTTGGCAGGTCAAGACGCACAGTTGGCAGAGTCCATGTGCTGTAGCAGGGTTGTGGAGTGGTTGGAAGTCTTTTGTGGCCCTAAGACTTCAAATAGGAGGCAAGAAGACAAGCCCTTGGAGTCACTCTGAGTTCAAGGGTTGTAGGTCCAGACCTTCTCACCCAGGCAAAGAGGGCAGCAGGCATGTCAGCACAGCAAAAAAAAAAGAATCAGTCCTTTGAGAGCAGCAGTCCAGCATAGTGGCAGTCCTTCAGCAGCACAGCACTCATTCTTCCTGGCAGAGTATCCAAATGCCCAGAAGTGTACTCAGTTGGTGGTGTCGGAGGTCCACTACTTATACCCAGTTGTGCCTTGAAATGGGAAGACTTCAAAGAGGGGCTTTGAAGCGCACAGAGGTTCTCCCTTCCTGCCTTGGCTCCAGACTCACTACAAGGGGACTGACCAGTCATTTGTGTGGGGACAGGACACAGCCTGTTCAATTGTAAGCTCCTCCCTTCCATCCTAGCCCATCAGGATGTGGATGGCCCACTAAGCCACACCTACACCCCCTTTGAATATGGCTGTGTAAAGGGAATGCACAAAGTCAGCTGTCACCCACCCCAGACATGTTTTGGAGACAGGCTGCAGGCACACAGGGCTAAGAGCAGAAAAAGCTAATCTTTCTAAAAGTGGAATTTGTAAAATTTCAATGATACATTTGACTTAACCATTAAAGTGGATTTATCATTAGATTCCATTAGTATGAACATGACAGCTCTACTTCCTTAAAGTTGGGAATTACAACTTATTAGGTGTAACCAGGAATCCCCAATGTTAACCTATAGGAGGTGTAGGCCTCACAGTAGTTTGGGGTTTTTCACTATCAGGACATGCAAAACTCAAAAGTACATGCCTTACCTTTTAATTACATAGCATCCTGCCCTATCGGCTACCTAGAGCTTCCCTTAGGAGTGACTTATATGTAACAAAAGGGGAGTGGAAGGTTTAGTGAGGGGTTTTAGATTTTAATGCCAAAACGACATAGCAGAGTAAATGCACACACATGCTCTGCAGTGGCAGGCCCGTGACATGTTTAAAGGGCTATGTAAGTCAGTGGCACAATCAGTGCTGCAGGCTCACTAGTAGCATTTTAATTTACAGGCCCTGGGAACATTTAGTGGACTTCACTGGGGACTTGATACTAAATTAAACATGCCAATTGTGGTTTAGCCAGTGTTATCATGGTTTATGGAGAAAGCACAAGCACTTTAGCACTGGTTGGCGGTGGTAACATGCCAAGAGTCCAAAAGCCAACAAAAATGAGATCAGAAAAAGGGGAGGATGAAGGGAAAAGTCTGGAGGGACCCTTCAGAAAGGGTCATTTGCAACAACATTGTAGATATAATACCCCCAATGATTCAAGCAGGATTCTGGTGAGTTCAAAGCAGCTCCTCAAATCATGATGGGAAGATTTATGGAGCATTTACTGCTCCTAAGAACTGGTCTGTATGCAGCACAACTCTAAACAGAGCCTCTTTTAAAGTTTTAGTTCTAGCTGTTCTTACCAGGTGTGACATTTCACTTGGTGAGAATGAGAGCTCAGTCTGACCTCCAAATGTATGAATCACACTCTTGCAATAAGTGAGATGTCAGAACTCTATAAAGAAGACAGAAGGGCTCAGTGATTAAGCCTGAGGAAAATACATCTCAAGAACAAGGGTAAAAAAGTACCTATATATTAGCATAAACATGCTCCTAGGAATCATATAATAAAGACTAAGAGCCCTTATTATGATTTTGGTGGTCCGACCTACCAAACACTGCGGCCATGATCTCTAGAAGACCACAGCTCCAGCGGTCTTTCGACCACCATATTAAGAGTTTACCGCGGTGCCCGCAGTGTGGCTGCAAAGATCATATGTATGTATTGATGCCTGTGTGAGCAGTTTGACTGCATATGTGTCAGATGCACAAATATGCATAATACATGTGGAAAAATACCACCTACACATTGCCGGAGTCTGGCCCATATGTGGACAGTCCAGGCAATGGGTATATTGTACAAAAAGGGCTCACGTGTATATTGCCGCAAACAGAGTTGTAATCCTCAAGGTGAAAATGCTGCTGTGAAGGGGGGACCTGAAGAAAGGGATCCACGTCAAACTCTGACCGAAAGAACAGACAAAAGGGTGAGTAGGCACCCCAAATTCTTTGTTTCCACCGACTTAAAGTTGGCAGTCCCATCACCCCAGCAGCTCGTCAAAAAGCCAAAGCATAAAATGGACGCAGTGAAACTCCCCTGCACTGCCTTATGGCTGCTGCTTTTCCTCAACCACAACCCCGGCGGTCTGCTGTGTGCTGGCGGGGCTGGCGGTTCAGCTGTAGTCTTTCCAAATCAATACTCTCATCTCGTAACGCGGCAGTCAGACCGCCGAGCTCCTGGAGGTCAGACCATGGGTAAGGTGGTTCAGGGACCACCAAACTCGTAAAAAGGCCCTAAATACAAATGTAACAGGAGAATAAAGGGAAATCACACTGACAGTAAAGCAGATTGTTTGATGAGAGAGAAATGAGTTAGAAAGACTGAGGGCCTGATTACATGTCAGGCTGCAAATTGTGATCAATGTGCAAACAAGCATTTGAAAAATGAAAAGTAAAGAGAAATATTATATAAAATCATACGAATGAAGGAGGGAGGAAAGGTAAGAAAAAAGTCTACGTAAAATTATTTATGTACCATGTTGAGGAGGAGATAAAACTTAACCCTGTGCTTGAAACATAGATGATGGTGGCAATAAATGTGAATTAAAAAAGGTACATAAAACAGAGCTTTCCATGTAAGAAAAGCTTCACTTTGGGGAGTGGAGTTAGTGATCCATGGGCAGAATTGTATCCATGCCCACAAATCTACATGTTTTTAGTCACAAATAATATATTAATTTATTTATATATTCACAAATAATATTTTAACTCCTTTTAGCCCTGGATTCAGAAAGTTATGATTTTTTTCTGTCAAGGGCAGGGGTAACTTCCTTTTAAGTGGGAACGAAAGGGGACAGCCTTCAAATTGGTTGAAACCTATGAGGAAGGGTTTCTTCATGGGGAAAATGTTTTCCTTGTTACAAAAAAAGGTAGAAGAGCATTTTCACTCAATTTTCCTCTGATGCAAGAATATGTAAATTCGTACATGTGGAAATGCAATTCACAAAACTAGTAAAAGGTTAGGCCTGCAAGGTGTTACTAGTGCATATTTCAAGGTGTAAGCTTAAAGAGATTTGTGAATTCCTGAAATTATTAAATCTACATCCATTCATGGTAGTAAACGTCTGGCCAGGCTGGCCTCAAACACAGTCCATTCTTTAAGAATTTAGGGGCATATTAGCAAGACCGGCGATAAAATTATCGCCGTTTTAGCGGCAGGAAACTGCCGCTAAAGCGGCGATAATGGGCTTGCTAATATGCGTTATAAATTCCAATAGAAGCCCAGGTTAGATGTGCAGGACATCTAACCTGGGCTTCTATTGGAATTCTATAACGCATATTAGCAAGCCCATTATCGCCGTTTTAGCGGCAGTTTCCTGCCGCTAAAACAGCGATAATTTTATCGCCGGTCTTGCTAATATGCCCCTAAGTCCATATCACATTAGAGTAAGGAATGGTAAAAACATAAAAAAGCATAAAGACATACAAGTTAAGGAGACAGAATAGGTCACTTTAGCAGTGCAAGACATGGATGAGAGAAATGATCAGAACAGTATTAAAGTTGTATAGAAAAATAAAAAAGCCACATCCGCAGAATGTGACTGCAATCAGAGACATTGACTTAACTGATATCAGTCCTCAAAGTGTATAGATATATAACCATTCAATTACATATCATGCATCACTGGTTTTATAATGTTGTAATTGCAATAAAAGTTTTTACTCCTTCAGTCTTTTCTTTAGCTGCATAGTATGGTGACAAAGAGTCATTTGATGAGGACAGATCCATATAGGTGTTTCATGTTTCTGAACTGCTTCAGAAGCTAACATAGTCCAGATTTAGGGCCTCATTATGACTGTGCAATGCACCGCCAAAGCAGTGGTGTGACTGCCCACTAGATTAGGAGTCAAATCCTGGTCTTGTGGTCAGTCCTGCAGTGGTTTGACTGTGGTGGTCTTTGAGGCTCACAGAAGAGCCTCACATGCAGACTGCTGCTGCCAGAACACTGACTGCCCCTTCCTTCATGGTGTGGCATAGATGCCACACCGTGCAGGAAATGGGGGTGCAAATACAGGGGGCACTACATGCGCACCCCATGCACCCACAAGCGCAGATCCAGCATGGGAGCCTGTTAGGGCCTCGTTTGTTGCCATTCCACCACCTTTTTCATGGCAAATTCACCACCCTGAAAAGGGCGGTGAAATGGCAACTCGGAATATGCTCGGTGGTGCCGGCTGTGGCACCGCCAGCATGTTCCTGCTGGTGAAAGACCGTCGGCCCAGTGGGATCCTTGATCCTGGCAGTGGCAACGGTCTTGTGGCGGTGCGACTGCCGCAGTCATAATACTGCAGGCGGTCCCACAGTATGGCCGAGGTCGGAGTTCCACCACGGGTTCAGCGAACTCAGAATAAGGCTCTTAGTTCTTTTTACCTGTAATAAACCCTTCTCACAAAACTGCACACTGTCACAGGCTTTGAGTTTGAAAGTCATTTTGGGCCAGATGTACGATGTCCAAAATAGCTATTTTGGATGTACAACAGTGTGCAACACACTGTTAGCGATTCCCAACGGGGTCGCAAATTGAGAGGCTCATGAATATTAATGAGCCTCTCGCAATTTGCGACCCCATTGGGAATGGCAGGCCCTCCCAGGAATGGTGGCCTGCTGGGCTCAGCAGACCACCATGTCTGGGACTGCTTTTAAATTCCCTGGGACCACTGCCTGCCCTTAAAAAAGTATTTTCCCCTGCATTTGCAAAGGGGAAGGGGTCCCCTGGGGACCCCTTCCCTTTTGCGAGTGCATTACCACCCTCTTGAAGAGGATGGTAATTTGCAAGTGTTTTGCGCCCGCAATTGTGGACACAAAACATTCTTACATAGGGTTGTGCTCGCTATTAGGAAGGGAACGCCCCTTCCTAATTATTATTATTATTTTATTATTATTATTACATCTTGTAAAGCGCACGGCTACCTCCAACGGAGGTGTCCCGGCGCTGACAGCGATTGCGGGGTGATAGTACCTGATAGAGGAGGTTCTAGGGAAGGCTAAAGAGCCAGGTCTTAAGAGTCTTCCTAAATAGAGGTTCTGAGTTAGCCTTTCGGAGATCCTCGGGCATGGAGTTCCAGAGCGAGGCGGTTTTATAAGCAAATGATCGACCGCCCAGTCTAGCTTTTTTAAAGCGGGGGATAGCTAGGAGTCCCTGGTGATTCGATCTCAGAGTCCTATTTTGATTATATTTGGGCAATCTGTGCTTTAAGTATTTGGGGCCGGTATCTCTGGAGGACCTATAGGCAAGGGTCAGAGCCTTAAACTGAATCCTCTTTTTCACAGGCAGCCAGTGTAGGCTACGCAGGTGTGGGGAGATATGATGGCGGAGTGGTACATTCCTGATGAGCCTAGCGGCCGCATTTTGAATGATCTGCAGCTTTCTGATGAGATAGTCTGGGAGACCCAAGTATAGACTATTGGTATAGTCTAACTGTGAAGTGATCAGTGCGTGAACTACCGTCTTCCTGCAGTCCATAGGCAGGAGATGTAGGAATCTCCTCAGGGTTTTCAGCTTCCAGAAGCATGAGGATGAGACTAGGCATATCTGGGCTTTCCCTGAGAGGGCTGAGTCAAATTTGAACCCTAGATTTCTCGCAGAGAGGACAGGCAGAGGAGGGGGATTAAGTTCCGTTGGCCACCACAGTTCAGCTTTAGGTGGTGATGGCTGGTTAAAAAATAGAACTTCTGTTTTATCCGTGTTTAATTTCAGACAATTGTCTGTCATCCAGGATGAGATATTAATCAGACATTGTTTGAAGTTGGTGAAAGCTGCCGCAGAGTAATCCCTAAATGAAAACACCAGCTGGGTGTCGTCAGCGTACGAGACCACCTTGACACTGTGCTGTTCGATGATTGAGGCAAGTGGGGCGAGATAAACATTAAAAAGGGTCGGACTCAGGGCCGAGCCCTGAGGGACTCCACAGATCAACGGCGAGCAGAGGAAACATATGGGCGTAGAAAGATTTTCTGGGAGCGGCCTTCAAGAAAGGAGCAAAACCAAGTAAGAACGGTGCCCCCCACACCCATCTGCTCAAGCCTCTCCAGAAGGATCGGATGTGAGACAGTGTCAAATGCTGCGGACAAGTCCAACAGCACCAACATTGCATATTTACCATGGTCCAAGGTTTCTCGTATTGTTTCCGACACTTCCAGTAAAGCTGTCTCAGTGCTATATCCTGACCTGAATCCTGATTGGGAGTCATGTAAAAGATTGTTCGATTCTAGGTAGGCTGAGAGTTGTTTCTGCACTTCCTTCTCCAAGATCTTAGCCGGTGCTGGCAAGAGGGAGATCGGTCTGAAATTCTTTAATTCAGTCGGGTCAGCATCTTCTTTCTTAAGAGTGGGTTGTACTAGTGCAGTTTTCCAGATAGATGGATAGGTGCCTGAGTCTAAGGATGCATTCCAGATCTGGTTAAGTGAGGGGTTTAGTAGTAGGGCAAGTGAAGTATAAAATTTAGCCGGACACGGGTCGATCGGGGATCCAGATTTGACTTTAATAAGTTGTTTAAGGGAGGCTTCAGAACTGAACTGGTGAAATTCACACCAAGGGGCCGATTCCGATCCCGGTCGGAGGCGCACCCAATACCATTCGGTCGGGAAAAAAGCCATGCGAATGCCTGTTTCCCGACCGATCTGTACAGCACACCGAACGAGTAAGTACGATGCGCACAACAGCACAGAATCCGGCCGAGCCGTACTCACCCAAACCAGGTCCTGTTCCCCGACCGAGGCGAATCCGGAAACGCTGAATCGAGTCGCACGGAAGGGAAAATGCAGCTCCGTCCGGCCGAACAAGTACGATGCGCTTTCCGTACGCGCTGAACCCGTCGCTACGCACGGCACGTCAAAGCATCCGGGAGAGGCGCACATAAGCTCCGATTCGCGCCACAACACGATCCACGGCTACGAGACGAACACGCCAGCGACGAGGACGACGCGAAGCAACGAGGACGGCGCGAAGCAACGAGAAGGACGAACGACACGAACCAACCATGAATCCCTTCGTCCCGATCATACCAATATTCTACATTTACTACCGGAACAGGCACGGACGCGTACGGCGCAGAAGGTAAGTCAGACACCAACCACAAAACACATACAACACGTACACGACACATCACACACACACAGAGGGATGCAGAATATACTTACACCAGCAACAGCAGCACCATAGGGGCGGGATGCCCATCACCAATGCCACATATGCACACAGGGGCCTGAATGCGCACCACCACCCCTACCCAGGGGGGGCAGGATGCCTACCACCACCCTGAGCCAGGGGGGGCTGGATGTCCACCACTACTACCACCCTCACCCAGGGGGGGCTGGAGGCCTACCACTACTACCACCCTGAGCCAGGGGGGGCTGGATGCCTACCACTACTACCACCCTCACCCAGGGGGGGCTGGATGCCTACCACTACTACCACCCTCACCCAGGGGGCTGGATGCCTACCACCACCCTTAGCCAGGGGGGCTGGATGCCTACCACTACTACCACCCTCACCCAGGGGGCTGGATGCCTACCACCACTACCACCCTCACCCAGGGGGCTGGATGCCTACCACCACCCTTAGCCAGGGGGCTGGATGCCTACCACTACTACCACCCACACCCAGGGGGCTGGATGCCTACCACCACCCTGAGCCAGGGGGCTGGATGCCCACCACTACTACCACCCTCACCCAGGGGGGCTGGATGCCTACCACTACTACCACCCTGAGCCAGGGGGCTGGATGCCTACCACTACTACCACCCTCACCCAGGGGGGCTGGATGCCTACCACTACTACCACCCTCACCCAGGGGGGCTGGATGCCTACCACCACCCTTAGCCAGGGGGGGCTGGATGCCTACCACTACTACCACCCTCACCCAGGGGGAGCTGGATGCCCACCACTACTACCACCCTCACCCAGGGGGGGCTGGATGCCTACCACTACTACCACCCTCACCCAGGGGGGGCTGGATGCCTACCACCACCCTTAGCCAGGGGGGCTGGATGCCTACCACTACTACCACCCTCACCCAGGGGGGCTGGATGCCTACCACTACTACCACCCTGAGCCAGGGGGCTGGATGCCTACCACTACTACCACCCTCACCCAGGGGGCTGGATGCCTACCACTACTACCACCCTCACCCAGGGGGCTGGATGCCTACCACTACTACCACCCTCACCCAGGGGGCTGGATGCCTACCACCACCCTTAGCCAGGGGGCTGGATGCCTACCACTACTACCACCCTCAGCCAGGGGGCTGGATGCCTACCACTACCACCACCCCTACTCAGGGGGGCTGGATGCCTACCACCACCCTTAGCCAGGGGGCTGGATGCCTACCACTACTACCACCCTCACCCAGGGGGGCTGGATGCCTACCACTACTACCACCCTCACCCAGGGGGCTGGATGCCTACCACTACTACCACCCTCACCCAGGGGGGCTGGATGCCTACCACCACCCTTAGCCAGGGGGCTGGATGCCTACCACTACTACCACCCTCAGCCAGGGGGGCTGGATGCCTACCACTACTACCACCCACACCCAGGGGGGCTGGATGCCTACCACTACTACCACCCTCACCCAGGGGGCTGGATGCCTACCACTACTACCACCCTTAGCCAGGGGGCTGGATGCCTACCACAACTACCACCCTTAGCCATGGGGGTGCCAGATGCCCACCACTACTACCACCCTCACCCAGGGGGCTGGATGCCTACCACCACCCTTAGCCAGGGGGGCTGGATGCCTACCACTACTACCACCCTCAGCCAGGGGGCTGGATGCCTACCACTACTACCACCCACACCCAGGGGGCTGGATGCCTACCACCACCCTTAGCCAGGGGGCTGGATGCCTACCACTACTACCACCCTCAGCCAGGGGGGCTGGATGCCTACCACTACTACCACCCACACCCAGGGGGGCTGGATGCCTACCACTACTACCACCCTCAGCCAGGGGGCTGGATGCCAACCACTACTACCACCCCCACTCATAGGATGGACAATGCATGACACAACCAGCACACCACAACCTAGGGAATGCAAGAAGAAGACATCCCCCAACACCATGACAAGCGTGTGTAGACTGTGTCAAATGCCTACAACACCGAACATGACTTTGAACATACAATGTGACCCCCTAGCACATGTGCCACACATATATGTGTGTGGCACCCACAATGCAAGCAGGCCATGACCATTGTGGCAATGGGGTCCAAACCCCCATCATCACAGTGACCAAAAGGTAAGTGTGGGGTCCATAGCTGAAGCACATTTTGAACATTGTGGCAATGGGGTCCAAACCCCCATCATCACAGTGACCAAAATGTAAGTGTGGGGTCCATAGCTGAAGCACATTTTGAACATTGTGGCAATGGGGTCTAAACCCCCATCACCACAGTGACCAAAAGGTAAGTGTGGGGTCCATAGCTGAAGCACATTTTGAACATTGTGGCAATGGGGTCCAAACCCCCATCATCACAGTGACCAAAATGTAAGTGTGGGGTCCATAGCTGAAGCACATTTTGAACATTGTGGCAATGGGTTCCAAACCCCCATCATCACAGTGACCAAAATGTAAGTGTGGGGTCCATAGCTGAAGCACATTTTGAACATTGTGGCAATGGGGTCTAAACCCCCATCACCACAGTGACCAAAAGGTAAGTGTGGGGTCCATAGCTGAAGCACATTTTGAACATTGTGGCAATGGGGTCCAAACCCCCATCATCACAGTGACCAAAAGGTAAGTGTTGACAAAGAAAGAGGTGCAACTGCCAAACTGCATGGATGATTCCTGGTCACAGAACAAAAAACACATCAGTGGCAAAGTAGTGTATGTGTCCCATTGCAACATAAATTGGGGGAGCCAAATACTGCAGTGCAAATAAGACATACCTTTGGCCATGTGCAGACAAACAACACCCATGGGGGCTGACACCATCAACATTCATCAATGACACAATGACAGAAGTGACCATCAGAATGCAGACCCACATATTTGCACCAATGGGCACACAAATGCAGATACCCTGTGGAGACTGCAGATGTGAGGTGCACAGATACCATACCATGGCAGCAATGGGACACACAAACCATGATCATTGTGCTGACCGATGACCTAGGAGTCCCAGGGACAGCAGGGAAACCCACAAAACTACATACAGCCAATGGCACACCCAAGATATGCCAATGCAGTGGTGCAGATGCACAAACACAAACAGGCAGACCCACACTGCACATCATACACAACAGGGGAGGGGGTGCCAGTGTCCCCAGGCAACCACACAACACATGAGGAGACCTGAATACCAATCATACAGATGTGCATACAGTGCCACACAAAGGTAACTCATGGATCCAAATCCCCTATGTGGGCAAGCAGGCATTGTCAGATGAGAGGGAGCACAAATCACACATGTCACACAGGCACGTAGGGACAGCAACTGACACAGCAAGACACAGACACACCACAGCACCACCCCCAGGGCCCCCACAATGTGTTGACCCTGGGCTGCATTACAATCCCACTGTGATGACAAAGCTAAATGTGGTTCACACTGTGAACCACAGTCATGTGTCCTGAGCAACTAACTACCATCACACCTACACAAGCACAAATCAATCAGCATGGCCAGTAAGCCAAGGCCAACATGGAGGCAGGGGCCTAGCCGGGCAACAACTCCCATCTGCACACACTCAACACCACACCCCTCGACCTCCAACAATGTGCAGCAGTGAAGTACACATGCACTGGTGACATTGCACATGCACCCATGACTATTCCAGGGTGGTGGGTGGGAACCAAGGTGCAGAAACACATCACACATGGCCACTCAACAAGACTCCTGAATGTCTGACACACTGCACACTACGCTGTACATGGACATGACGGCAATACCACACCAACCAATGGGATCCCATCCACAGTCACACACCAATGAAGAAGCCAAGGTCACCCACAAAGAACACACATAGACAACAACCAACATTGCAGCCCGGACCCTGAGGAGTGCCAGCAGTCACACACACAACGTGTCACAATCACTGAAAGATAACACAAACTGGAAATCACATGACAGGGGCAAACAACAAGTGCCAAGGGGAAACCTGACTGTGACCCATCTGCGTCTGCACACAAACTCAGCCCTGACAGCAAACACACCTATGGGTGACACCCTGATGACCAGTAATGTGCCATGCACCCACATCACAGAGAACCCAGGGAGAAGACTTTGGGGGAACATAGGTCAACTCAGCTAGCATCACAAACAGGTACAACACTAAGGATCACAGCATGCACAGCTAAACGGAAGTGAACACACAGACATGCACATACAACACACACCTTGGGCGCAGGCAATGTCACAGGAGTACACACTGCCATGAGGGGACTCCACTCCTGTGTGAGGAAAGCTGTGCCATATGTTGCCTCAGTAGGGCCCCATCATGTCAGCTGAGCACTTGGTCACACAATCAACAATTAGCACCAAATGAGGGCTCCCGTAACATCAGCCTGGTCATGGAAGTGCCAACGGAATCATCAGCACAGATCCAACACACTTGTATAGCAATGTTGCACTGACAACACAGATGAGTCCTTCCCCATTGATGCCCAAACCTGCATGTCCAGTGGAGATGGCCACACAGTCAGGGAAGTAGACGAATTGAACAATGGCAGGCACAACAGATTGCCAGGGGTGGAAGCGACAGATGTGAAATAGCTAATCTAAGTAGGAAATCCCATTGCCAAATACTGAACACATGACACCCTCAGATGCTGCTATGGATGACATGGATACACCACAGGATAGGACACATTCCCCCTGGACCACATGGGTTCCTGCACAGTAACACTTCATTATCATGAGACCAAATATCACCATCACTGCAGCAAGGGCATGGTTAGCATCATCAACAACATGTACATCAGAAGCATAAGCACTAGAGAACAGAAAGTTGCTTTATTCAGCATATGTGTGGAATGAAAACAAAGTCCAGAAAAACACAAAGGCCAATGGCCAGTCCATTGTAAAAGTCCAAACAGGGTGACAGTGGCAGATGTCACCCTACGCATGCCTGCACAAAACCAGGGACAATCCACTAGGAGGGGCAACCGGGGGGTAGGCCAGGCACCGCAGGGACAGGATCAGGGCTCACCAGGAGGAAGCAGGGAAGGGGTGGTGGGTGCTGGAGAGCCACTGACAACTGCAGTGGAGGTGTCTGACATGGTGTGTGCCGGCACAACTGGGGGCATGACTCAGATGTTGTGGGTGCCGGCACGACTGCAGTGGACCCTGCAGATGGAGTGGACAGGTCCGCCACTGCAGTTCCCAAGTCAGACAGGGTGGTAGTGGACTCCACTGCAGTGCCTACCACCAGGGGAGGAGAATGGGGAACAGGCAAGGTGGGCTGGACAGAGGGGGAGGACACCCTCACCACATCAGTGGCACAGACAAGCGCAGCGGGGGTGTGGTGCCGGGAGAGCAAGTGCCAGGGGAGAAGGCCAGATCCTCTTGGGGATGGTATATCTGTGGGTGGGGGAACCTGGGGCAGGGTGTGGTGGGGGCACCTGTGGAGTGGGGGCCTGAGGGATGGAGGAAGGAGACCTGGTGCTTGAGCTGCAGGGCGGCGGCAGGGTCTTGCTCTTACCACTCCCGGGGGACTTGCGGGTGGGGGCCTCAGTCTGTCTGCGCCTGGGGGAGGGTGTCCGGGGGCGAGGGGCACTCTGATCCGTGTGGGGGGGCTTCCTCTTCCCCCTGGATGCTGGAGCAGCTGGATCGGAGGGGAAGAGGCCGAGGTCACTGAGGAAGAGGCGCTGGGTCTTTGGGGTTGCAGGTGAGGCAAGGGAGGGTGTTTTGGAGGGAGAGGCAACTGAGGACTGCGCAGTGCCCGTGGATGTGTGTGTGTGTACCAGGGCCCCATCCCCTGTGAGTCTGGTTTCAGTCTAAGCCTGGGCGTAGTTCGCGAAGTAGCGCTACGCGAAGCTACGCAAAGTGCAGCTCGCACTACGCGAGCTACGCGTAGCACTACGCGAACTGCGTAGTGCACTGTTCGCAATGATTGCACAGTGCCGGATGCTTGTCCGCACTGTGCAATCATTGAAAACGGCATCTTGCACAGTGCGAGCTGTCTTTTACTGCCGCTCGAGTAGATTTTTAATCGAGCGGCAGCTTTCTCAATGTGGACTGGTAGTTTCTCATCGCGAGCGGTCGCGATCATACGCGACCACTCGCAATGAGAAACCTGACCTCCCCGCGTTGAGAATCTCGCCGGGAGGTTTATTTTCCACGCTCGCGATCGGCAACTTGATGTTGCTGATCGCGAATGAGAAAAAGTCTCGCCGGGATGTCATTTTGCTTGCTCGCGGTCGCCAACTTGACGTTGAGGACCGCGAGCAAGCAAAAATGACCGCTGCACTATGCTACGCGTGTTTGCACTGTGCTACGTGCAATTCGCGTTGTGCGAAGTAGCGCAAACTTCGCAAACTACGCGAGCGTAGCGTAGTGCTTTGCCCAGGGTTATTTCAGTCCCCTGACTGTGCGTGCGTGTGCGTTTTGTTTGTGGCGTGTGTGTCTGTGTGCTGGACGTGTGTGTGCTGGTGTGTGCCTGTGCCGGTGTGTGTGTGCTTGGGACGGGTAAGGTGCTGGGGAGTGTGGATGGAGCAGAGGCAGGAGGGGTGAGGGACTGTCTGAGGAGGGACACTGCTGCCGTCAGGGAGGAGTCCATGGACCTATTGCCCCTCTGTAGGTGAGACATGCCCGATGAGATGCCCTCCATGAACGACACCAGCTGAGTCAACAGAGCGGTGTGCGCATGGAGGACACTCAGCATGGCTGTCTGCCCTACATGGAGCTGGCGAAGGAGGTACACAGACTCCTCACTCAGGGCAGCAGGGGACACAGGGGCAGGGGTGCGGTGCCTGGCCCAAAGGAGACACGCTCCTGAACATGGGAGCCTCCACGGACCTGGGGAATGGGAGCCGATGGGAGGGCGGTGGTGGTGCTGGTGGTGGCTGGGACAGCAACACTAGCTGGGGTGTGGTGGCTGCTAACACCCGCCTCCATAAGGGAGTCATCCTCCGAGTTGCTCTGGTCCTCAGCTGAGGTGGATGGTGCTGAGGACTCCTCGGTGTGGCTCCCCTCGCCCTCCGTGCCACTGGGTCCCTCCGACCACTCCTCGGCTGCTGACCCAGTCTGGCTCTCTGGCTCCTCCTGGTCCGTGGAGCTGTCCCCTTCCGTGGCCGTGGATGTATCTGCAAACAATGGGGAAACAGACAGACATCAGTCACCTGCACCAAACGCACACACCACTGTGAGCACAGCACATTACAGAGCAAGCCCTGGCATCATTAGTTGTACATTGCTAAAAGTGCCCTAACTGAACAGGAGAAGCCAATTGTCAGTCTGATGCCAAGCATGGCACTCACATCCCACATGGCCTTGCACCCATCTGTCTGGTGTCTGTTGGATTGCAACACCCCAGTGTGGACACATGCACCAAGTACACAGTAGTTGGACAGTGCAGAGGACACGGTGTGGCATGTGGACATGCACACATCACAGCTCTTGCCACTGAGTCAGTACAGGTTTCCGGATGAAAGGGATGCCCAGAGTCAAATAGGAAATGCATGTGATGCATACCAGCGACAGACACCATGATGCACCCATGTCCTGCTAGCCATCGCCACAATGGTGTGCATGTAGCACATGTCACTCCCCTGCAGGATCACCAATAAGTAGACACATGCCATGGCAGAGGCATGACTGCTAAGTCATTCATCACTGTCTCAGTGATGTATGACTTGGCAGCCAGACAACAACACTATGCACTGTGTCACAATAGTAGGTCATGGGGAATGCAAGTCCTGGAGCTGCACAAGTGCACATGTACATCCCCACACAACACATCATCTTAACCCTCATCTGTCCAGGTCATACCTATTGGACATATGGGAGACCTGTGACACTACCCTCTGAACCTGAGCCCCTCACAATCTGTTGTGAATGGGTAACAGCTGCCTGAACTTCACATTCGCATACCCCAGTCTGCACGGGCAGCTGATCAAACACCTATGTGACACACTAGTATCGTCTCCTATAGTCACATCTCCAGGGGCATGCTGAGCCCCTACCAAGAAACACCCCAGCAGTCCTGGCAACTAATCCACAGCACACTGACACAGAGGCAGACACCTGAGGGGTCAAATCACTGCGCACAATGTGTCAGCTGATACACGGGAGTGGGAGTACAGAGTGCATTGCATGGCCTGGAGTAGGCATGACTGTCCTGCTCCACATGAATGAGGGATGAGCCCTGGACAGTGGATAGCTGGCTATGTATGTGTGACACACGTAATCTGCACACTCCTGGGGCCCAAACATTGTTCCCACCCGCTGCATGGGCGTGTGCCACATACCCCAGGCACATGTGGTGGCTCAGCTCAGCAAGTGGACCGCATATCAAAGCAACACGCAGATTACATGTCCGAACACAGGCGTAGTGTGAACAATGGACCCACCCATGATGCCCACAACAGAGTTAGGGAAACAGATGCTGTCCCCCACCTTTAGTGAAGCAAACTGCAAGGACACAGTCCCAAGTGACACAATTCCCTGAATGTAAGGGCCACACCTGGGTATCAGATGAGCAGTGGGCAATGCACAATAGAGGGACATGGCTCCTGGACAACATGACTGCTGCACTGTGGCAGTTGAACGAGGCCAGAGGAGGGCACACAGCATGTAATACAGAGTTCACAGTGCAGTCTTTGACTCACCCCCTCCTTGCTCCTGTCTGGCCTTCAGCTGCCCATCCAGGTCTGGAAACACCACCGCCAGGATCTGGAGCATGTGGGGGGTCAGGGTCCATGTTCCGCCCCTCCTGCGAGGAGGCGACAGCTTCAGCTGGACCCGTGCAATCCTCCGGGTCCAGCCCCGAAGGTCCTGCCACCTTTTCTGGCAGTTGCGGATCCGGCGCTTGTAGACCCCCACGGACCGGACAGCCCGGACGATGTCCTTCCAGATCTCCTGCTTCCGATGGGCATTAACCTGTCAGGATGACAAAGTGAAAAGGCCATTACTACACATGCAACATATCCGTGCATGACACAGTTGTATATACTTGTCTCAATCACAGGGGCACATGATGTACACAGGCAGTGCAAAGCTGCCCATGGACAGTTTGCCAGACGTCACTACATGGTATCATTGCATGGGAAGTAAAACCTTGTTCAAATGCACTGTCACTGCACCATACCTGTCCAGTGCATGTCACTACACACTATGGGGGGTGACAACTACTCAGTGAGCCTGCTAGCCAGTGGCGTGCAGACTTTCAGCCTTGCTAGTCAGACAATATGCACATTCAGAAAGGCAGTGCACAGAACACTCACCTGCTCCCCTGGTGTCCCATACAGCTTGCTGTACTGTGGAAGTAGGCTGTCCAGCAGGGCCTGGTTCTCCTCAAGGCTGAAGGCTGGGGCTCTCTCCACAGTACGTGCCATTGCAGGATCCAGAGGGGCAGAGACAGCAGCAGTGCAGTGGCAGATGTCGTCTTGGAGCATGTAGTGCAGGCAAGTGGGCTCTCAGGGGAACAGCCAGCAATATATATGTGCTGGAGAGGCAGATACTGTCCCTTGTGTCCAAAGTGATAGGTCCAAGTCGTTTGCATCTTCTGAATCTGGCCAATCCATGGAATAGCAGCACCAAAACACGCCCACAGCATCCTTCAAATCTTCAACTTCATGACATACATGATTTTGCAACATTGTTGTGGGTGACCAACTGAATTTCCAGCAACCGACTCGTTCGAAATTCGAAAACGCGTCTGTTGCCAGGCAAGGCCATTGTCAATGGGTGCGCACCGATCGGTCCATTGCGGTACAACGCGTACAGGAGTACAACGCGTACCCGCACACATTGAATGCAATGGGCCGGCCGGGGGCACCGATCGGTCCATTGCAGTTCAACGCGTACAGGGGTACAACGCGTACAGGGGTACAACGCGTACCCGCACACATTGAATGCAATGGGCCGGCCGGGGGCACCGATCGGTCCATTGCAGTACAACGCGTACAGGGGTACAACGCGTACCCGCACACATTGAATGCAATGGGCCGGCCGGGGGCACCGATCGGTCCATTGCAGTACAACGCGTACAGGGGTACAACGCGTACCCGCACACATTGAATGCAATGGACCGGCCGGGGTCACCGATCGGTCCATTGCAGTACAACGCGTACAGGGGTACAACGCGTACCCGCACACATTGAATGCAATGGGCCAGCCGGGGGCACTGATCGGTCCATTGCAGTACAACACGTACAGGGGTACAACGCGTACCCGCACACATTGAATGCAATGGGCCGGCCGGGGGCACCGATCGGTCCATTGCAGTACAACGTGTACAGGGGTACAACGCGTACCCGCACACATTGAATGCAATGGGCCGGCCGGGGGCACCGATCGGTCCATTGCAGGTCAACGCGTACAGGGGTACAACGCGCAGGGGTACAACGCGTTCCCGCACACATTGAATGCAATGGGCCGGCCGGGGGCACCGATCGGTCCATTGCAGTACAACGCGTACAGGGGTACAACGCGTACCCGCACACATTGAATGCAATGGGCCGGCCGGGGCACCGATCGGTCCATTGCAGTACAACGCGTACAGGGGTACAACGCGTACAGGGGTACAACGCGTACCCGCACACATTGAATGCAATGGGCCGGCCGGGGCACCGATCGGTCCATTGCAGTACTACGCGTACAGGGGTACAACGCGTACAGGGGTACAACGCGTACCCACACACATTGAATGCAATGGGCCGGCCGGGGGCACCGATCGGTCCATTGCAGTACAACGCGTACAGGGGTACAACGCGTACCCGCACACATTGAATGCAATGGGCCGGCCGGGGGCACCGATCGGTCCATTGCAGTACAACGCGCACAGGGGTACAACGCGTACCCGCACACATTGAATGCAATGGGCCGGCCGGGGGCACCGATCGGTCCATTGCAGTTCAACGCGTACAGGGGTACAACGCGTACCCGCACACATTGAATGCAATGGGCCGGCCGGGAGCACCGATCGGTCCATTGCTGTTCAACGCATCACTGTACATGTGACTGGCATATGTCAGCATGCCTGTCTCAGATGGACATATGCCAGCCACAGATAGCTCCCAGGGAGTGAGGGGCACACCTACATCACGACAGCCTGTCCAAACTTTATCATAAGGCATGTAAGGCTGCATTTCCTATTGTGTGTATGTTGGTGTACATGTTGTCCTGAGGGTGTCACCTGTGGGCAGCCACCCCCAGGCTGTGCACGTGTTCATGGGGACAGGATCCTGGGTGTTACGTGTACATGACCACTGTGATGTGCAACTGTTCATATCTGTGCATGTGCCATGGTCACATTTCACGGTGGTGTATGTGTATGTCATGTCACATACCCCGTGAGTCCCATGTGGGACGGTATGTTTGAGCCAGGGTGTCCCAGTGGCACAATAGTGATGGTCCTCCACAGTCTTTGTGCATGTAGTGTTTACAATGTCTCTGATTTCATGTGCACAATGGGAGACAGTCTCCACATCCACGTTGTGTGTGCATGGACTTTGATGTTGTGCGTGTGTGTGTCACAGACGTCCATGTCTGTCCTGCCGTGGGACCACTACCTGTGGGGGTCATGGTTGTTTTGCTGTGGTGTATACATGATACTCCATGTAATGCCAGTGTCCATGTGGCAATACAGGGTCCCTGGGAATGTACCTGTCATTGAGCTGTGGTGCCTGAGGCACATCTGTCCTCACATGTCACTGTGGGGGGTGATTGTGACACGGCAGCAGGAGATGGGAACTGTGACACGGCCTCATGATATCCAATGGGCCAACCTGGGACTAATTGATGCCACCTTTTGGACCTTGTTGACAGATGTTGGCCATGTATGTACCATACATGTCCTTACGGAACTGCACACTTCATGTAGTTGTGCCTCATAATGATGTATGTTGGGATATTGAGTGTGTTCAATGCCGCATATGTGGGGTGACTGACAATCTTGCTTACTTCTCCTCTGCACTGCAGGGCTCCTGCTGTCCATCGACCATTCCCAGACCTGGCAACAATGGTGGAACGGGACAGCATCCGACGGTACCGCTTCACCAGGCAGCTGATTGAGGATTTGGCAGTGCAGTTGTCCCCACATTTGCAGCCTGGCCGGCCGTATCCTACAGCGCTGACCCCCAAGGTGAAGGTGATGGCAGCCCTACACTTCTTTGCCACCGGTACCTTCCAACATACTGTGGCGACTGCTGGTGGGATGTCACAGACCATGTTGAGCCGTGTGCTCCGCGATGTTTTGGCGGCAATGTTGCTATTCCTGAACCGGTACATCTATTTCCCTAGACTGCGACGACTCACTGAAGTGAAGAGTGACTTTTATGCCCTGGGGAGGATGCCGCATGTCATTGGCTCCATTGATGGGACACATGTGGCTTTGGTACCACCACAGGCCCAGGAGCAGGCCTACAGGAACCGCAAGCACTACCACTTGGTCAATGCACTGGTGGTGTGTCTTGCAGACATGACCATCACACATGTGTGTGCCCGTTTCCCTGGTTCAGCACACGATGCCTTTGTGATGAGGAGTAGTCGCATCCCCAGGATGATGGCACAGATGCAGAACCAGCGTGCCTGGCTTGTCGGTGTGTACTGACTTTGTGCCATTGTGTGTGATCTGATCTGTAGTATTCCGCCCACTTTTCCAAGTCAGCTAATGTGCACTTGTCTGTCCGTAGGTGACTCGGGATACCCCAACATGCCGTGGTTGCTGACACCCCTCAGGAACCCTGTGACACCAGCCCAGATGCGCTACAATGAGGCACATGGTCGGACCAGGAGAGTGATTGAGCGGACATTTGGTCTCCTGAAGAGCCGCTTCCGCTGCCTGGACAAGACTGGAGGGTCCCTCCCATATGCCCCTGCGAAAGTGTGCAAGATTATCATCGTCTGCTGCATGCTCCACAACCTGGCAGTGCGGAAGGAGTTGCCTCTCATCCAGGATGACAATGACCAACATCCGCCACCTGTGGAGGATCCTGGCCTGGACCACGATGCCAGTGACGATGATGATGATGAGGGTGATGTCCGCACACAGCTCATCACCAACTTCTTTAGCTGAATGTGAGTATCCTGAGGTGTCATGTCAATGATGTGAGTTGGCATGATGTGTAGGTGGTGCTCTGGTGCTGTTGGAGTGTGTCCATGGGCTACTTGACTGGATGTGTGTTGCGATGTGTGCTTACAGGTGGGCTGTACTCCCCAACAGTGTTGACATGCTAACTTGGTTCTGGGTGGGTATCTTGTAACATGTATTGTGCATGAGTTTTGCTGTTCTGTCCTGTACTCCATTGCTTTTGTCTGTGTGTTTCATTTCTGTCCTTCACAGGGTACTTTCAGATTCGTTTGGTCAACTGTGTCCACCGACGACGTGATTGCACTTCCAGGCTGGTAGCTGTTGTGTCCCTACAGGTGATGTGCGCCACACCCATGGACTTCCTTCCGTCTACAGTTGTTGACTGTGTGCCCGCTGCCAGGTGGGATTACCTTGCATCTGTAGTGGTTACGACATGTTGCAACTGTGTAATAAACCTGTGCTTCACTTTGTGATGTGCGTTGTCTGTGGTCACACATTTGACTGCCATTTGCTTACTGCACCTGTGGGCTACTTGACTACAACTGGGAATGGGTGTGGTGTCTGTGCATTGCACCGTCTTCCCTGGCAACATCAGTGTAGGCAATGAGTCAGATGGCCTAGGTGTGTATGTGTTGTGTAGCCCTGGTGGTGTGTCTCCCTCATATGTGTCACGTTGCCTTTACTCACATGCCTGTGTTGTACTTGCTGTTGCAGTTCGCATACACAGTGTAATTTTGCAGTTCATCATCCCCATAACAGCACCCACGTTGGAATCACAACAGAGGCAAGTATGGTGTATTAGTGTGTTTATTGTGATACATTTGTGTGAATAGTGCATAGGATGGGTAGTGCTGTACATAAATCTTGCAATCAGAAGTTCCTAGGTGAATTGAAAGTCCTGGTAGACAGAATCCCCAGTATCGGGGCCACAGTTGTCTGACACATTGGTCCAACTTGTACTCCCCATGCAATGTGTGGGAGTAGTGTTGCCGTCAACAGGGTGAACAGTCTGTGTACAAAGGTGAACATCCAGAACAGGTTCAGGCTTCCTGGGAGCTGCGCTTGGCCATCGGCCTCTCACTTGCCCCTCTTCGGACGACCCCTCTTCTTGGGGGGGGGGCCCTCAAGTACAGGCTGCTGCGGTGCAGGGGACTCTCCGCCAGAGTCATCCTCCCTCCCTGTGGCAGTTGCAGTTTGGGCAGCAGCAGAGGTTGTTGGCACACAGGGAGGTGTGGACTGGTTGCTGTTCATCTGGCGGAGGCATTGTAAAATGTCCCTGTGCACCGCCGTCATCTCATGCAGTGCATCCCACTTGGACTCCACGCGGGACATGTGTGAGTCCACGCGGGACATGTGTGACTCCACGTGGGACATGTGAGAGTCCAAGCAGGCATGATGGGCAGCCTGCTGCTGTTTCATGTCTCTGAGGAGCCCCACTACCTGACTGAGGTCTCCGGTGCTGGACTGGTACGCATCAGCTATGCGTACCAGTTGTGGGTCATCATGCACACCAGCAACCTCTGCAAGCAGCGACCTCTGTCTCCCACCCCCCCCACCACCCCTGCTGACATGTGCAGTGCGTGCAGTGGCATGCACAGATGACCCTGGTCCACCTTGGGGGTTGGTGGTGGTGTCCATGGCCCCAGGTTGGTCCAGGGTCCCTGTGCTAGTGTTGCTCCTTGTTCTGTCCATGTCGGCAGGGATGGTATTTGTGGTGACAGTCGTTGGAGGGGTGGGTGCAGGGGGTGCAGCTGGTGGTCCTGCTGGTGCTGCAGCTGGTGGTCCTGCTGGTGCTGCATGTAGACTTGCACCGGATGTGCCAGGTTGGTCTTCTTCGTCCGAGGAGGGCAGAGGCTGTACGACGCCAGTGAGCTCCGCATCCTCTTGAGCCTGGGACTGGGACTCCTCAGCGTCTGCTGCTGTGTCCCCATCATCACCTGTTTTTGGGAGACACACACAATGTATGTTATGTTTCTGCAGGCATCAATGGTTGACACACATGACAGTTGTGACTGTGCCTCTGGTTGCGGGCCTGTACATTGCATTGTCCTAAGTCGTCACAGTCAGGGGTTGATATTGGTGTGGCACATTGTCCTGCATTATTTGGGCATTTCTATGTATTTTTTGGGGTGTGAACATGGTCTGCATTGGTTGTGTTTGGTTGACAGCCGGCCCTCCTTCCCACCCACCCAGCCAGTCAGTTATCCCACCATGGACTGTGCTTGCATTGCAGGGAGTGGAAGTTGTCTCTCAGGATGTCAGTCAGTGGTGTCCTGCTGTTTGTTGGTGCACAGTTGCCAGCAGGGCCTTGTGCTCCCCACAGCAGTAGCCAGTGTCAGCCATCTTGTGAGTCCTTCTCCACTCCCTGTGATGTGAGCATGGTTCAGGGTGGTGTTGATGGGACAGTTGTGGGGGTGACCAATATCAGTGACTACGACTCCCATCATGCTATTGCCTCCACCCCCTTCCCAGCATGCCCATGCTTCCTTCCTTTTGACTCTGCTTCCCTGTGGGGTGGGCTGGCTGTGCTGACAGGATGGCTGGGAGTGTTGTCCTGGCAGTTGTTTGGCTAACAGTCCCAAGAGTGTCCCTGTGCTTCACACAACATAACCCAGGGTGGTGGTTCTTTGTGGGATCTTGTGTTAGGATGGGGGGCATTGCATTCTACCAGGTGGGTTCTGTGGAGTTTGTGTTGAGGGGGGTGTGAGGGGAGGTGCTTGTGACTATGGTCAGTGCTGCAAGTCCTCCTTCCCACCCAGCCAGCCAGATATCCCACCATGGAACGTGCTTGCATTGCAGGGAGTGGAAGTTGTCTCTCAGGATGTCAGTCAGTGGTGTCCTGCTGTTTGTTGGTGCACAGTTGCCAGCAGGGCCTTGTGCTCCCCACAGCAGTAGCCAGTGTCAGCCATCTTGTGAGTCCTTCTCCACTTCCTGTGATGTGAGCATGGTTCAGGGTGGTGTTGATGGGCCAGTTGTGAGGGTGACCAATATCTGTGACTGCCACTCCCATCATGCTATTGCCTCCACCCCACTTGCCAGCATTCCCATACTTACTTGCTTTTGTGGGGAGTTCAGTATGTGTGGGTGTGTGAGCAATGGCAAGATGGCTGACAGTGGTGTCCTGCTGTTGGTTGGTGTGCAGTTCCCAGCATGCCCTTGTGCTCCCCACGACACAGCAACAGTGTCAGACATCTTTGATGGGCCTTTCCACTCTCTGTGGGATGTGCATGCGTGAGTGTGAGCTTGCTGGGCCATGTGGTGGGGGATGTAGAGCTGTGACTACGACTCCCATCATGCTATTGCCTCCACCCCCTTCCCAGCATGCCCATGCTTCCTTCCTTTGACTCTGCTTCCCTGTGGGGTGGGCTGGCTGTGCTGACAGGATGGCTGGGAGTGTTGTCCTGGCAGTTGTTTGGCTAAAAGTCCCAAGAGTGTCCCTGTGCTTCACACAACATAACCCAGGGTGGTGGTTCTTTGTGGGATATTGAGTTAGGATGTGAGGCATTGCATTCTACCAGGTGGGTTCTGTGGAGTTTGTGTTGAGGGGGTGTGAGGGGAGGTGCTTGTGACTATGGTCAGTGCTGCAAGTCCTCCTTCCCACCCAGCCAGCCAGATATCCCACCATGGAACGTGCTTGCATTGCAGGGAGTGGAAGTTGTCTCTCAGGATGTCAGTCAGTGGTGTCCTGCTGTTTGTTGGTGCACAGTTCCCAGCAGGGCCTTGTGCTCCCCACAGCAGTTGCCAGTGTCAGCCATCTTGTGAGTCCTTCTCCACTCCCTGTGATGTGCGCATGGTTCATGGTGGTGTTGATGGGACAGTTGTGGGGGGGCAATATGTGTGACTGCGACTCCCATGATGCTATTGGCTACACTGACTTGGCCAGCATACACAGAATTCCTTCCTTTGAGTGGTCTTCACTGTGTGTTGGTGTTGTTGTGGTGGCTACATGTCTGGATGTGTTTGTTAGTTCTATTTGTGCCACTGCCTAGCTGTAGTTGTAGTTGTGTTTGTACATGTGATGGCACAGTTGGATGTGACTTTTTTGATGGCATGTGTTGTGTTTATCTGACTGACATACACATTTTGGGTTGATTCTGTTCTGGTTGCTGTGTAATTGCTATGAGTGCATGGTTTGACTCTCCCCTTGACAGTGATGTGTGTGTGTTTTGTGGCAGTATATTGTGTACATTTGTTGTGTATTCACCAGGCTCTGGGATGTTCTCTAGTCCATATACGCTCACTGGCGGAAGGATGGCCCGCACCTTCTCCTCCCAGGGCCTGAGGTATATTGGCTTGGCAGGAGGGCCACTGCCGGTGTGTTGGCTGAGGATGTAGTCTTTCTTGAGCAGGTCCCGTACCCTCCTGCGCACGTCATACCACCTGTTCTGGATGTCGCTCTTTGTGCGCAGACATGGTGATTGTGCATTCACCCTGTTGATGATCCTCTCCCACATCTTGGTTTTCTGGGAGATGGGGGTCTGTTGGACCAGTGTGCCAAACAGCTGTGGCTCTACCCTGAGGATCTCGTCTACCATGACTTCCAATTCACAATCTAGGAACTTGTGATTCTTCTTGGGGGCATGGTGATGGGTGGTGATGGTGAGTGATGTGTGTGTTGGTGTGCAGGTGAGGGTGTGTGAGTGTGTGTTTTGCTGGGTGTATGTGAGGTAGGTATTTGTTGGTGTGCTGATGGTGTGTGGCTTGTGTGAGGGATGAGCTGTGGGTGTGTGGTTGCTGTCTCTTGGGTGCTGGCAGTGGAATGGCATTTGCAAAGGATCATGGTTGTGATTTGTGTCCTTTATATGGGTGGAGTTGTGAGTGTGTCTTTGTTCTCTGTCCCCACCCCCCCCAGTATTTATTGGCTTAGTAATTGCTTGTTTGGCCTTTTTTTGTGTGATTTTTCCTTTGTACTGTATGTGCATGTTGGAAACGTTCTTGTGACCGAGTCGGACCCTGCATTTGTCTCGTACGGTATTCTCCGTTTCGTTCACGCTGTGTTTGTGCAGTTTTCTATGCTGCGTACGCGTCGGTCGCGGTGTTTTGTGTTGCTTCGGCTCGGTTTTGTATGTGTGTCGGTCGTACGGCTTGTCCTCCGTCCGACTCGCTCGTGGTTTTCGCGCCTTGCATCGTACTTTGCGGTTTGGAGTTCGCGTGTACGTTTCGGTCGGATTTGTTCCAGGTGCGTGTCGGTCGGTTGGATTCGCGTGTTTTTCCGACCGGATTGCTGTTTTCCGTGCGGCTCGGTCGTTCGACTTGGGTTCGGTACGTGTCGGTCGGATTTTGCACGCATTGCATCTTACTTGGCGTGTCGGGCGCCACAGGTACGTGTCGGTCGGTATAATTTCCGGATCCGAGTCGGTCGGTGCTTTTTCCGGCCCGAATCGGAATCGACCCCCAAGTGTCTGAGCAGTGAGGTTTTAGTGGGGATGAGGTAGGGGTATTTGTTGAAGTAAATGTAGAGTATATTGTTTGTATTTTATCCTGAAAAAAAGCAGAGAGATCCTCACACAAGGTGGCAGATGATGCAATAGTGCATTTCAAGGCCTCTGGCTTAATAAATCCTTGGACAATCCTAAAAACTTCTTTGGCAGAGTTGTCAGAGGCTATAATTTGATCAGCCAGAAAGGCCCTAATAGTGTGGCATTTGAGTTTTTTTAGTTGTTCTAATGCTGCTCTGTAAGCATTCTTAGTCTCAGCGTCATATGTTTTCCGCCATGTCCGTTCTAACTTTTTACAGAGGCTTTTCTCCTTGCGGAGTTCATCTGTAAACCAGGGGGCGGATGGTTTGGTTCTAATTATTTTCGTATTTTTAAACGGGGCTACTTTATCAAGAGCTGTGGTAACCCAGCCATTGAAGGAGGAAGCATCACAGCTAGGTTCCCCTGTGAGTAGCAGAGAGGTGTTTGAGAGTGCTGGTCCCATTGATTCCAATGAGACTTTTCTCCAATTCCTTTTATTTTCATATTTGGCTTTCACTGGATCTCTATAACTTGGACCCGTGAAAGTAAAAGGTATTAGGCTGTGATCTGACCAGGTAAGGCCTATAGACCAGCAGTCCTGCCACAGCGAAGGTGGGGGAGATTTTGATACTAAAGGACATCGCTTCAATTTTTCTGGTCTGATCAATTCTTTTATATGAGATCTCCCAGTGGTCTCTTAAGATCATGGCAAGTCCACCCCCCATTCTGCTGCCTGTCCGGTTAACTGTAATTATTCTATAACCTTCAGGAATGGCCAGCAGTATATCAGGGTTGGAACTTTCCCTCAACCATGTTTCAGTGAGAAACATGAGGTCAAGGGTTTTAGATTCAAGTGTTAGCCAGATTTCATCTCTATGTTTGGGGAGAGATCGACAGTTGATTAGACATGCGTTGATACTGGGCCCATCGGCTGATGTCCAAACTTTGAACAATGTTTCCATACTAATGCCCTTCTGTCTGCATCCCTGGGTCTGTCCTTTATTAAAAGAAAAGGTGCAAGCCTTACACTGCCACTCTTGGCCTTCACCACCTGATTCGATGGTACTTGGGTTAAAGCTTGTTGGTAGGGTGCAGCTTCCCCCGGACAGCTCAAGGAGTTTATGCCTGGGCCAGACAATTCTTGTAGTACGGTCCAGACAGGCAGCGTGGCTGACACTGGACGCGGGCAGGACGTGGACGGGCGCAGACGGGCTTGCCTTTGGCGCACCAGCGGCGCGCCCGCTGCGCGTCCGCTGTCCCATCCACTTTAAATGGGAAGCGCGCGTTACAAAAGCTCCGCCCACTATGGCGTCAGAGCAGCTGAGCTGCGTATTGCTGCCAACCCCGCCCTCCACACAATCGGCAAACAGCCGCGGTGGACCGGAGCGGGTGGCAGGTAAGAAAGTTCAAAAAGAATGTGCAAAAATACAATACAGGCTAAAAAGTATCTAAAACCACACTTTTTTAAAATAGACCGCTTTTTCCCTCAGAGGTTCCCCACAGTCGGTAGCCGCGAGGCAGTCCTACCGTGAATCGCTGCGCGTCCGCTGTCCCATCCGCTTTAAATGGGAAGCGCGTGAGTCGCAAAAGCCTATTTTGCGAGTCGCAAAATAGGGTTTGTACATTCCCCATGCTATTTTTGCATGCGCAAACGGGTTCGCACACGTGTTTGCACATGCAAAAATGGTCGTACATCTGGCCCACAGTGAGTAACAACAGGCCCCTGGTCAAGGTAAGAAGCCATTGAGTAGAACATTTCGACATGTGCAATTGGTTCTCAATAAAGTGTGTGGCATTTATCAATATCCTTCTTTCAGTCCACTTGTACCTCAAAACCATCGTCCTCACCATTATATTGCACTCTGAAAGGAATAGTCTTCAATAATGTTCTGCACCCTGGTCCAGTGGTATTTAGGTCCCCATTTTCTTTAACCGCAATCAAACAGTGGGTTTTGAACACAAGCTGTGACACAACCTATTTAACATAAATATTATCAACTCCACAAGAAAAATGGCTAAATAGAGAACATATAGCAGAATAGACACTTCAGCCCTCATTATCACATCAGTCGGACTGCAACCGATGGCCTGTCGGTTGGGCTCCGACCGACATCTAGTGCTGTGGTCCGACCGCTGCCTTATGATGCTCGGCGGTTGAAGGCAGCATGCAGGGGGACAAACCGAGGATTCTGACAGGCTCGAGGAGCCCGTCCGACCGTAGGTCGAAAAATAATTCTCTACAATGGGGCATCACCCTAGGGATTACGTTGTGCCTTTAATACTTCCCTTTTATGGCGGTTGCCATAGAAAGGCTGTTGGAAATGGATTTTGGGGGCCCCTTGCAGATTCCCGTCTGCCCTCGGCCTCCGCTATGAGACCTGGGGGCACCTCTGGTGCCCCCCCAAACATCCATGCGGAGCCTGCCACAAAGTGTATGGATCTTTGTAAATGAACGCTTTACAATTGCAGGTTGTGCTGTGGCCCTTTTCTGACGACCAGCACATGCCGCAATAGTAATGGGCATGTTTCTGATTACCGTGCTGGCCGTCACATCTTAATACTGCGGATGGGACCTCCGACTCCTTGTCGGTCGGCCTCATTCCCGCTACGATGTCGGTCGGGCACGCGTCAGACCGGCATCGTAATTAACCCTGGGCAAAGCACTACGCTACGCTCGTGTAGTTTGCGAAGTTTGCGCTACTTCGCACAACGCGAATTGCACGTAGCACAGTGCAAACACGCGTGAGCGTGGCGTAGTGCAGCGGTCATTTTTGCTTGCTCGCGGTCCTCAACGTCAAGTTGGCGACCGCGAGCAAGCAAAATGACATCCTGGCGAGACTTTTCCTCGTTCGCGATCAGCAACATCAAGTTGCCGATCGCGAGCGTGGAAAATAAACCTCCCGGCCGAGATTCTCAACGCGGGAGGTCAGGTTTCTCATTGCGAGTGGTCGCGTATGCTCGCGACCGCTCGCGATGAGAAACTACCAGTCCGCGTTGAGAAAGCTGCCGCTCGAGTAAAAATCTACTCGAGCGGCAGTAAGAGACAGCTCGCACTGTGCAAGATGCCGTTTTCAATGATTGCACAGTGCGGACAAGCATCCGGCACTGTGCAATCATTGCGAACAGTGCACTACGCAGTTCGCGTAGTGCTACGCGTAGCTCGCGTAGTGCGAGCTGCACTTTGCGTAGCTTCGCGTAGCGCTACTTCGCGAACTACACCCAGGCTTAATCGTAATCAACCCCTTCAGATTAATGTTGAGAGAGAAAGAACTGAAACCAACCATTTTCAGAGTGTGCCAGATGTCTCTATGAGAGGATCAAGAAGGACAATTGGACAGCATATAGAAATAAGTATTGTGATACAAAAATATTGTTGCAGGAATATTGTGATGTCAAAGATATTATGGCGATAAATATGAAAAGTAAGTATATTGTTTTTAGTCTTATTTCTAATATTATTCTTTTCTAAAATATCACTCCATATCATTTTATTTTTTAAGATTCTTTGTCAAATTATTGTGCTAGTTTTGAAATGTATTTTATATATTAATTTTTTAAATAGTTTGATATTTGAGGTATTTATTTAAAAAAGTTATTGTGATGTTTATTATATATAATTTTAGTATGTGTTTATTACATTTTTAAAAAGAAAAATATTTGTTTCATAAAATGTTTACCAGCGGGATGTTGGGTTTAATAGGAAAAAAGGTTGGGGAAATTTTTAAAATATGTTTTTAAATGTTTTTTTCATGTAAATTCAAACTTTTATATGTATGTAAAATTAATTTGTATATTTTGTATATATTCTTAATAAAATATAAACATTTAAAAAAGGGCTTCGGTATTATTGTAAAATTTTATTGCAGTTTTTGAAAAATAAATTAATTCAAAGTTATTTTGTTTCTTGTATTTTCTTGTATAAATTTTGATATTTATTAAATTTGTTTTGTGAAATAAAAAGGTGTAGTTATTATATATTTAGGATAATCTTTTATAAGATTTAAGGTTTTTACGTATTTAATTTTAATAAAAAATATTAACATATTTTTATCAGGTGGTGTTTGGTTTCTATGGAAATTGTGTGGAGATTTCTGAAGCAGTTGTTATTAAAAAATGTATTTATTTGATGTTTTATTTTTTAAGTGTTTTATTTAGTAATTATTTTATATAACATGTTGAATATAGACTTGTAAGATTTATTATAGAAAAAGGCATTTAAATTAATTAAAAAAATTTAAATATTTAAATTATATTTTATTTCTGTGAAGTTGTGTAGTTATTGTATGCATGTATAGTATTATGTTTTCTTTACAAATGTATTTACCTATTTTCAAAATGTGTATTTTTTGTCATTTATAAAAAACGTTTTTAATTTGTATTTTTTAGTTTTTATTTTGTTATAAAGTTGTTTCAGAAAAATATAATGTAGTTTATAAATATTTTACTTATGTTATTATTTATATATTTTGTATAATTAAATTATATATATTTTAAAAATATTTTCGTTTTTTCTAAATGTTTTTCATATTGTTTGTCGTTTATTATTATATAAAGTGTTACATCTATTGTTTGAGTATTTATTAAACTTGTAAATATCTGTTGTGAATGACATTTATTTTATTTTAACTTCTATTTTTGGACTGGTAATATTATGTATTGTGTGATAGGAAAATGTAAATGGATTAGATTGGTGTGGGGAAAATAAATCTTACCTGTTTAGTGTCCAACATCTTCCCTTAAAAGGTTTAGAGTGGAGTGGGAGTATTAAGTCGTTCCTCTTTGGTGTCCAACAACTTTTCCCAAATGGGTTTGGTTGCAGGGGGAATAGGAAATCTTAACCCTTTCATGTCAAGCACCTTTTCCAAAATGGATAAATTGTACCATTTCAATGTTGAACACTTTCCTCAAACTGTTTTGTAGTTTGTACTTGTGTAATGGTGACCTATTTACACAGGCACTTCGTGAGTGCAGCATTTGACAAACTGTTGATTTCCTTGTAGGTGGGCTTTACCCGCCACATTTTGGGAGGTGCCTGACTCCCTGCTCCACCTGTAGGGGCCATTTTGAATCTGGAGAAACTCCTGTTTTAATAATTGTATGTTTTTAATGTTCTCTCTTTTCTGTTAGTTTGTCTTAAGTTACCAGTAGGACCCGGTCTAAGGGGAGCCTAGAACGGGATCCCGGGGTGGCTGGACCCTTGTTTGAGATTTCTGTTACCCACATGTTTCTACGTTCCTTGTGCTAAAGCGTGGCCTGTACATGCCTCTGGCCCGCTCCTGGCAACGGTGGCCTATTTACATGGGCGCTTTGCACATCCACGCAGCTGAATGCTGCATTTGATGAACCATTGATTTCCTTGTTGGTGGGCTTAACCAGCCACGTTTTGGAAGGTGCCTGGCTCCCTGCTCCACCTGTGGGGGCCATCTTGATTTGGGAGAAACTGTAGTTTAAATAATTTTATTCTTTTAATGTTCTAACTTTTCTGTTAGTTTGTCTTGAGTTACCAGTAGGACCCCGGTCCCAGGGGAACTTCAGATGGGATCCTGGTGTTGTTGGACCCTTGATTGAGTTTTCTGTTACCCACCTGTTTCTACGGTCTTCGCTCCAAAGCACGAGCAGGACACGCCTTTGGCTCTGCCTCCTGGCAGCAGTGGCCTATTGACACAGGAGCTTTGCGCATTCGCCATGTTGCCCGTTCCAAGTCAGAGGTGACTCCTTGCTTAGTTTATCCACGAGTGCCCTAACAACGCTCAATGGTCAATCCATTTCAAACAAATGTACCATTATCTCTCCCTTGGCCGGAGCCAAATCCAAGCTGCTCGAATTGCGGTAATAGGCTTGACATACCCGCATTAGATCCACTAGGCTTGAGTGGACGACTAACTAATAAGGTCACTCGGTCCATCAGCTCACAAGTTTCAGGCATGCTTATTAATGCTAGAACTCTTATAAAACATGGAGCAGATTTCTCTTTATTCTGCGAGACATATAATCCTGGGTTGATCTTCATAACTGAAACATGGGTGGACCGTGCTTCTAGCCCAGACTTTCTCTAATTCACTTCACCCGAGTATTTATCCTTCTGATTGGACCAAACTGGCCAACGTGGAGGAGGAATTGGCATGTTTTTTTATTCTGATTATGCAGCCCATTGCAGTCCCATTAACTCACCGCTATGCAAAGCGGTGTCTTTCACGACTGAACTCTCAGCAAAGCACGTTTTCAGGGGTATGCTTATTTATCACCCTCGGGACCTCGTTCCGCCTTCTCGGAGTGCATTGGTTCCCTCCTTGAAATTGAACTCTGTTGGACAAATTTCACGATACTTGGGGATTTTAACTTTTATCTCAAAGCCATCGAGGATCCTGACACCTCGACATTGCTTCAATCCATGACCTCCTTTGGTTTGATCGAGAAAGTGACCAGTCCTACACATAAAGCAGGCCACACCCTTGACGGGATTTTTACGAACAACTCCTGCCTAGATATCATAGACACGTTGGTGCTCACTTGGACGGATCACAAAGGCGTCTTTTTTTTAAATATTTCTTGCCCATACTCTGTTCCTCCTATTCCTACACCGCCTGTCTGGACCACTTCTCGAGCCTGGCACAAGCTTCAGGCTGACGATTTTCCCCAACTCCTTGTTAACACAGTCCCTGCAGATGTAGACAATGCACAGATGGCAGCTAAAAACTTCACACAGCGGATTGAGTCTGCTACTCATGTTTTAGTACCGGAAAAAAGCCATATCTAAAAGATACCTACCACTGCCCCCTGGTTCTCAGCTGAACTTAGATCCATGAAACAGGTGTGCAGAAGGCAAGAAAGTACTTGGCGCTTGGCCTATAATGATGTTGAAAAGGATAGATACAACAGCTGCCTGTCCAAATATAAAGCTATGATTCGTAAAGCAAAAACACTATTCTTTACCACTAAGATTGAGATTGCAGTGAATTCCTCGAAGGAACTTTTTGCAACTGTAAAAAAACGTACCCAAGCCCCACTGCCCAGACCCTCTGTCCGCAACCAGGAGTTTTGCAATTCAGTGGCTGAAGCTTTTTGCCATAAAGTAGAGGATGTATTTGATACCTTCTAATTATCCTTGAATTCGGCAAGTCATGATACGATTCTCACAATACCAGCGAATACAAATTTAGCATTTGATTCTTTTTTACACCCTACTCACCTTGAAGCAGTCGCACTTTTGAAAGCAGCCAAATCAGGCTCACTGGATGATCCCTGTCCACCAAGAACAGCGATTCTGGTAGCCGATGTGATGGGACTGTAGTTGGTGGACTTATTTAGTTTTCAGTGCGCCTTTGGTTCTTTCCCTTCCTTTTGGAGGAAAGTTATTGTTCTACCTCTAATTAAGAAACCCTCACTCAAATCAGATGACCCCAATAGCTATCGGCCTATTTCTTGCATTCCACTCCTGGCCAAAATATTTGAAAAGTCTTAAATCCTCAACTTAGTGAGTATATCTCTCAGAACAATCTTTTATATGCCTCTCAATTCAGCTTTAGAGCTGGACATAGCATGAAATCTGCTCTTATTAAGTCCCCAGAGGAGATCAGGCAGTACTTAGATGGGGACGGCCGAGCCTCACTGATTTTACTCGACCTATCACAGCCTTCGATACGGTCAACCATGGGCAGCTGATGGCTTGTTTGAGCGAGATTGGGGTGACCGGGTCAGCCTCGAAGCTCATCAATTCATTCCTATCTGGAAGAGTGCAAACGGTCAGACTAGAGGGTTTCTCTGCTTCCTCCTTTTCCCTACCCTCGGGGTCCTGTGAGGGTCCTCATTCAGTCCACTCTTGTCAAAGATCTATGTCACCCCGCTAGTGGCTCTTATTAGATCTTTCGGGTGTGCAGTCACGTCCTACGCTGACGACACCCAAATAGTCATCTCCTTGGGAACAGCGGATGGATCTGTAGCGGAAAAATTCTGTGCCTGCATGAGAGGAATAGGAAATTGGATGGCACATAATTGTCTTAAATTAAACACCTCCAAAATGGAGGTGATGGTGTTTGGAGCTCAGCCATCTTTCTGGACTCCAGAGTGGTGGCCTTCTGAATCGGACTCCCTCCCTACTCCTTCCAGGTGTGTAAGAAATCTGGGTGTGCTTTTAAATAATAAACTTTCTTACAGTGACAAAACAAATGCAGTCACTTCAGCTTCCTTTTTTCACCTTGAAAATGATAAACACAAAATTGCACTTTCTCCCACGACCCCTCCAAAAAACAGTAGTAACCTCTCTTGTGGTCTCAAAACTTGGAGGGTGATATCGTATTTGGAACCGCCCGTCTACGAGCCCGGTCCCACAGGGCAAATTACGATGCGACCGCCACCGCCCATGTTTTGTATTGCGGCGGGTGCTGCGCTCTGCAGCACCCGCCACAAGACAAAACAGACACACCACACATATCCCTGCACTATGTGGCAAGCACCATGAGGTGACTACCACATGGTGCAGGGATGGTGCCCTTCCAGTGCCTATGTCCCTGGCCCAGGAGGTAAGTGGGGCCCGCTATGGGCCCCCAAATCTGTTTCCGCCTGCCGTTTTGTGGCGGGTTGACTGCCGCAGAACGACGGACAGAAAGGGATATTGTAATCTCTATGGCAGTGCCTGACAGGCACCGCCACCATTCTGGGACTCCAGGGGGGTCTGACAGGCAGTCGGTTACAGCCCTCCTGTCGGGACCGTGGCGGTCGGAGTTTCCGACCGCCACTCGTCCGGAAGCCATTATAATATGGGGTACGGAGATCCCTGTTCCGATGGCGGGGAGACTGCCACCAACAGCCTGTCGGTGGCAGTCTCCATGCCATTGTAATCAGGCCCTTGATTATTGCAATGGGCTGTATCTTAACGCCCACTGCCAAGCCTTAAACAAATTAAAGATGCTATTGAATACGGCAGCAAGATTGTTAGGCAATATTCCCAAGTGCCAATCTGTTTCTCACTTGATAGCCAAGTTACATTGGCTACCGGTTAAATACAGGATATGCTTTAATGTTTTGTGCACAATCTTCAAAGCATATATGGAAAGGGTCCAGACTTTAAAAAAAAATACTTTCCGTAGTACACTTCCGCCCGTTCCCTCAGGTCTTCTGCTGCCAAACTCCTAATTGTCCCGTCATTCAAATTTACTAATGTGGGGGGTAGAGGCTTTATTCCATGAGTCGCAAAGTCGGGGAACACTCTCCCATTGCACATTAAATCCCAACCTAACCTACTAGCATTTAGGAAAGCACTTAAAACCTGGCTCTTTACCTCCACCTAATTTGTCCTGGAAATCCTGTATCCTCACGCGGCTAGCACCAAGACGCCTGTTAGGGCATTTGTGCGCCTTACAAATTCAATTAACATAACATATACTGTGGGGCCGATTCCGATTCAGGCCGGAAATCTCTCCGACTGAGCCGGACCCGGAGAGAATTCCGACCGAATCGGACCCCATCAGTCCGACCGAACGAGTACGATGCGCACGTATGCATTCGGACTCGATTCGGTTGGACTCCCATTGAAGTCAATGGGAGCCGGTCGTACAACGCGTACGCGGGCTCCCATTGACTCAATGGGTGCGAGGCGAACGAGGGCGCCCCCTACAGTGGGTACGCGTCGATGCGGTTCGCGCCGCACACGCACAAGTAGGGGGGACCCATGGGTCCCCCCTGTGTGCGACTCGTGCGACTACGCGTACACGGGGTCCGACACAGACCCCCAAAGTCCGGCTCCGACAGCTGTTTCGAGCCGGACGGTGCGAGTCGGACAGACTGCTCAAGGCGCGCATCGTACTTGCCCGGCCGGGGAACGTCTCCATCACGCGGTGCGAGTCGGTCGGTGCGGTTCGGACCCGTGAACGAGTCGGTCGGCAATTTCGCATGCGCTCGCATCGTACTCGCTCGGCCGGACGCGTGTTCGAATCGGTCGGGAAAGAGGGCTACCGGCCGAGATCGGAATCGGCCCCTGTGTGTTTTTTAGAATGATAAACAAAAACAAACAACACATGGCAAGGTTTCTACATATTGTTTATTTATTTTTAATCAATGTACATTTTAGTTTTTTTTGTTTTTGAAAGATTCATTTTGTTTTAAAGAAAATGTTTACTTGTTACATTGGAACTTCGTTTTATTAGCTTTTTGGTGTGGTATCATATGTATTTTTTTTAAGGAACGTATATTTTTGAAACATTTACACACAAATGGTAAATAATTATATTTTCATATGTGTATATATATATAGTGCATTGCACTTTTGAATTTTTAAAACCAATTTTAATTATATGCTAAGTAGCGCTGTTTAAGATAGAGTTATCTTTTTTCCTGTAACTTTAGATTTTTATACTACAGTTTAATGTATACTTTACATACACATTGCATTTATTGAATACATTATTTAACATTTTTGGGTAAAAAATGTTCTATTTTTATTTGAATATCTGTATGTGTTTTGATTTTACTTAAATTGAAACGTTTTATTTGATATGCAAGTGTTTTAATTAGTCAGCTGCTTTGTATATTTTTATATTGTATGTTTTTGGTTTTGAGATTTTTATTATTTATAATTAAATATTGGAATGTATTAGTTTTATTTATCAGTCTTATTTTGTACTTTATTAAAATAGTTGTTGGATTATAAAAATATTTTTTTCTTTTTTTTCAAACTGTCTATTTTGTAGTGGTGTTGGTTTTTGTTCTCTAACAGTCATCATCATCATCAATGCTTATTTTGGGGACAAGCCCCATAAAACAACATATAATCAAAAATATACTGATACAAAAGAGATAACAGTACATTTAGTTAAAACGCACATAAGAATATCATATGACCTTTTTTCTGCATGTGTCATGTCGTAAACAAGTAACGAAATACACTAATTGACTCAATAGTATTTGATTTAGGCATGCATAGAGCCACACTATGTTGTGGTCCTCTATTTCCTTTCCTAATTGACAGAAAGGGCATAAATCTGCTGAAGGTAGGGAGCTACTAGTGGATCATTTACTAGTGAAGCTTTTAAAAGGTTATACATTGAGCTACATTTGAAATACAATTGTCTTGCCACTGGAGGAGTAATTATAAAGAAAAGGCTCAAATGGCAGTTCTCTTTGATAGTCCAGGAAGTAGACAATGCTGCTCTCTGGGCTTCTTAATAATTTGTTTTCAGCCCTGGTCAGGTTTTGTACATTGGTAGAGCCCAATAATTCAGCATCATAAAATGCAGCACCCAGGGCCTTTGGCTTGTATACCTTCAGCGCCGGTGAAACATATCTAAGACCTGCTGAGCAGAAGTATTTTAAGAGGCCTGACGCACTGTATTGTAAAACTAATTGGCTCTTGGTAATTAGGCATGACCATGACATATTGCTGGTCATTTTCACACCTAGATCCTCACAGTGCATGACTCATTCTTTGACTGAATTACCTTAAGTCAAATATTTGCCTTTGTGTTTAATACAATGTGCAAGGGCTAAACATAATATATTTGGTTTTCTGTGGCTTCAGCCTCAGCCCCCCCTTCCTTACAGAAACCTAGAGACCTAACCATCAAGGACTGTTGCTCCATAGGTGTCTTTGAAATGAGCAGTGGGTGGAAATTTGCTCATGCCCTTTCTTGGGGCATCATTTGTGCTGAAATTGAGACAGTCAATGGGCCCCTTGACAGGCAGGAAAAAAAGGGTGGGTGCAAGTGCACAACGCACAACACAACCCTGTCTTACCCCCCTCATCAATTGCAATGGAATCTGTTAAGTCCACCTCACTCCCCCATCCAACCTGGACATAGTTATCAGTATGAAGGCAGTTGAGTAGAGACAGAATAATATCTCGCACCCATTATTTGTGCTTGGGAATTATGTAGAAGGCAGACCAATGGTTAACAAATGCCACATACAGCTGTCCTCGTTGCAGAGTGACTGTCTTCCAATATACAAATAGAAAACAGAAAGTCTGATCTTTTATGCTTACCATGTCCCTGAATCCAGCTTGTAAATGGGTTAACACATTTATTTATTTATTTTATACAATTTATATAGCGCGCAAATCCCCTAGGGTGTCTCGGCACTGTGGAGTAAAGGAGAGCAGCTAGGTA
Source organism: Calotriton arnoldi (assembly GCA_963921515.1). Lineage (NCBI taxonomy): Eukaryota > Metazoa > Chordata > Amphibia > Caudata > Salamandridae > Calotriton > Calotriton arnoldi. Next base: position 944,517 of record CAWUFW010007281.1, read on the forward strand.
GGATGATTACTGATTGAATAGCCATGTTTTTACTTGTTTCCTGAATATCATGAGGGTGGGACTGGTTTTGATATGGAGGGGAAGGGTATTCCAAAGTCTTGCCGTGGCAACTGTGAAACGTCTGTCTCCCCAAGATGTTTTCTTAGTGCGAGGAATAGTCAACAGATGGGCTGATGAAGAACGCAACGGTCTGTTCGGATTGTATGGGCAGAGTATTTTTTTTAGGAACTCAGGTCCCGTGTTGTTGATGGCTTTATATGCGATGCATTTCGTTTGACTTCTAATAGGCAGCCAGTGAAACTGGCGTATAACTTGAGAGATCGATTTATATTTGGGGGTGCTGGACAGAATTCTGGCGGCTGAGTTCTGGACAAGTTGCAGTTTGTTGAGGACTTTCTCCTGAGCATTTAGGAGGAGTCCGTTGCAATAGTCCGTCTTTGACATTACCAGAGTGCACATGAGGGTCTTACCGGCGCTGGGGGGGAGAAATGGTAAGAGTTTCCTTATCATTTTCAGGGTGTAGAAGGATGAAGAGACGACCGCGTTCGCATGGTGAATGAAAGACAATTTGTCGTCAAACACTACGCTAAGATTCCTGACCTCTGTAACCGGTCCAGGAGGGGCTCCCAAATCGGATGGCCACCAGGTGGGGGACCAGCCAGGGGATAGATTGCCAAAGATCATTACCTCCGTTTTATCGGAGTTAAGCTTTAGGCAATTGTTTCTCATGCATCCATCCCTGAAGACTGTCCAGGACCCAGCTGCAGAGAACATTTTGTAACATATCAATAATGCTAATTTGGTGATAGTTTGCTGTATACTCTTTACTTACTTTTTTTGTACATCGGATGATTACTGCTCCATGCCAACTATTGGGGATCTCTGACCCCGTTACTATGGCATTTGATACCCCATTATTGTATATGGCCCAGAATGTGTTAATAGAATCCAGTGACATAATGGTATCTTCTAGTGTGAAAACTAGTCCCTTAGTAGCATGCGTTTTACACTGGGTAGGTGGTGCTTCTTCTGTGCCTTCATCTATTTTAGAGATTGAACATAGAGCACTAAAGTGTTTCATCCAGCAGTGTGGTTGTATGTAGCACTCTACAGGTGCTTGTACCTGATAGCTACCTTGGGCTTTGATATGCTAAAACACTTAAAGGTCCTCCCTTATTGATGCTTCAATGAGGATGGACAAATTAGTTTCCTCCGAAGGCATTCTGCTGTGAACCAAGTGGCTCTTGTAGTTAGCCATAGCAGTCTTTATTCCCTCCCATTCACAATTTTTAATTGTCTCCATTAAGACACATTTTCCCTTTCTACAGTTTCTAGAGAACCCTGGATTGGTCACCCTCCTTGTTCGATTAGGTTTAATGGCTCGAGAGAAGTGCGCTATTACTTCTACAAACATTTTAATATGAGAAGAGATAACTGAAGGCTGTTGAGTAAGCGTACATTCCTGCTTTGCTATGTCTCCATAGTTTCTGCCACATCTTTATAGATTCTTAGGAACGTTTGAAGGTACTGATTTATGTACAACCACTTTATGAATATCCTATTGATAGTAACAATGAAAGAACCTTCTGTTAAATGATAAGTTGGGCCATTTAATTATGCAAACACATCATTAACGGATGCATGAAGTACATTATGGTCACTTTCCATTCTCTCAGTTGTTACCATGTCTGTCAAGGAGGGCCATAAGATTGTACTAATCATGATATAGTCGATCCGTCATATGTACCTAGTTCTGCTGTTCTGCAGTTTATCCGATCATGTATGACCATTACATGTCCTAAAGCAATGAGAAAAAGTAAGTGCTTCCACCTACAGCAGCACAGGTCTTAATTTGCAGTAGATCTAGTGCCGATATATCGAGTTTCTCATCCTTCTGCTCGATTAGAGACGGTAAGTCATCTTATGGTTCACTACATAATGTTGCGTAATTACTAAATAAGTTGCAGGCTCAGTTTGTAAGTAAATCTGCAACTTCTTTAGAGTTCCTGATTCAGAGTGTTTTCTTGTACTGCAATTATAAATATTAAATAGCCTCAGTGACTCTCGTCCAGCTGTAGTTATAGTTAAAGTCAATAAATCCCTAGAGATTAATGGTAACTGATTGATTTTTCAAGCCAGCACTATACTCACCCAGATTAGTAACTCCCTAGATGGTCAACCCACTGCTTTATGGGTTGGTGCCAGCAGGCAAGTCTCTTCAAAAAGGCAAATTACGGAGCTGGTTGCTGAGTTTGGCATTTATACCACCAACATTCAATACAAGATGTTCATGTAGGACCTGGCTTGTGACCCAATCTTTTCACTGTGCTCTGCCTAAATGGACTATGTAATTTCCGACATTTCTCTGATTGTAAGGGTGAGGTATCTAGGTCACAACGAGAGTCTAATTGTTCCATTGGAATTTAAGTTATGCGAGCAGTTTATCCTCCACAGGCAGTATCCCCTTCTGACATGGCCCCATGTGCTTCAAATCAATCTAATTGATTAACCCCTTGGTCGTGGCAGTTGCTAATACTTTTCTCATGTGCTTGTTAAGTGAGTTCAGATCATTTTGAATGCTCTTAGTTGGGTGTTTGTATTTAAATTGAATGCCACTGTTATTGTTGAACACTGAGAAGACGTCTAAGGCTACCAGTTCGTCCACTAAATCTTGGCTATCTAAATGCACCTCAATATATTCATAACCATCCGAACCCTGTGAATATCATCTGGCCATTAAAATATCTCAACAGATCACGAAGTAGCACTGTTAAGTATTTCTCACCAAAAAGGATGACTTTATTGCACAATTAATCTTTATCTTCTAAAGTCTGGGGAGGAGGTTTCGGGATATTTATCATGTACTCTACCCCACCCTTGTTAGCGGGGCAATGTTCCAGAGGACGTTTGGGTTTTGCGTTCCACAATAATCACCCCATGCATTTAAGCTTGTCCCCCTCATTTTTATATTTGTCAATCCAGATAGGTCTCCTGGGTGCACGAACTGACCAGGGAACTTTATGTTCCTTTGAACAGGTCGTATCTCCATCTGGTATGTGTGCATATGGGGCAGGTTTAGGTTGAAATGTATGTACTGGGTTTATTATGTCCTTACTTTCAAGTGGAGCCTCTTTTTTGGGTTAGCTGGTCTTCTTGTCTGCTTTGTAATTGTTTGTTTTTGAACCATAATCTTGAGCTGAGCTACCTCTGCTTTGAATGAGTGTATGATTGCAAGATTTTTTTCATGGTTTAGAGCATCTTGTTTGCTATGATCTTGTCACCTACATAGGACTGGCTTTCTGACTGTCATTACCCCAATGACCCTCCAGTCCTCGTCCTATTCATCACTAATGGAGATTACCATCTCCCAGACAGAAAAAAGAATGGAGGAATACTGGGATCCCTACCCTACCATTTCCACTGGTAGTACTTAACCAGTGATTACCCAGCATTCTGTCTGTTCTTTTTTCTGTCTGCCGACAGAATGGGGTAAGGATGTTGCTGGATGCTGCTCCAGCTGGTCTTGCATGGCGGTCTTCCTGTTTGCCATCCGACGGCTGGTATGTCTCAATGTGGTGTTTTGAGGGTGCCTCCCGGACTGCTGGGCTTGCTGGGAGGAGCAGAAGTTGCTGGCCGGCCCTTTGCAGCTGGTGTGCCAGATCCATGTACCGGTACCAGGTTGCAGGCGCGTGTCTTCCTGATTGCTTGGACGGTTGGAAGATGCGCTGCAGCTGCCTGTGTTGGCTCGCCTGGTCCATGGTAGGGTTTTTTTCGGTCCTGACACTTCTTATGGATGGCAGTCGTCCTTGTTTCTTGGGACCTGGGGAAAACCCTGCCAGTGTTCAGGCTCTATTCCAGTTGGCCGGTTTTGGCTGTTGTCCTGGCGCTCTGGCAGTGGGGTGCACCGGGGCTGGCCGGTGGGGCTGTTTGTGTGGCAGGCGGTGCTATCAGTGGTTTGCCTGCTCCAGGGTGTCTGCCGTGTAACGGTTTTTATCACCCTTCTTTTCTGCCATGTGCTGCTTTGGGAACGGGCCTGTGGTGTTTGGTGGGCCATGGAGTCCCTGATTTCTGTTGCACAAATCTCTGTTTTCGGTGGTGTGGTCTCAGCCTGCTGTGTCACTGGTTTCTCTGTAGCCAGGCTCTTGTCTCAGCGGTGGTAGTGGGGTTTTGCAGCTTTTCCTTCTGGGGCCTGGTCTTGCAGTTTGGGCTTGGTTTGTTGGGGTTCCTGCCCGCCTTCCTGCTGGTTTTCCCCACACGGGGCATTGTGGCTCAGGGGCAGGGTTTTGTGCCCCTGATTCCAGTCTGATTGGAGGGGCTTTGGCTTCCCCCTCTGATTTTTGTCGCCTTGCTGTTCCTTTTTTGGGACCTTGTTGGCCTGTGCTGGTTAGGTTGGTGGGACGTTATCCACCCATGTCTCCTGGTTTGGGGGCCTGCTGGTTCAGGGGGTCTTGCCTCCAGGAGGTATACGGTGCTGGCTGTTGGGGCCTTTCTGGTTTCCCTTTCTCTTCTTAGTGCCTTGCTTGGGTGTGGGTCTTCTGATCCACTTGGTGTTCCAGCGGTTATGTGCCTGGCGTGGCTGGGGTCCAGGCTGGCCTACCTACCCTTTCCTTTGGTCTCTTTTCTGCACCTATCTTTCCCTTACCGAGACTGGGCCATTGTGTTGGAGTGCTAGTGTGGGCTGGTTGGCTTCCACCCCGGCTTACCGGACACTTTTTGCCTCTTTGGCCTGGTTGTGGCTGCTTCTGGCTGCTTTTTCTCTGCCCTTGGGGTTGAAGAGGTTTCTGGATTGTGGCTGTTTGGCGCTGTGCCGCTCTTTCCAAGCCTGTTGGGTGGCGTGTTGGTGGCCTTCTATCTCTGCTGGTGGGTCTGTGGTTCAGGCTGCTGGCTTCTCAGGTGCATCTAGGGACATTGGTGGGGTTGGGCTGTGGGCTGCCCTGTTTATCTCTCCTGTTCTGGTGGTCCCGGCATGGCGCTTGTTTACTTGCCGTTTTTGGCCTGGGGCTCTGGGCCGGTGGTGGTCTGCATCTCCGGTTGCTTTGGGGCTGTCGCAAGGTGTTTTTTTGCCCTTTCTGCGGCTGGTATTGTGACTCACCTGGGATGGTCCCTTGGTGTTGTCTTTTTTCCTCTGGGCCGGTTGGTCAGCTGGTTGTTCGGTTGGGGGGGTTTCCTCCCTTCCGGTTTCCTGGGTGACTCTGGGTTCCATGGCCCTTGTCCAGATTGTTGGTTCTGGGGTGTCCGGTGGCTGTTCGCTGTTTGTGTTGTTTGGTGCATGGCTCTTCTCCGGTGACCGGTGAAGGGGTCTTCTCCGGAACAGTTTTTTTCCACCTTAGGTCAGCCCCTGGGTTTGTTGTTGGGGTGTCCCCCTTGGTGTGTGTTGTTTGGGGCAGGGTCTTCCCTGTTGTGCCTGTTTGGGTTGTCCTGGTGTTGGTGACCTTGGGGGTTTGCCTCGCCCTGTCCTCTGGTTGCTGTGTCCTGGTCCGGTGCGGTCCGGTCCAGGATCTGGTGGTGTCTGCCCCTTGGCTTTCCTTGGGTGGGGCCATGTAGTTGGCCTCATCCCTGGTGGAGTGGTGTGCTTCACTCAGTTCTGGCCTCTGGCTCTCCCCCTGCCTTTTTTTCTGTCCGGTTGGGGAAGGTGTTTCTGGTTGCCTGGTCCTTCTTGCTGGTCATCAGGTGCCTGGTGTTCTGGTGTTTGTCGGGCCAGCTACCTTCTAGCCGTGGCATTGCCTTTGTTGAGCTGGGTTCCGGGGGTTGTGACCCGATGTCCCCTACATTCTTTGCGGGTGGCTCGGTCTGGGCCTGTTGGCCTGTCTCTGTGCCCCGGCTCCGGCTCCCTCTCCCAGTGTGGGTGCTTTGGCGGTTGTCCTGTGTTGGTGCTGATGGTTGGTGCTCGATGTTCCTGCTCTGGGGCTTGGTCTTCCTCTGGGGGTTTTCAGGGGTGGTGTCCTCTCAGCTCTCTAGTGGCAGGATCTGTCAGGTTGGGAGGGGCTTGCTCTTGGTCGATGCTTCCCCCCTTCCTGGTTTGGTCTGTGTGACCCTGCCCTTGGTTGCTTCTCTGTGTTTGTGCCCTGGCCCTGTTGGCTGTCCCTCACCTCTTTTGGGCTGGTCTGCTGTGGAGCTCCCCGGTAATGTTGGGGGTTGTTCCGATGTTGGCTGTGTCACCCTTCATTTCCGGGTTGGGGCTGGGGGATGTTGGGTTCTCCCTTCCCTCCCCTAGGCTCTCTTTGAGAGTTGGTTGTGTGTTTTTTCGGCTTGATTGGGCATTCTTTCTGGTCTCTGCTTGGGCACGCTCTTGGTCAGTTCTGCTGCTGGGTCTGCGGGTCCACTTGGTGGTGCTGGGTGTGGCAGACTGGTGGTCCGGTGTGCGTCTTTGCGGGCTGGTCCTTCCTGTGATGGGTGTTTCTGGTGGTGTGGTATCTTCAGCCTCCATTTCCCCTCTTTTGCATTTGGCCTTGTAATCTCTGTGGGGTGCCTCCTTCCGGCCTTGGTTCTGTTTCTCATTGCCTTCTCGCCTTCGTGGTTGGCTCCATTCTGTTTGGCGGTTGTGGGGGTTGGGGTAGGTGGGGCCTGGGTGCCCTGCTTGTCCTTTCTTTCTGTGATTGCCTGCTTCCTTGGTGCCACTGGTGCCTTCTCTTCCAGGGCTCTGTTCTTCTGGGACTTGGCTGTGTCCCAGTTGGATGATTCCTGGCTTGCTGGTGTGTTTGGCCGCTTTGGGTGTTATTCCATATGTTGCCTCTTTGCTGTCCTTCTGTTGTTGACGGCATCTTGTGCTTACTTAGTGGGTGCTCTTCCTCCTTTGTTGGTTCGGGGATGTTTCTGGTGTGGGTTGCTCTGAGTGACTGCACCATGGGTTGGCTGCTTGTGTGTTCTCTGTCATCTCCTGCTGGGGGTGCGCACCTGTCGTTTGGTTGGGAGCTTTGTGGGCTGTGTGCTCCTGCCTCTTTTTCCTCTGGTTCTCTCTTTTGTTTCAATTGGGATGCTGCTTTCAGTGTGGTGTCCTGGGTGTGCTAGGGAGCTCAAAAGGCCGGGTTTCTGGCTTTGGTATACTACATTAGTAATTAATGGGACGAGGACTGGAGGGACCTGGGGGTAATGCCCTATTACTTGTTGGTAATCTTTATTACTCCTGGTCCCATTGTCGTTGTCCCTTTCATTACCCATCTCCCTCCCTTCCAGACGTCCGGCCTTCCTGTTGGTGGCTTGTTAGGTCAAGCGGAATGCTGGGTAAGTACTGGTTGAGTACTACGAGTGGGAGGGGGTGGGGTAGGGATCCCAGCATAACTCTGTTCTTTTTTCTGTTGGGAATATGGTTATCTCTATTAGTAATGAATGGGATGAGGACAACGGGACCAGGAGTAATGAAGATTACCATTAAGCAATGGAGAATTAATAGCTAATGGGGCATACCTATTATTACAAACTACAATTGTATTGATGTCATCATCATCTTGTTTATTTCATGGTCACTACTGCCTAAAAACATAACAAATTTACAGAATAAAAGTTTACAATAAAAAAGAAGGAAGTCGATATACATTTCATTTGAAAGTATTAATAAAATCATTAAAAAAGTAAATACATTAAAACGATGAACATCTGTAAATATTCACAAACAGTAATAATTTGTCCAAGATATATATCCGAGTGGGTCGAACAACTGTTGTGCTTTGTCTTAACTACAGTTTTAAAACTTTTAAGTGGTATGCATGGTTGTCTCCTAATGAGCCAGACACAATTCAAATAATGATTTAAGGCAAACACAATTGGCCAGGTAGGTTCATGTTGCAATATCCTTAAAACAACCAAGTACTGCCGGGAACCCAACCATAGGAAAATTGTGTGAATCCACTTCCTTCTTGCTGCTTGATAGGCCAGACAAAATAACAATAGATGTTCAATGTTATCTTCTACAAACTAATTGCAGAGTGGACAATTCATATTAAATGACTGGGTAGTGGACCAATTAACCGGAACCTCATCTAAAGCGACCTCACATGAGGCGGATACATTTCATCTACAAATGCCTCAAGGCATGGTGAAAATGTATGTTCGAGCTGCTTTACTGTTGGACTACCCAGGTGATGTTCAATTGTATCTGGACAATTTATATATTCCAAATATTTATAAAAAAAAGCTCTTTAGCAGATGTAATTATAATTGTCTGATCTGGCCACCTTTTCCCCATTCGTAGAATAACTAACCACAATTTCATATGGTATTGTATTAGGCTTACACAATTTCAGTATTTCAAACAAAGATGCCTTGTAAGAGGCCAATTAATCAGTGGCCCATATACGTATCCAGTATAGGCCTGCCATGAAAAGGGTGGCGGAGAGGCAACTGAGTGGGCCCTAACAGGGCCCCCTGCTGGATCTGGGGGTGCTTGCGGGGGGCACATATTGTGACCCCACGCTTGCCACGCCGTGCAGGACCGTGCAGTCGGTGCTGGAATGGCAGTGGGCTGCATATTAGGCTCTCCTATGAGCCTAACACCCCACCGCCGTGAGACTGCCGCAGTACTGCCTGCCTGACCTGGATTCAATTCTGAATTCAGTGGGCTGGCACACAACTGCCTTCGCAGTCCTTCTGCAGGCAGAGCAGTGGTGGTGCCACAGGAGAACTGCCAAAATCGTATTAAGGCCCTAAGTTTGGGGAAGTCATGTCTACAATCCAGCAAGAAAGTGAAAACATTATTTGAGTAGAGTACTGGTTTATGCTCAGTTAACTTTCCCTATGTGCCCCAATGAACCTGAGCACAATTATTCTCATGTAATTTAATAAAGGACAGAAGTAGGTAGAGCCATTGACTCAAGAGAGTTCAACAATAGATGCTTGGGGGGCGTGGCTTGGCGCCAGCGAAGATGGCCGCCTAACAAGGGAGCTCCGCCGGAGCGAAGCCCTCATTCCCCCAAAATCCATTTGAAATCCTGCAGGCGACACATCGGAGGGGCGGGAATGCCCTCCAGAGCATGAGCGGCATCGGATCCCGAAATCCGGAGGCTCTGGGACGCCTCGGTGACCGCGGCATATCGGGTGCTTGTGGCAGCGGCCGGGAGAGCCTGGAATACGGGTGGCGGGCGCGCCCGTTGGCCGCCTACGCAACACCCCGGCGTTGAGGCCTGCGGCGGCACCTGTCATCAGGGGTGCAGCCGGGCCCCGGCGCCCCCACCGACTGCACTCTAAACACTGATAGGGGGTCGTGCAGCGAGCCGCGGCCCCTGGGTGAAATTCCTGGACGGCACCCGAGGTGGAGGCTCGGAGGTTCTGGACGCCTCCGGGACTACGCAATAGCGGCGTCGGCCTTGAAGGCCCGTGAGACGGCGGGGGGACGCTCATCTCCTCCGCCTAAGGAACGGCCCGACGGTGAACCTAGTGGGGGTTCCTGCACTCCGGGAGGGGCTGGACCCCGGCGCCCTCATCAACGTTGATACAGGATCGAAGGAGGCACTAGCAGTAGGCAGCGACCACAAGGGTGGAGGAGGGAGAAATAGCCGGCCTGCGGCAGGGCCCGGCGAGGCCTGAGGACTATCGCTGACTGGACGCGGCGTGGGAGATTGCGGGTGAGATCCGCTAAATTGCGCCGAAGGATCAAGTGGTCTGTGAAGGACCCCGCCGGCGTGGTAAACCCCCCCCCCCTTACCCCGACGACCTGCTGCCGGACGAGCCAGCCCGAGCGGGGGAGAGCCCCCGAGTGACCAGGGCAGTGTGAGAGAGGATCGGGGGTGGTTCCCCGGTGGCGGATACGCTGGAGAACCCAGGTGCGGAGGCGGGAAGTGTGAGGTGGCCTATGAAGCGGTGATAGAGCCCGGCCCTGCCCAGAAGCGAATGCTGACGGCTACATAGAGATCTGGGCGCACAGCCCTAGCGGCGGACAGGGGCCAAAGGAGACCAAAGGAGACCTCTTCCACTGGCCCCACCTGGCAGGCCTGAGTGGGGACTGGAGGCCAGCGCCGGGAAAATGAGGCCTGGCTGGAGCGGAACGCGCGCTCGTGACTGGGGAGTAAAGGCCCGCGAGCACGCCAATTAAAGCGGACGAGGACCCAGCTGGGTGGCAGTGGGATCGCAAAAGCGCGGCGCAGTCATACCTGGGGACGACCGGAAGATTCCTATCTGTACCAGCCTACTGAGCGACCACGGGAAGAAATCACAGGACCCCGGGGGGAGCCCAGCTGGAGGCAGCCTGGTCAAAGGAGACAGCAAAATGAAACCTAAGGGTGCGGCGGTTACCCATACGAACAAGCTCGACAAATATGCAGTCCCGATATCGGCCCCTCAGACCGAGGGAGCGGCCGGGGGCCAACAGATGCAGGCGGAGCCCTCCCTGGCTTCCATCATGGCGGCCATTCAAACACTAGGGACCACCCTCGAGACGAAAATCGATAAGATGTCCATTGAGATGAATCTCAACAAGACGTCGGACAAAACCAGGACCAACGAGACGGATATCCGGGAGCTCCAGGCATCCTCCAAGCAGCTCGAACAGAGGGTCAATGAACTTGTACACCAGCACCGCCAGGTTGCCTTGAAGCTCGAAGACCAGGAAGGGAGGGCCCGACGGAACAACATTCGCGTGGTGGGCGTTCCAGAAGGTTCAGAAGGGCCTAGTATGGACCTCTTCCTTGAAGATTTGATCCTCAACTGTCTGAAACCGAAACGGCTCTCAACTATGTTCTCCATCGAGAGGGCGCACCGTGCGCCGATCCCCAGGCCCAAACCGGGGGCCCCACCGAGGACTATCATTGCAAAAATACTCAATTATAGGGACCGGGACGCCATCTTGCAGGCAGCCAGACAGATGGGAGACCTCCAATACGAGAACGCAACGGTCAGGTTCTTCCCTGATTTTACGCTTAAAGTACAACGGGACCGGCGCTCATTTGATGGGGTGAAAGCGGCGCTTCGGGGCAAAGGCATTCAATACATGATGTTCTTCCCAGCAAAGCTCAAAATCATTGCTGGCGGCAAGTCCCTTTTCTTCACTACGCCTTCGGAGGTGCAGGACTGGTTGGACAGAGGCGCATCGCAGACGTCGGCAACTGCGACAGGTGACAAGTGGAGAGACACCCGGGCCATGTCATCGGGCTCACTGGATGGACGACCGGAAACCGACAGAACGAGTCAGCGCTCATGCAATCGAGGTCTCGCAGCCCCGACATGGACGGCAATCAGGGACACTAGTGGACTCACATTGACTGGAGAGACTACATTCTCGGACCTTGGCACGCTGTATTGTAATGTATAAATCTTCCATATGTTATTGGGGGTGTGAGCTTCCGGAGGTTATGCTAGCCGGGGAGGGGCGATGTGCTCTCCATGCCCGGCATGGGCTAGATCTGGACGATGGGGGCTGGAGATACCTCCTGACTTTCATTTTATGCACTTCCCGGGCAGTCTTCAAGGCCGGCTACGGGACATTGCTAGATGCATTTGGTGGGGGGCGAGATGGGACTGATGGTGCCATCTGGATTTATTCGCAAGAAGTGTGCATTTGCCTGCTGAGCTACTACATGTATGGGGATAGGCGTTTAGCGGCCGGAGTTGGTGCCAGCGCATTTCCCCACCTAATAGTTCTTTGGGGGAGGGGGATTCTCTCTCTCTTTCCCCTTTTTGGGGCGAAAGGCACTCTGCTAGTTGGGGATGTGGGTAGTTATTAACCTACGTGGCAGGGTAGCAGGGTGGGGGGTAGGCGGGGGGACAGCAGTTGCATTGTTATGTCCTAATGTTTGGTAATGTTTGGGGGGGTGGGGGTGAGGGCTTGAGTTGGTCTTGTTGGGAATGTACTGATGGGCCGGTGCGATGTTGCAGGAGCTACAGATTGCGTACTTGGATAGCTTCCAGCGATGGCTACAAGGTGGGATAAAAGTCTTAAAATCCTTAGTTGGAACGTCAACGGGTTGGGGGACAAGCTCAAGAGGAGTATAGTTCTACAATTTGTTAAACGCCATCTCCCAGATGTCGTCCTCTTGCAAGAAACGCACCTTATCGGTAACACATGCCACGCACTCAACAGATGGGGCTACACACTGGCGGCACATGCCGGCTTCACTTCGGGGTCCCGCGGGGTGGGCATACTGTTGCGCCGTAACTTTCCATTTGTCATTGAACACTTGGAGACCGACCCGCTGGGGCGCTATGTGATGCTCTCGGGGAGGTGGGAGGGACGCACTCTCAACCTGGTCACGGTTTATATCCCACCGGGTCTTCAAACCCAGTCTTATCAGGATTTGGGTAGACTTCTCCTTTCCCTTCCTGAGGGGCAGCTTCTACTTGGGGGAGACTTCAATGCAGTGGTATCGGGAGGAATGGATAGGCACCCACCCAGAGATATCGCGACTGGGCATATGTGGCTTTCCAGTCTCCTGGAGGCATTCGGATTAGTTGACCTCTGGCGTATGCGCCATCCAAGCCTACAGCAGTACACATTCTTCTCGGGACCACACCACACGTTCTCTAGAATTGATTACATCCTTGCACCTCTGCAACATGACACTGCCATCCGAGAGATCAGACATCTGGCACGGGGTATATCTGACCATTCCCCTATATGGGCACACCTTACTATCGGGGAACAGAGGGTAGGCTGTGTAGCGCCCATCAACCCCTGGTTCCTACATAATCCGGAGACCAAGACGAAGATCACCCGCACGATAGACCAATACTTCCAAGATAATGTTGGGACGGTGGACTCCCCTGCTGTCCTCTGGGAGGCATTTAAAACCGTACTGAGGGGTGAAGCCCTCTCCATAATTACCGGACAGCGCAAAGAAAAGGAGACACAAATGCTTACCATTGAGCACGATCTTCTTGTGTTAGAGGGGGTAGCAAAAGTTAACGGGAATCCGGGGGCTCTGCACCAGATGCAGCTCAAAGCGGCCGAATATAAAGAGCTAGCCACTGACGCCGCAAAAAACCTGGCGAGAGCCAGGGACGGCCGATTGTATGACCAAGGGGACAAAGCGGGCAAATTAATAGCCTGGTTAGACAAAAAACAGAGAGCGCAGAGGGTGGTGCCTGAGCTTCAGACTGAACTGGGCGCCCTCCTCACTGAACCCCAGGAGATAATAAACGAGTTTGCAGCACATTTCAAAAGAGTATACAGCAGGGGGTCGGAGAGGCCGGAGGAGGATTCCTCCGCGCTCTTGGCCGACATTAAGATGCCCACCCTTTCTGAAGATGACCGAGGAATTTTGGAGGGTGTGCTCACTGTAGAAGAACTGGCCAAGGCAATTAAGGAACTCCAGCCTGGGAAAGCCCTAGGACCAAATGGTCTCCCTATCGAGCTGTACAAGCTCAAACCTGACTGTCTGGGTCAACACCTTAAAAACATGTTCAAGGATAGTAGAGTTCGGGGGAAACTGCCGAGAGACCAGCGCATCGCCACATTGGTGGCCATCCCTAAAGAAGGGAAACCCAGAGAACTATGCGCCTCCTACAGGCCAATATCATTGTTAAATGCTGAACCCAAAATCCTCGCGAAGCTGCTCGCAAACAGGATCAAGCCAATAATCACCAAACTGGTCCACCCAGACCAATCGGGCTTCATGCCGCACCGCAACACTGCGCTCAACTTGCGACGACTCCACGGAGTGTTGGGACGCTGCCACACGATCCAGGAAGACGCGGTCGTGGTCTCGTTGGATGCCGCTATGGCATTCGACACGCTTGAATGGCCTTATATGATGGCGGTCCTCAAAAAGTTGGGCTTCGGCCCTAATTTCATTGGTTGGGTACGTCTCCTCTACACCGAGCCACTAGCCCAGGTGGTGGTAAATAATAAGATCTCAGAGGTTTTCACACTGGAAAGAGGGACGCGCCAGGGCTGCCCCCTCTCGCCCCTGCTTTTCGCCCTCTCCCTGGAGCCTCTTGCGGCCTGGATACGACAAAACCTCTCACTACGGGGGCTCAGATGGGCAGATGGGTGGGAGGACCGGATTTCGCTTTATGCGGACGACATCCTTCTGTATCTTGCCTCCCCCTCAAAGTCCCTTAGAGTGGCCCTCGACATTTTCACCAATTTTGGGAGAAACTCAGGCTACAGTATCAACTGGGGAAATCAGTGCTTTACGTCCTACATGGCGCCCCTCCTTCAATTCCGCGCGATTGCCCGATCAAGGTGGCCACAGAGGGGTTCAAATACCTTGGCATCTTTATCTCCATGGACGTGGCGACGCGATACGAGCGGAATCGCCTGCCACCTCTGCAAAGGTTTAAAAGGGATACTGCCATTTGGAAGAGGCTCCCGCTGTCCCTACTGGGTCGGGCAGCTCTTTTCAAGATGATGGCGCTCCCACACTTTTTATATGCCCTCCAAAACTACCCAGATTTAGTCCCACAAAAGTACTTTGTAGATATTGAGGCTACTCAGAGGGACCTGTTGTGGGCTGGAACGCGAGCGCATATCGCTCCAGAAGCTGACACTGGGGTGGTACGATGGGGGTATAGCACTTCCAGACATTCGGAAATACTACTGGGCGGCACACCTTTCAGCCATAAACCAGGGCACATATAGCGGTTGGGATGATCCCGGTTACGGGATGGACAGATGGCTCCTCCCGGGGGGGAACTTTGAGGCTGCGCTCTACTCTAGACCTAACAAATATCCACTCACGGGACCTACAAGGCACTCAGTCCAACTCTGGCATATGGTGAGTCGCAAGCTAGGATGGGCTGATAAGCTCACTTTGGCTACCCCGCTTTGGGTCTCCGAACGGTTGGGTACACTGGGTCGCACAAAAGGGTTTCGCAACTGGGACCTGATAGGGATCTCCCAGATAAAAGACCTATGGGGGCCCAATGGTATGGTGACATTTGCCTTGCTACAGCAATAGTACGACTTAGCGCAAACGGAATACTTTCGGTACATACAGATCAGACACTCACTCCAGTCTAACATTCCACCCGGCACGATGCTCCCGGAGTCCTCCCCCCTGGAGGACAGACTGCTTGACGGCCATCTACCGGAGAAGGCTATCTCCCTCACATATCAAAAACTTATACATCATACCCCTGATCCCTTGCTTGCCCTTAGGAGAAAGTGGGAGACTGATGGTCGTGAGATCGATGACGAAGAATGGAGAGAGGCACTTTCCTCCCCCAGGGAGGTAGCGATTTCGGCAAAACTAAGACTGATACAACTCAAAATACTACACCGAGTATACATCTCTGGTACACGATTAGTGTTGATGGGTAGGAGTGCGGACGGGCTTTGTAGGAGACAGTGTGGGGAGGTGGGGACATTCCTCCACATAATTTGGGAGTGCCCTCTAATACAAGCCTACTGGAAACGAGTGCACAGCTGTATGCGAACTGTCTGGGGGCAGAACTGCGACCCGAAATAAAAGGTGCATCTTAAACATCTGGGAGCCCACAGACGTGTCCGCAAAAGGCAAAATATGGGCGACACTGGGACAGATGATTGCAAAACGAAATATAGCACGCCAATGGGGAGCGGGCACACCTCCAACACTAAGTGCCTGGAAGAAAGACATGGACTGGTGCATGTTGCGAGAGAGGTCAGTCTATGTGGCTCGGGGATGTCCCCGGAAATGGGTAGCAATTTGGACAAAATGGAATGAGTACCGAGGACATCTGTGTGAACCCCCCCTGGTCCCCTCCCTTGAAGAACCATTAACGCTGTAAGGATTTGTGTATTGTGGCCATCTTGTATGCTGTAACATCAAAGGAGATATATTGAAATGTGAATATGTGAATGCAACACTGTACTTACCACGCATCCCTGTGTGCAATGACCAACAAGTTTATTTTTTGTAAATAAAAAGAGTTTAAAAACAAAAAACAATAGATGCTTTGGTATCAAATCAAAAGTAGATCTTACGTCAACAAATACAAATTACAAATGATCTTTTAAACTAAGTACATACTTCAAGTAAATAAGTGAAAAATTTGATCAATTGGGCCCATGATGGCCCTAAATCCCGCTTGATAAGGAGATCAAATGTTGTCTGACATCCACTGGTATAGTTTATTTGGGACCAGTCTAGTGAAAATATTGTGTAAGTTATCCACTAGGCTTACAGGTCTGTAGTTACCCAGTGCAGCTCTGTTCCACTTTTTATAAATTGGAATGATTTCAGTCCCCCAATCATGTGTCAGGCCCCACCCCCACCCCCATTGACAATTGCGTTTGATAATAAATGTATATAGTGGCGCCACAATTTCAAATAATGCTAGAAAGGAGATCCTGGGATCTTGTCGGTTCGCCTGTTTTTAGTGACTCAATGACAGCCTGGGTGTCACCCATAGAGAAGAACAGAG
Source organism: Calotriton arnoldi (assembly GCA_963921515.1). Classification (NCBI taxonomy): domain Eukaryota; kingdom Metazoa; phylum Chordata; class Amphibia; order Caudata; family Salamandridae; genus Calotriton; species Calotriton arnoldi. Next base: position 960,789 of record CAWUFW010007281.1, read on the forward strand.
GCTGCGTGGGCATCATGGTTCTTGTTTCCATAGTGTCAAGCAAGGTGGATGAACATGGGGTTAAGGGATCCTCTGTTGTACGGGGAGTGGAATAAAGGTCCTCAAAAGGGGAGACCCATACAATTGGTTGAATACAGTGGTCTTTAGTCGACCACCCTGTCTACAGCCGTGTGCAATTATGTGCCAATAGGAAAACATGTCTTTGACATTTTTAGCCTCCTAAAGATCTGACCAAATCAGCTCACCAGTCGCCCTTTCTTGATTTAGGGATGGGCCTGTAGTCTTACCCAGCCTTTCTAATTGTAGAAGGGACACATGATTGGGCAGCACCCACAACTGAAGGTACAAATGGGGGTTCTATTAGCGGAATGCCCCAAGCTTCATCTTTCTCCTCTGCTACAAAATGTATGCTCTCTCAAGGTTCAATGGTAACATTGAAATAACTGCCTTTCATGAAGTGCGGCTTAGGTGTGAGGTTCAGAAGCTGGGAGTCTAGTATATTAAGAGTTGGGGACTCCTTATTGTGTGGTAGAGGATGATTGTAGACTGAATAGAGATTGATCCTCAGTCTGCACAATCCTGTTAAGCTTAATATGTCAGGAGAATCAAGTTGGAGAGGTGTTACTTTCCAATTTAACAAAATCTTGACCCAGATGATCAACCCTCCTGAAGGTCGCCCCGCTGCAAAGAGGCGTGCACTGATAAAATAGGTGATAAATCCCAGCCTATGTATGATTTCAATTTCCCATGTTTCCTGGAACATTAATATATGTTGGCTATCCACAAGTTAAAGCCACTCTGGATTCAATTAGTTTAGGATGTTCCAGGATAACAATCTAAATGGTTGTTCCTTGAGTGGCTCTTGTGTGAGATGATAAGACGTGAGATGGCAGCTTTGTCATACCCTCTTAAAAACCTTGTGTACAATTGGGATGACCAAAAATTCACGAGTCCAAATCATATGAAGTGATTATAGAAGAAACATCCAGGGAATGCGCAGAATGAACAGGTGCATTATCTGAAGTGAAGGTATCTGTATCTTGTTGAGAGGTACCGCCAGAACTAAGAGGCAGACAATCTTTATTTTCAACACCTAAGCAGAGGGACTTAATTGTGAGAGAGTTCTCTGACTACAGAGCGTTACCTTGCTTTGGAGCGAGTTTAAGTGTAAAACAATGGAGAGAGGGGTTATAGAATGATAATGTTTGAACTGAATCCTGAGAGTTGATGGAGGAAGGCAGTGTGCTACAAGGGAGATTAGCCCATCAACCAATATACGATCAGCCAGTGTCAGCTTAATCTTATTAAACGGTTCCTCCCTCATATACGAGAGACATGCATGATGTCCGAACGAACCATGGAGAAACATCCATCTTTTTGCAATAAATAACTTTGTTTTTTAAGATATTGCTGGCCTCCCTTACCTGCCCATCTAACTTAGGCACATTAATCAATGGAAACTACTTCCTTCTTTACATGAACCTGTCTTCTAGATATGTCCCAGCTTGCATTAAATCTGGGCACCAGAGAGTCAAATTAATAGCCTAGGAGTTCGGCTAATTAGAAAAGGCCCTCTTTGTATGCAAATTTCCAATAGGGCCCTTACAGACTTCTGTTGTTGCAGTCAAGTTGTATTTTATGTATTCTATGTATGAATTCTGCTGGTAGACAAATGGCTTAGATCTGTATTTCTATAGGTCATTTAGAGTTAGGAAACACTGAGTTGGACTGACTTTGTGAAACAGATGACGAAGGACCTTCAGTGCTGCTTAGTACAGTTTGCTGAGCATTGGCAGAATGAGATGACAGTAAGAAATTCACAGACACAAATTAATCCCTTGTTTAACCTTTGGTAGCTGGCAATGAGCAGGCAGGCTTAACTAAGGAGACAGATGTGCAAATCATTTAAAAAGAACAATATATTAAATAAGTAAGACGCAAAATACAATAAAAATCCAAAACTACTTTATACAAATTGGAAATATTTTGCTCTTTAAAATGACACCAAAACAAACAAAGATCCAATGTAGGGAACCGAAGATTTGAATTTTTAAAGAATAAACACCTTCTAGTGCATAAAAACCAAAAGCGCAAACTTGGGACATCTGGTAGCACTTGACTGGAAGAAAGTCAAAGTTTGAGGCCAACTGTGATGAAGTTCTGGTCGGGAGACCTCAGTCAAAATTTTACCTTCGCACTTAGAAATTTTCCTGAAGGATTTTCTCTCGATGTCGAGTGAAGCTCCTCTTCAGCCCGGGTTTGAACTCAATGAAGGTGGCTTGGCTTAGTTCGAGGCCTGGGTGAAATCCTGGAAGTCTTGAGCTTCAGAGCTTTCAGTGGGATAAACCTGAAATCCAGGCCAGGTTGCTGTTCAACAACAGTGGCTTGAATCTCGTTGATGGGTCAGTCACCTTATTGAGCTCTTTCCAAAAGTTGCTCCAAACTTCTGAAACTTCTTCCTTTCTTAAGGCACTATAAATCTGTTGAGGCTCGTCTATATAGTACTTGCATTCACTACACTGCCCACATTTAAAATGGCCAATTATTGGTGGAAGGCCCAATTGTCCGCACAATGTATGAGGTCTTTTAGTTGGAAGAGCTGCTTTCACTACCGTGTCTTGCATTTTCTGGTCTCATTTAAAAGCAAATACAAGTCTTTGGTGTTAGTTCTTTCTTTTCATGAAACACAACGCTATGTGTGCTCACATCAGTAAGCATACATCATAATTGGACCTATATCTAGGTATTAGAAGATGATGCCTTGGACAAACTAAGCCCGTTTTCTTGATTGCTTAGGTACTCTTTCAAAGCTCACTCAAAAAGTCCATTGACCAATATGTCTGATTCACAGAAGAAATCTACTTTCCTTGCACAGTTCTCGCTTACACATAAACAATGGCTGAAAGGTAAATTATCATTAAGGTTCTTGAGAGTGTGACTTGAATACCTGTGCAATGTACTATGTTTAGTGGGTTTTCGGAATAATGTGGTGTACAATTTATTATCAAGAACCATAATAGTCAGAGCAAAAAATGTGTTTTCACAAGAATCACTAGGTAAGGCAAACTGAATTTCTCTGGAGTAAGAATTCAACCATTCATGAAAAGCAATCTAGAATGGTCCTCTTCCCTCCCCAAATTAAGATGACAGCTGCTTACTGTTTACTGCTTTCCGTTAATGCCATAACAATACAAAAAAGTATGAAATATTTATAAAAACAATCATAATTATAATACACTTAATTTAACAACCTAGATTAAATAAATTAAAAGCTCTCTACCAATGACCCTCAAATCATCACTGTATACTCTTCTTTCTTATGCATCAATATTGCCACAATATGTTGCGACTGCATTACAAATGTTTATGTCCAATGAACTATAACAGAGGGTGACTGAAATGGCACTTTTGATTACCTGATATTTTTAAAGTGGGAATAAGCACCTCACAGGTGGCTCCACAGTCTTTGTGCAAAACAGCAAAAAGTGCAAAATAGCATCCTTTCCACCAAAGTTACGGGGACTTTGCCCATTACTATAGAGTTGACCATCCCTTATTTTGACCAAATCAAAAGCTGATTTCAAATCAATAAACAGGATATATAATGGCATCTTCTTGATAACAATGTATTTAGTACAAGGCATACGAAGTCACATGGCCTGGTCAACAGTACTCAATCTGTTCCTGAATCCACACTGCACATCTAATAATATTTCTGCAGTATAAATCCAGTGTTGAGGCAAACTAACAACACTCTTCGAAACAACTGGCAAACCCCATCTAACACGGAAATTAGTCTACAATTGACCTGGTCCTTTTTGCTGCCCTGAGCAAAGGAATGATAATGGCCGAATGCAGGAAGGGGGAGTTCTCCCTGTGATAAGCATTAAACACCTTTTGCAGAATCTGTGACCAAAGCTTAATAAACACCCGATATAGGTCCACAAGTACTGTATCTGGGCCCGGTGCTTTATTCGTCTTAAATTCCAGTTTCCATCATATTGTCACCCGCCTTCTTTCCCTCATTCAGCAGAGTGAGTGAATGGTTTCCCTACAAGGTAGAGTGATTCAAAATGGCAAATCCAACCATTTGAACAAATATAACATTTCACGTTGTGGCCTTTATCCCAGTATCCAAATAATTCCATCTCCTAAAATTTCTCTGAGTCCTTCTCGCTTGTGGCTTTCTTTATCTCCCCCCAATATTGTCTGCTGACCAGGCTGCTTCTTCTTTATCAAAACATTTTTTGTGATTTTTCCTCCTTACTTGATTTAAAATAATTTCATAAATCCGGCTACACTTACATCAATGAGTTGCCGAAACTCCATATTAACAAAGATTTATTTGATCATGCTTTCCCTTCTCCCAGACCTGAATGCCATTGCAGTAGGAATGTCTGAAGAAGTACGGCCATCCAAGAATTGCATGCCACTACTCGAAATCACCTCTAAAGAACACCTACCTGTGAGAAACCAGGACTTGTTTGCAGTGCCCCCCCCACTTTTTGCCCCCATTTTGACTACTAGATTCTGGTTTTCTGACTCTGATTGTGCCCAGGGCTCTGCTAACCAGACCCAGGGCCGGTGCTCTGATTAAAAGTACATGGTAATTAGGTGTAATTACAATTGGTACTGACAACCTACCCAGTAAGTCCCTAGTATATGGTAGGATATGAAGATTTAGGGGCCCAGTATATTTAATGCACTTAAGTGTGCACTGCTGTGTTGCCTGTTGTCATTGTGAAGGCAGCCCTGCTTTGCAGGCTGCTTTTAAAATAAAATTATATGCAAATTCGACTTTGGAATAATAGGTACTTTCAAAGTCTTAAACTACCTTAAGTTTACATATAGGTCACTCCTGCAGTCTCCCCGAGGGGCACCAGGGTAGGGTGCCTTGTAACGATAAGCAAGGATATTATAAAATATGTTTTATATTCCCTGTTGAGATAAAAACTGCCATTTTTATTTCTCCCCATTGTAGCACATTGGCTCCATAGGCTAACATGGGAATACTTTAATAAAGTGTAACTGTTGATTGAAGTGATCTAAAAACATACTACATAGTATGAAAATGGAGGTTAGAATAAATCCAACAACTTGTCAAGATTAGATTTATTAGAACTATCACAGAAGAAAAGTGATAGAACAAACTTTTTTGATCAGCCAAATTCCACCCTTCCAGCAGCACTTCTCCAATTGGCAAGCCTCTGCCAGGCTGAGCCAAGCAGTCTTACTGAGGTGTGAAGTGGCCAGAGCTGAGACAAAGGAAGCATCTGGTGGGAGGAGCTCTGCAGCTGCGGAGCAAAGGCAGGATGCGGGTGGAGTAGCCAAACTGGTCTTCAAAGAGGGACAGGACACAGGTTCACCCCCACATCCTGCCATCCCAGCCAGACAGGAGCTCCAGTAATTTGATTAGCAGAGGGGCTGGAAGGGGCGTGTTAGGGAAACCTAGTCACACCAGTGGGATGGCTTAACCAGAACCTAACCTCCAGGAGAGAGTTTCTCCATTTGGAATTTTGAAAGACTAGTGCTTTTTGGGTCAAGAATATGCCACACTTTGGAGGAACAGGTCATACGTCTGGGTGTCACCCTGTACCCCATTGGTCAGGGGTCCCACCCTGCTGGTCGCCCAGGAACACTGGGTAAATTTGGAAGAGCTGCCCAGAAACTCAGATTCCTGCCTGAAACTACAAAGAGAAGAAGGACTGCCCTGCTGGAAGCCTGGCCTAAACCCCAAAGTATTGCACTCTGAATGAATACACCTGCTACACACTGTGGAACTACAGTCCTAAGGACTTTGCCTTGCTTCAAGAAGTGAAGAAGTGGACTCCCTAAAAGCAACAGGTTAAAAGAGCTCTACCTGCATCATCTCCACCAAGAAGAGCCCAGCTGGACCGCTTCCAGGGGAGTTTTAAGGATTTGGACAGGTGCATGCTAGGAAATGTAGTCCCAACATCCCAAGGACCATATCAGAGCTTCTAGACGCTTGGATTTATGTTGTGGCCGATTGGAGTTACAAAGAGGACTTTCTGAAAAAAGAACCAGAAGTTTGGAGAAGATTGGAGGAATTTTTGTAAAAAGCTTCATAAGGTGGCCAACCCGTCGATGAGAGTCAAGCCGCTGATGTCGAACCACAACCCTGCCTGGATTTCAGGCTCGTCCCGCTGAAAGTACCAGGGCTCAAGACAACCAGGATTTCGTCAAGGCCTCGCGCTGAACCAAGCCACCCTCATCGACTTGAAACCCAGCCTGTCAAGGAGCCTCGCTCGACATCGAGAGAAAAATGACTAAGTGCGAAGGTAAAAACTTGACCAAGGTCTCCCGCTCAATGTGTCCGACCTGCGTTCCATTGCGGTTGGCCTCCAAATCTGACTTTGTACCGGGTCCAGCATGATCAGATGCCCCTTGTAGGGGCTTTCTCTTTTTAGGCACTAGAAAATGTTTATTCTTAAAAGATTCATATCTTCATTTCCCTACATTGGATATTTGTCGTTTGGTGTCATTTTAATCAAAAAAATATTTCCGTATTTCATAAATTAAAGTTGGATTTTTCTTGTGTGTTGTGTCTTACTTATTTAATGTATTGGTGTTTATAAATGCTGTTATATGGCCATAGGGTCCTTGTCGACATTGCTAAGTTAGCCTGAGCTCTGCTGCCATGATGCTGCTTTTGCGCACGTTACTACATGACTTTATTTTGCAAGACTCTGTTTGTGCCTTTCACATGAGAACCGTCTGCTTTATGCGTTCTCTGCTGGTTCCTGGAGTTTAGTCTGAACACGATGTGCAAGGTCGATAAACATTGCCCCTTGTTATTCTGTTCTGGTAAGTCCCTAGCACCTAGACAAAACATGCTAAACACAGCTGCACTGCTGGAAACTCATGCTTTGATATTACGGGGATGCATGTTGTTCAAAGAAACACTTGGAGAGAGACTATTCCAGGGAGAAGAGCTATGCTGTTCCTATGATGTAAAACTTCCATCTAGGCACTAAGGTATGGGGTCTGCTGACAAAGCCCAGAGATCTTCCTTTATATAATAAAACTCAACCTTACGAAGGGGAGGGTGGTTAGGCCTTATAGTCCTCTTTCCACTGTCTGCATATGATGACACCCCCCTTTATATTCTATGGAATTGTAACAATGCTAATTGGTCTGAGTTTATGCATTTCGCTGTTGGTAGTGGCTCCTATACTGCATTATAGAGCACAATAGTTAAAATAAACATTTTGAACTATTACAGTGACTCTGTCAATTCTTATTTTGGACAAGTACGAGTGAGTGAGCGAAAGGGTATGTCTTGCTACCGCGATTCCTGAGAGAGTCGGGAGTGTTGTGTTCTGGGTTGTCTAATCATTTGTAGCTTCATGATTATGTAGGAGAATGAATGAGACACTATAGCTAGTCAGTTTTGGGATTTTGGGTACTAAGGTGGTAGGAAGGTACAACCCCTATACACTGAGGTCCTGTTTTCCTGCGCATAGTTCTGTGTATGTGCAGAATCCCCTCACCATGGCGCCCAACGTTTGGTCTGGTTTTTCTCTGCGAGACTCCTGAATAGTGCTTGTGCTTGTTCACATTCCCCTCACTTCTGTTTCTGGAGACGGATGTGACAGTGTAGCCTCCTATATTTGGATATTTTATAGGTTTTTCAAGCTTGAATTTTAAAAGGTCTTTCTCTTTATTATTGTCCTGTGATTGCGCTGCCACGCATAGGTAGTTATTCTCTAACTATTGATTATGGCGGTTGCCATTGCTCCTCCTAACCGTGCACCATCAAAGCTTATTTGTCTCAATATGGAGTCCCACATGCTGGTGTTGCGCTTATTTTTGTTGTTGAAGCGGATGCAGCATTCCGCTTCGAGGTATTTTATTCTTGGGTCACCTTTCCGGCAGTCGGTGGAACAGATAATTTATTTCACGAGTATACTGCCACCGCGATACCGAGGGGATATTGACCTTATAGATCTCTTGAAGTTCCGCTAACGGCTTGGCAACACCAAATATGGCTTAATGGCGCCCTTCCTCACCCGATAACACTGGTCCGTTTAGGCCCCTTATTGATAGATGGGGCCATGTGGCCCATTTTGGCTGGGTATACCCCACATCCAAATTATCTCAATGCTACAGTTGCAGAGCTCCGCGTATTGCATACTTCGTTAATACGTATACATAGAGCTGTTATTCAGTTCATGTTGCGCAACTTCCAGGTAGGACCACCTGGCATTGCTGCGCTACCACCTGCACCTGATGGTGTAATCAGCAGTCCATTAATGATTAATTCTGTGGTGGGCAAGCGTCCGCAAAATAAGGATGAACTTCCTTATTGGCTTGCTGAAAAGTTTGGACAACTCAAAGCTATTTTTCCAAATACCACGCCTGTGGAAAAAAACAGCATATTGATCATGAGTCTGCCTAAAGTCCTTGTTACTGAATTTGCTGATTGTAACACTTGGGGTAGAGTGTTTGCAGCGGTGTGTTCGATGTGTTTCGGCACCCCCTCAATGACCGTTCTCCCTTCCGTGATTAAACGTGTTCAAGATAAACATGGGGCCGAGGCGGCCCTGGAGTTGGGAATGAGACTGGTGGGAGTGTTCGATATTGTTTGCGATATGATCCTTGCTAATGTTAAGAGTGATGCTGTAAGCTTACAAGTAGCACAATGCTTGGAGGCTATTGCTGACGCAAGCAAACAGCGTGAATTGCCGAAGATTATTGCTAAAGCTTAAAAAACCTTAGGGCGCAATAGTCTGGGAATTAAGCCTTTTACTCAACCCCAAACGCCGGCTCAGACTCAACAGAAAGCCCAGACTGATAAAGATGGGTGCCCGTTCTTTCCTAAAAGGAACTGGAGAAATAAAAAACAGGGGCAGCAACAACAGAAGCAGGGTTCATGTACTGGTTCACCGACACCCGAGTCTTCTGAGCGTACTTATGACTTGCGCGACCGCGCGAAAATTAAGACTCCTGATAGATTTCAAAGCCCTGATCAGGGTTCTCCTCGATCTTTACAGGACACATCGGACTCTCAAGTTGATGGTGGGGAATGCCAGGATCGTGGCAAAGGTCCGACTACACAACAGGGATGGGATCAACCTCGACAGTTTGAAGTTAAAGCCAAACAAGTGGATCTGCCTCGTTTTAGACCCCTGTATCAGAAGAAAAAAGTTGCTACTTTAACAGCGACGTATGCCTCAGACGGTGAGAACATGGCTTCTAGATTGGACATGGGCGGTGACTCTGCTCGACAGCGCAGCGGAGGTTACCATAGTGCGGGAGGCATTGCGTCCTTGTCTGGAGGCGAGAGCAACTGATACATTCAATACAGTAGAAACAGCAGATACACGAGTTGCCCCCGGGATGGACTGTATGAAATTGTCTTCCAAATTGAAGGTGATATACAGCGTACAATCACAGCAGTTTTCTGGGAAAATCTCACCTCTTCATATGACATTTTGTTGGCAGAGGCAGATTGGCCTCCACCATTTGTCTAGCCGCTTCTAGAGGGGAGGACGTGATACTTCCGAGTTTTTCGCGTTACTTCCCTGAGGAGCATGCAAAGGCTTATGCGTCTGAGTGGGCTTCGGCCCTAGCCCCGGCAGTGTACCGTAATCAGGTGGGCTGGGAATGTGATTCACCGGCACATGAGATCCCGTTGTTGTCGATGCCACAGCCACAGCCGCAATATCCAATCAGACGAGAGGCTAAGGCTCCCGTTTGTGACATTCTAACTCAGTTGGAGTATCAAGGAGTGATTGAATCCTGTGTATTACTGATGAATAATCCTCTTTTTCCGGTATCAAAACCTGATGGTTCAAATCGCATTGTATTAGATTATCGAAATTTGAATAGTCATTGTCGTACATTTGCGGTACAGAACACACACAGCTCTGCACTAGTGAATAGCCTTATTCATAAGAAATACAAAACTACACTGGATATATCCAATGCTTTCTATAGTCACAATTTGGCTTCTGAGAGCCGTGACTTGACAGCATTTACTGCCGTTGGAAATCAGAAAAATGTACGCGTTTGCCTATGGGGTATAAGAATAGCCCCGGGGCTTTCATTGTACGTGTTGTGTCTTTGTTAGACAGCATAGACCCTGATGCGTTCTCGTACGACTATGGATACAAATTCAATTTTGCAAAATCACACATCGCTTGTTTTGTGGTGCTCTTTTCGGGCTACGAGCTCAATAACGAGGGTAGGGGCTTAGACCCCCACTTTCTGGAGAAGTGTGCCCAATTGCAACCTCTGCCTACTCTGAAGAAACTTCAGTCTTTGCTGGGATTTTTGAATTTCGGGAGGACTTACATCCCCGATTATGCCCAGCGTATCAAACCTCTCTATGCGTTCATACAACCAACATATTCTTCTGCCAGCTGGCTTCCGGAACATACATGCTATTACACATTGAGCGATTGGAACCCTTGCCATTCTCTGTGGCGGAGATGGATTCAGCTGTTTGGTTAGTTCATGGGGTTAGCTCTCTCCCATTCTCACTGTTTCAATTTAAATCATGTATAAAAACTTTTTCCGATAGGCCGCTTTGAACCCCTGGGTAGTACATTTCTTCATGAATTATGTTCCCTACCTTTCAGTTACAGATGACAACGGGAGACTAAGGAAGTTTTCCTAACAGGGGAGGACTACGATTCCACTGTAGGACATTCCCTGGTTTGTAAACACGTTAAGTTGCACGGCGCTTGTATTGTTTGCGTGCCTAATCTTGCTTATTTTTTAAAGGAACTCCCGTCCCAGCAATAATTCCCGCTTTTACCTTGCTTACTAACGGCAGTTATCTTATTTTGAACAACCACGACTGCTGTGGTTTACGGGCAGGAATCCCGTATTTAGTAACAGTTTCACAACGTGTTACTTGTTGTAGCAATGTGCTTTTTCCGCCCCGCTTGGGGAAGTAGATAGTTCCATTTGGCCTTCCATTCCGACTTTGAAAACAGATTTCAACAAGTTAAGCAGGCTCAAAGTGATATTGTTTCAACAAGAAGTGGCTCTCACTTCAGCTCAAGAGACCTTCGAGTTGCAGGTGGCTAGAACATCTAGCAAGATTCAGTCACTTCTGAACACTAACCTCCCACTTCACTTTTGGGAGCTTATACATTAAATATTTAATGCGTCTGACACCAAAGGCCTTGCTCATTTTTTTAAACTTGTGGGATCTGGCCTTGTGACTTCTTTTCAGACAATATTTGGAGTAACACCAGCTTTTATTCATTCTATTTCTTCTAGCGTCTTCGGAGGATTCCCTTTGTTACTGGCGCTAGCTGGTGGAATCCTGCTTCTTCTGTTCCTGCTATGCAATGGCAGCTCATCTTGTGGTAATGCACAGACCAGGCCAATTGCAACTGTACCGTGAATGATTGCAACAACTTTTTGGATGCTTGCCATTAGCAACGCTCAGTGTGAGTTATGGATTAACTTTTCGCTTTGCCTACTTCACTTGCGTGCAACCTGTGTTCTACTGTCAGCGGTGCCCCTTCTATTGGGCTTTGGATCTATGCCTCTCCAATACGTCATGTTCAGACCCGGATTATAGCAAGTTAATGGGTCCCTTAGTGGCCCATGAGCAGGCCTGTTCTGGTGATGGCCTTATGTCTCGTGCGGCTGCACTTGGAGTTTTGGCTGAATGGGATGTCTGTGCGGTTGCGCAGAACCTCTTACGATGGAGTTTCATTGAATATCACGCAAGTTGTCCGGATATGCTCTTGGAAGCATCACATTACGAGGAGCATGCCTGTTCCTTCGACCTACTTAATTGGATGGCATCCTTGTTTTCTACTAACGATAGGGATGACCTTTTGGAATGAATTGCATTCTTAGGTTCGCGTACTTTGATGGATTTGCCACATCCTTCTTAATCACGTTTTTCGTGAAACGACAACATTTTTTAAACGACATACAAATAAATTTTGTTTTGAATTTTTCCAATTTGATTTTTTCAAGCGCTTCTGAACTCTGCTGAACTTTGAACTCTGTTTTGGTGTTTTGTCTATATACTATGACCTTACCAGGGAGAGGGTGTTCTATGGTCATTAGGGTCCTTGTCGACAGTGCTAAGTTAGCCTGAGCTCTGCTGCCATGATGCTGCTTTTGCACACATTACTACATGACTATATTGTGCAAGACTCTGTTTGTGCCTTTCACATGAGAACCGTCTGCTTTATGCATTCTCTGCTGGTTCCTGGAGTTTAGTCTGAACACGATGTGCAAGGTCGATAAACATTGCCCCTTGTTATTCTGTTCTGGTCAGTCCCTAGCACCTTGACAAAACATGCTAAACACAGCTGCACTGCTGGAAACTCGTGCTTTGATATTACGGGTATGCATGTTGTTCAAAGACACACTTGGAGAGAGACTTTTCTAGGGAGAAGAGTTATGCTGTTCCTATGATGTAGAACTTCCATCTAGGCACTAAGGTATGGGGTCTGCTGACAAAGCCCAGAGATCTTCCTTTATATAATAAAACTCAACCTTACCAAGGGGAGGGTGGTTAGGCCTTATAGTCCTCTTTCCACTGTCTGTATATGATGACATTCCCCTTTATATTCTATGGAATTGTAACAATGCTAATTGCTCTGAGTTTATGGATTTCGCTGCTGGTAGTGGCCCGTATACTGCATTATAGAGCACGATAGTTAAAATAAACATTTTGAACTATTCTGTCAATTCTTTTTGTGGACAAGTACGAGTGAGTGAGCGAAAGGGTATGTCTTGCTACCGCGATTCCTGAGAGAGTCTGGAGTGTTGTGTTCTGTGTTGTCTAATGATTTGTAGCTTCGTGATTATGTAGGAGAACGAATGAGACACTATAGATAGTCGGTTTGGGGATTTTGGGTACTAAGGTGGTAGGAAGGTACAACCCCTATACACCGAGGTCCTGTTTTCCTGCGCATAGTTCTGTGTATGTGCAGAATCCCCGCAACAATGCTTTACACACCTGTCTCCTACGTTAAGTAAGCCTGCCTGCTCGCAACCAGCTACCAAGGGTTGAGCAAAGGAATAATTTATTGAGAGCATGACTGGACCTTATATTGTGATTGTGGCCATATTACTAGTGGTAGGCACCTACTTGCCCCTACTAATAAACCACTGTTCAACATTTGGTATTCAGTGTTGAGGACAGTACTAGTTTATAAACTACACCACACAGTACTAAGGTGAAGATCTTTAAGAATCCAGAAAATTGACTTAGAACAAAAAGTGATTTTCACATTTTTAAAATTAGGACTAAACAGTTTTTAATTAATTTTTTATTTTTCTAAATTATTCTATCTCAGATTTGCAGTTTTTTAAGTGACCCATAACCTGGGATACCATGGAGCTTGATCTGGCTAACCTGACTAAACTCACAGTAGCTGAGCTTAGGGTACAGTGTAGGGGAAAGGGTTTACCTGCTGCTAATAGGATTAGGATAGCAGAAATGATTAGGTCCCTTAAGGCTTGCGTGGACTTTGTCGATATCTCAGTGAAGGATGGATTAAAGGTAACCCGTTGAGTACTTATGAGGGGCTATACACTTTAATTCTTAAAGAGTACCTCCTGACTCATTGTGTACAAGAGAAGTTACACCAGTATCTAGTAGACTCTAAGCTGTCTGGTCCCAGGCAACTGGGGGAGACAGCTGATGAGTGGGTGAGAGCCCGGGTTTTCAATCAGCAGCAGTGGGGAGACTCCAAGGATGGGGTTAGGCCCACAAAAGCCTAAGGAGGAGGGAGGTAGTAAGCCCACTAAAGAGACTCCATCCGTACCCCGGAACCCTAAAAAGGAGGAGAGCAGATCCCACCCCCACTCTGATCATCGGAGGAAGGGGGACCCCGGGCTGAAAAAGTACTTGGACAACAGGGTATGCTTTGGCTGTCAGCAGTCAGGTCCCTTCAGGGATGACCCTACCTGTTTCACGAAGGTAGTTAGCACTGTGCCGTCCAGTGTAGCCATAGAGGAGGACTCCTTAGATGAGTAGGTCCTCATAGCACTGTGCTGGGAGACATGTCCAGATGGTAGGCTGGTGAGCCCTGAGGGTGGGAGTCGGCACTTCCACTCCATTCAGGTGAATGGGATCCCGCCATTGGCCTGTGAGACACATGTGTCAGTCACACCCTAGTGAGTGACAGGTTGGTGTCTAAAAACCTATATGAGCCAGGCGAGACAAGATTAGTCCAGGTAGCCACAGGTGAGGTCACAACCAAACCTGTAGCCTTAGTCCCCCTAGAGAGGGCAGGTACCTTTGACTGGTATAAGGTGGTAGTTTGTTCTGACCTCCCCTTAGATTGTATCCTGGGCAATGACCTCCCAAAGGTTGGTCTGACCCTAAGTGGGGCGGTCACCCAGGGCTACCCCCCAAACTAAAGATCCTGGGGAGTCAGTCTCTACAGTTAGGAAACTGGGGTCTCAAAAGAGAAGGAAAAAGAAGAGGAAAGGTGAGCCACTCTTACAGTGAGTTCCAGTGAGCAGAGTCTTCTGTCCCAGTAAGGAAGATACCTAACGTTGGCACCGATGAGGCTTCACCTGACTACAAGTCAGGCGGCTGTCTAACAGCAGGGTGCCGTCCCTGCACTGACAAAAGGGGGAGTGGAATAAGTGTGTCTGCCACAGGACCAATGTTAGGTGCCCTGATGTGGTTTGCAGGTTGCTGGCCTGTTATTTTGACCATGCACATAATGAAAGCCGTATTCTGATGGTCCCAGTGAGTTATTTCTATAAATGTCAGTTTATCTTTGGCTATGCCAACTCTTTGTGCAACCCAGTACCCCCAGGGTCTATTGGGTTGCAAAGTAGCCATTGTAACCCTAACACGCTTATAGCCACGGGCGAATTTGCTAACCTTATGCACTCATCGAAGGGCCTGGCGGCTTAGTGGACTAATGCATCCATTATAGGGGCCTGCATTCGACCTCAGATCACAGGTTTAAATCCCAGTGGGTCCACTCAACCTTTCATCCTTCTGAGGTTGATAAAATGAGTATCAGTGAGTTGGGTAACAATAAACATCTGTTATTCAGCTCTAAGATTCCCTTCTGTGTGAATGTGTGCTTTACAATTGCACGTTATGTTATCGAAGGGCATCCCTTTAGCTAATTGTTATTAGGCCTAAGCGGTGAACTCCGCTCCGTTCGTGCAGTTTGCGGAGGTTTCTGCACTCCGCGATCCGCGGAGCTGGCAGAGTGCAGAAAACTCCGCTTTGTGTAGTGCAGCGCAGTTTTTTCCCCGCTCGCACTTGCGAACGGTAAGTTCGCGAGCACTAGCTGCCACTTGGGTAGAATTTGTACCTGAGCACCAGGAAGACCAGCGCAAATGGCAGTTCGCATTGCACTCCCCCACTTGAGGAACTCCGCAGAGGTTTTTGGGAACTTCGCGGAGTTTCGCGTAGCAAAACTCTGCAAACTACGCCCAGGCCTGATCATTATGCAGTTCTTTTGAGTTGCTTTCAAATTGATTGACTATTTACTTCTCCTTTGAAGGACATAGCAAAGCCTGTTCCTGTTACTACTTCTTCAGAGGTAAATCAGCGCAGGCCTGAGAGATGCCTTAGCAGATAGCACCTTGGCACCCTGTTCTTTGGTGCCTTCATTTTTTTCACTGATTAGATAAAACATAGCAGGTAATTAGCTCCAAGATTACCGATCTGGATTACTTCATGACTATTAGTCCTGGGCTACTTGCCCTGTAACATGTGATGGATTTGCATGCTTCTCTGTTGCCACCACTTCCACGTCTCATGGTCGAGCTAAGAGCAGTTTCTCAATTTGGATAAATTTATTGCTTAATATTCAGTAGCTGAATTGTATACCAACTGTTCCGCTTTACAGACTGTGCTGATCAAGGACAGAAGGAGTTCTTTTTACTTTTACCTTTTACATTTTTATAACAATCATTTTACTACTGCTGCCTGTGATAAGTTTGCTAAATTATTTGCTTTTGTAGAGGAACTCAAGGTCCAGAGGTATGGGAGGGAAGCACAACCAAACTGTATTATATAAGGTGATTTTTACGCCAGGCTAAGGCTCAATACTGTGAGTATGGGGGCATGTCTGTAATGGACCATGCTGCAGACTCGGACCGCGGAGGTGTTGAGCTAGCATCTTATATAGCAGTGCATGATCTTATTAACGTCATCCAGATTTTTGAGAAAGATGATTCCCCGGTGCCAACCTTCAGAGGGCGGGGTTGCACTTCCACTATTTACTATATTTTTTTCCACGCATAATTTGTCCTCGGTCTTCAACAAGAGCTACATCCAAGTAACTGACTGGGCTGACTATAATACCCTAGTGGTAACAGGGTGCTCCGAATGTAAAAGTGGTTTTCCCTGTTAGGCAGATTGTCCGGCCATCTTTTTCTAATGGTGGTTATGTTGTTCCTTGTTGGCACCTGAGCCTTTTCTTGTTTCTCTTACTGCTAACAACCTAGGGACCTTTCTCACCTGTTTATCAGAAGATTTATCTAAGGGGGTACTTCAGGGTTATATCCTGTCCCCACTATTATTTACTTTATACATCATTAGCCTTATCCCTTGTCTAGCTAATGCTTTGGTTGATGTTTGGTTGATGGGGAAGACCCTCATTCCAACATTATTATATGCGAATGATGCAGTTCTTATGGCCCATACACTGAATGCTCTTGAAAAACTTGTAAGGTCCTTTGTATCTTTTATGGGAGAATTGCAGCTAGTCACCAACTTCAGCAAGCCTCATGTTATGACTTGTGGCCCAGGCAAAATTAAAATTTTTAATTTACCCTTTGGTGGCAATTTATTAAAAGGAGTTAATAGTTTCCCATACCTAGGTATATGTTTCAACTCTTTAGGCACTTGGCATACTCAAGTTCGGAGCGCTTGTCTGAAGATGTCCGAATCTGCAGGAGCAATACTTGACCTTCCGCAGTCCCAAGACTGCACTACTATGCTGCCTCTACTCTCTGTCTATAAAGCTAAGTGTCTTCCAGCTGCTTTATATTGGGCTGGAATGTGGGGCTGCTTTAATCCATCATTGCTCCAGCTTGAGGAAAAAATTGAGTCTGCAAGAGGCTCCTTTCAGCCACACAAGCCTGCTCACACTATATTATGCACACAGAGTTATCACTGCAGTATGTTTCGGGTCTAGTGTGTCTAGCACCCTTGATGCTTTGGGTGTCTATTTGGTCTCTCAGGAGAAAGGCCTGAACAGGGAGAGTATTAACCCCTTCCATGTGTCGGACGAGCGGGAGCTGTCCGACGCATAAGTTCTCATATGCGTCGGACGGCTTCCGCGCGTCCGACGCCATTGCTGAACAAATCCCTCTGGTGCAGGCACTAGAGGGATTTCTTTTACTTCCCCAAAGCCTCGGGAGCTGGGGAAGAGATTTCCCAGCTCCGGAGGCCCCCCCGCGCTGACGTCATTTCACAGAAACCGAAACTGAAATGAGCCTTTAGGCTCATTTCAGTTTCACTTTCTACGTGCTCAGGGGGCTATCTCAGCCCCCTGAGCACGTACAAAGATGGGAGAGGTATCATTGGAAAGGGGAGAACCTCCCCTTTCCAATGGTAGCACTCCCCAGTGGATCCCTGCTTGGGGATCACCCCAGGAGGGTGATCCCAAAGCAGGGATCCACCCACTAGACACCAGGGAGGGGGGAGCGGCCCCTTGGGCAAGGGCCTTCGCTCCCCCCATATAAAATGGGCAAAATTCAGTCTTTCTGACCCCCTGGGGGGCAGAAAGCCCACTAAATGCCAGGGATTTTTTTTTGCGCAATTGTTTATAGGGTAGGGGCTGCCCAAAACAGGCATTCCAATGCCCCCACCCCCTGCCGCAATAACAGCCTTTCTGCCCCCCCGGGGGGGCACAAAGCCCACTAAACGCCAGGGATTTTCTTTGCGCAATTGTTTTTAGGGTGGGGGCTGCCCAAAACGGGCATTCCAATGCCCCCACCCCTCCCCGCACAATAACAGCCTTTCTGCCCCTCCTGGGGGGAAGATGGGGGCAGTAGCCCCCAATCTGCCTCCCCGATTTTTTTTGTTTAATTTAATTAGGGTGGGGGCTGCCCAAAACAGGCATACCAATGCACCCACCCCCGCCACAATTACAGCCTTTCTGCCCCCCTGGGGGGGGGGGGCAAAAAGCCCACTAGACACCAGGGATTTTTTGGGGGGCAATTTGAATTAGGGTGGGGGCTGCCCAAAATGGGAATGCCAATGCCCCCACCCCTGCAATAATTACAGTCTTTCTGCCCCCCCTGGGGAGCAGATGGGGGCAGTAGCCCCCAATCTGCCCCCCTGGGGGGGGCAGAAAGCCCACTAGAAACCATGGCTTTTTTTGGGCAATTTTAATTAGAGTGGGGGCTGCCCAAAACAGGCATGCCAATGCCCCCACCCCGCCAAAACTACAGCCTTTCTGCCCCCCTGGGGGGGCAAAAAGCCCACTAGATGCCAGGGATTTTTTTGCCAATTTGAATCAGGGGTGGGGGCTGCCCAAAACGGGCATGCCAATGCCCCCACCCCTGCCCACAAAAATTCCAGTCTTTCTGCCCCCCGGGGGGGGGGCAGAAAGCCCACTAGGCGCCAGTGATTACGCTGGCTTCTTTTATGCGTTGGGGTGGGGGCTGCCCAGAATGGGCATACCAATGCCCCCACCCCCACAAAAAATAGCCAAAGTCTTTCTGCCCCCCATTGGAGGCACATCGGGGCAAACCCCCCACCCCCAATTCCCCCCCAGGGCGGCAGAAAGCCCACTAGGCACCGACTTTTTTTTAGCAATGTGCCTACATGTCGATTTTGGGCCCTAGCGTAGCTGGCACATAGGGAAACCTAGCAAACCTGTACATTTTTTTAAATTAGACACCAAGGGGAATCCAGGATGGGGTGACTTGTCTGGCTCTCACCAGGTTCTGTTACCCAGAATCCCTTGCAAACCTCAAACTTTGTAAAAAAAACAACACATTTTCCTCATATTTATGTGATGGAAAGTTATGGAATCTGCATGGATCCACAAAATTCCACCAACCCCGCATTCCCCAAAGTCTTCTGAGAAAAATGGTACCTCACTTGTGTGGGTAGGCCTAGTGCCCGCGACAGGAAACGGGCCAAAACGCAACGTGGACACACCACATTTTCACAGTGAAAACTGACCCTTTTTCTGCAAAGTGCCTAGTTGTACGTTTTGAACCCTAGCACTGCCGGCACCTAGGGAAACCTAGCAAACCTATACATTTTTGAAAACTAGACACCCAGGGGAATACAGGATGGGGTGACTTGTCTGGCTCTCACCAACTTCTGTTACCCAGAATCCCTTGAAAACCTTAAAAATTTGTAAAAAAAAACCCCACATGTTCCTCACATTTCTGTGGTGGAAAGTTCTGGAATCCGCGTGGATCCACAAAATTCCACCCACCCCGCATTCCCCAAAGTCTTCCGAGAAAAATGTTACCTCACTTGTGTGGGTGGGTCAAGTACCCGCAACCGGCAAGGGCCCAAAACCGATTGAGGTGACATCAAAATTACCTATCACAAAACAACCTGGTTTTGCAAGGGGGGGTCCCATGAGTTTTTGGTCCCGGGGTCAGTGGCCATCTAGAGAAACCTACCAAACCCACAAATTTCTGAAAACTAGACACCCGGGGGAGTCCAGCAAGGTATGGCTTGCGTGGGTCCCCCAACATTTCCCTACCCAGAATCCCCTGCAAACCTCAAATTTTGTTGAAAAAATGTCTCACATTTCTGTGTGCAAAAGTTGTAGGATCACTGGGCTGACACAAATTTCCTACTACCCAGCGTTCCTCCAGGTCTCCCGATAAAAATGCTACCTCACATGTGTGGGTATGCATAGTGGCTGCAACAGGAAATGGCCCAAATCGTACTGTGGGGACTTCAAAATTACCTGTAACAAAACTACCTGGTTTTGGGGGGGCCTGGTTTTTTGGCCCCGGGCTCGCCGCCATCTAGGGAAACCTACCAAACCCACACATTTCTGAAAACTAGACACCCGGGGGAGTCCAACGAGGTATGGCTTGCGTGGATCCCCCAACGTTTCCCTACCCAGAATCACCTGCAAGCCTCAAATTTAGCTGAACAAAACACATTTTCCACATATTTTTGCGTGGAATCACCGTGCCGTCACAAATGTCCTACCCCACAGAATTCTCCTTGGTGTCCTGAGTAAAATGATACCTCACTTGTGTGGGTGTCCAATGCAGAATTGGTGAAACACGCATTTTTTTTAAAAATGTAGCGCTTAGAATTGTTGGAGCTATACCCTAAAACCCTATGTTTTGGCCTCTTCCTGGTCACAGGCCCTTGCCCTACCCACACAAGTGAGGTATCATTTTACTCGGGAGACTGAGAGGAATGCTGTGGGGTAGGATATTTGTGCCGGCACGGTGATTCCACCCAAAAATATGTGGAAAATGTGTTTTTTTCAGCTAAATTTGAGGTTTGCAGGGCATTCTGGGTAGGGAAAAATTGGGGGATCCAAGCAAGCCATACCTCGCTGGACTCCCCCGGGTGTCTAGTATCAGAAATGTGTGGGTTTGATAGGTTTCCCTAGATGGCCGCCGAGCCCGGGGCCAAAAACTCATGGGACCCGACTTGAAAAACCAGGTTTTTTGTGATAGGTAATTTTGATATCACCTCAAAAGGTTTTGGGCCCTTGCCTGTCGCGGGTATTTGACCCACCCACGCGAGTGAGGTACCATTTTTATCTGAAGACTTGGGGGAACGCTGGGTGGTAGGAAATTTGTGGATCCACGCAGATTCCAGAACTTTCCCACACATAAATTTAAGAAAAAAGTGATTTTTTCAGCTAAATTTGAGGTTTGCAGGGGATTCTGGGTAGGGAAATGTTGGGGGACCCACGCAAGCCATACCTAGCTGGACTCCCCCAGGTGTATAGTTTTCAGAAATGTGTGGGTTTGGTAGGTTTCCCTAGATGGCCACTGATCCTGAGGCCAAAAACTCATGGGACCGCCCTTGCAAAACCAGGTTGTTTTGTGATAGGTAATTTTGATGTCGCCTCAATTGGTTTTGGGCCCTTGCCTGCCGCGGGTACTTGACCCACCCACACAAGTGAGGTACTATTTTTCTCGGAAGGCTTTGGGGAATGCGGGGTGGGTGGAATTTTGTGGATCCACACAGAGTCCAGAACTTTCCACCACAGAAATGTGAGGAAAATGTGTTTTTTTAACACATTTTGAGGTTTTCAAGGGATTCTGGGTAACAGAACCTGGTGAGAGCCAGACAAGTCACCCCATCCTGGATTCCCCTGGGTGTATAGTTTTCAAAAAGTATAGGTTTGCTAGGTTTCCCTAGGTGCCAGCAAAGTTAGGGTTCAAAATCTACAGCTAGGCACTTTGCAAAAAAAGAGTCCGTTTTCACTGTGAAAATGTGGTGTGTCCATGTTGCATTTTGGGCCATTTCCTGTCGCGGGCACTAGACCTACCCACACAAGTGAGGTACCATTTTTCTCGAAAGACTTTGAGGAACGCGGGATGGGTAGAATTTTGTGGATCCACGCAGATTCCAGAACTTTCCACCACAGAAATGTGAGGAAAATGTTTTTTTTTTTACAAATTTGGAGGTTTGCAAGGGATTCTGGGTAACAGAAGCTGGTGGGAGCCAGACAAGTCACCCCATCCTGGATTCCCATGGGTGTCTAGTTTTCAAAAATGTATAGGTTTGATCGGTTTCCCTAGGTGCCGGCAGAGCTAGGGTTCAAAATCTACAGCTAGGCACTTTGCAAAAAAGGGTCCGTTTTCATTGTGAAAATGTGGTGTGTCCAGGTTGCGTTTTGGCCCGTTTGCTGTCGCGGGCACTATGCCTACCCACACAAGTGAGGTACCATTTTTCTCGGAAGACTTTGGGGAACACGTGGTGGGTGGAATTTTGTGGATCTACGCATATTCCAGAACTTTCCACCACTGAAATGTGAGGAAAATGTGTTTTCTTGGACACATTTTAAGGTTTGCAAGGGATTCTGGGTAACAGAACCTGGTGAGAGCCAGACAAGTCACCCCATCCTGGATTTCCCTGGGTGTCTAGTTTTCAAAAATGTATAGGTTTGCTAGGTTTCCCTAGGTGCCGGCAGAGTTAGGGTTCAAAAACTACAGCTAGGCACTTTGCAAAAAAAGGGTCATTTTTCACTGTAAAAATAAAGTGTGTCCACGTTGCGTTTTGAGCCATTTCCTGTTGCGGGCACTAGGCCTACCCACACAAGTGAGGTACAATTTTTCTCAGAAGACTTTGGGGAATGCGGGGTGGGTGGAATTTTGAGGATCCACGCAGATTCCATAACTTTTCACCACAGAAATGTGAGGAAAATGTGTTTTCTTTTTCAAATATGTAGGTTTGCAAGGGATTCTGGGTAACAGAACCTAGTGAGAGCTAGTCCAGTCACCCCATCCTGGATTCCTCTGGGTGTCTAGTTTTCAAAAATGTATATGTTTGCTAGGTTTCCCTAGGTGCCTGCAGAGTTAGGGTTCAAAATCTACAGCTAGGCACTTTGCAAAAAAAGGGTCCGTTTTCACTGTGAAAATGTGGTGTGTCCACGTTTCGTTTTGGGCCGTTTCCTGTCGCGGGCACTAGACCTACCCACACAAGTGAGGTACCATTTTTCTCGGAAGACTTTGGGGAACGCGGGATGGGTAGAATTTTGTGGATCCACGCAGATTCCAGAACTTTCCACCACAGAAATATGAGGAAAATGTGGTTTTTTTTTTACAAATTTTGAGGTTTGCATGGGATTCTGGGTAACAGAAGCTGGTGAGAGCCAGACAAGTCACCCCATCCTGGATTCCCCTGGGTGTCTTGTTTTAAAAAATGTATAGGTTTGCTAGGTTTCCCTAGGTGCCGGCAGAGCTAGGGTTCAAAATCTACAGCTAGGTACTTTGCAAAAAAAGGGTCAGTTTTCACCGTGAAAATGCGGTGTGTCCACATTGCGTTTTGGGCCGTTTCCTGTCGCGGGCACTAGGCCTTCTCACACAAGTGAGGTACCATTTTTCTCGGAAGACTTTGGGGAACGCGGGGTGGGTGGCCTTTTGTGGATCCACGCAGATTCCAGAACTTTCCAACACAGAAATTTTAGGAAAATGTGTTTTTTTTTACAAATGTTTAGGTTTGCAAGGGATTCTGGGTAATAGAACCTGGTGAGAGCCAGTCAAGACACCCCATCCTGGATTCCCCTGGGTGTCTAGTTTTCAAAAATGTATAGTTTTGCTAGGTTTCCCTAGGTGTCGGCAGAGCTAGGGTTCAAAATCTACAGCTAGGCACTTTGCAAAAAAAGGGTCATTTTTCACTGTAAAAATAAAGTGTGTCCACGTTGCGTTTTGAGCCATTTCTTATCGCGGGCACGAGGCCTACCCACACAAGTGAGGTACCATTTTTATAGGGAGACTTAGGGTAACACAGAATTGTAGAGCAACTGTTATTACCTATTGACTTTTGATGCATTTCTGCCTTCCAAATGAAAGACAATGTGTAAAAAAGAAGTCATTTTGAAAAATGACCTATAATTCTCATGCTAGTATGGGTATTCACAATTTCGGAAATGTGCAAATATCTACTGTTTCTAAACTCTATATTTTATTCCAATTTCATAAATACATAGGTGTCTCTCATACCGTTTTTCCATGTATATATTTTCCCAAATTAATTGCTATATACCGGGTATATAATAAAAAAACATTGCAAGATCAATCAATCAAGCATTTGTATAGCGCACTACTCACCCGGGGGGTCTCAAGGCGCTGGGGGGAGGGGGTCCGCTACTGCTCGAACAGCCAGGTCTTGAGCTGTTTCCTGAAGGCGAGGTGGTCTTGGGTCAGGCGGAGGTGGGTCGGAAGGGAGTTCCAGGTCTTGGCGGCCAGGTAGGAGAAGGACCTTCCTCCTGTGGTGGCTCTTCGGATGCGGGGGACGACGGCGAGGGCGTGGCTGGACGATCGAAGCTGGCGTTTGGGAGCGTAGAAATTGAGGCGGCTGTTGAGGTATCCTGGGCCATGGTTGTGTAGGGCTTTGTGTGCGTGGGTGAGGAGCCGGAAGGTGATTCTCTTGTTGACTGGGAGCCAGTGCAGGTCTCTCAGGTGTCCGGGAGATGTGGCTTCGGCGGGGGATGTCCAGGATGAGTCGTGCTGAGGTGTTCTGGATCCGCTGGAGTCTCCTCTGGAGTTTGGCGGTGGTTCCGGCATAGAGGGAGATGCCGTAGTCCAGACGGCTGGTGACGAGGGCCTGGGTGACCGTCTTCCTGGTCTCGGTGGGGATCCACCGGAAGATCTTACGAAGCATGCGCAGGATGTTGAAGCACGACGAGGAGACAGCGTTGACTTGCCTGGTCATGGAGAGGGAGGAGTCCAGGATGAAGCCCAGGTTGCGTGCGTGGTCTGTTGGTTTGGGTGCGCTGCCCAGGGCGGGGGGCCACCAGGAGTTGTCCCAGGCGGAGGGTGAGGATCCCAGGATGAGGACTTCCGTCTTGTCCGAGTTCAGTTTCAGGCGGCTGTTCGACATCCATTTGGCTACGTCTGTCATCCCTTCGTGCAGGTTGGCTCTGGCGGTGGTGGGGTCGTTGGTGAGGGAGAGGATCAGCTGGGTGTCGTCGGCGTAGGAGATGATGTTGAGGTTGTGCTGGCGTGCGATGGCTGCGAGGGGGCTCATGTATACGTTGAAGAGTGTTGGGCTGAGCGAGGAGCCTTGAGGGACGCCGCAGATGACTTCGGTGGCCTCTGATCTGAACGGGGGAGGCGGACTCTCTGTGTCCTTCCGGCGAGGAAGGAGATGATCCACTCCAGTGCCTTCTCCTGGATTCCGACGTTGTTGAGGCGCTGTACTAGGGTACGGTGGCAGACAGTGTCGAAGGCTGCGGAGAGGTCCAGGAGGATGAGGGCCGCTGTTTCTCCGTTGTCGAGTAGGGCTCGGATGTCATCGGTAGCTGCGATCAGGGCGGTCTCGGTGCTGTGGTTGGCCCGGAAGCCGGACTGCGAGGGGTCGAGGGACCCGTTCGTCTCGAGGAAGGCGGCCAGTTGCTTGTTGACGGTCTTCTCGATGACTTTTGCCGGAAACGGGAGTAGCGAGATGGGGCGGTAGTTCTTGAGGTCGGTGGGGTCGGCTGATGGTTTCTTGAGTAGAGCACTGAGTTCGGCGTGCTTCCAGCTCTCCGGGAAGGTGGCGATGTCGAAGGAGGTGTTGATGATGTCCCGCAGGTGGGGTGCGATGACAGCGTCGGCCTTGTTGAAGACGTGGTGAGGGCAGGGGTCTGTCGGAGATCCGGAGTGGATGGAGTTCATCGTGCGGATAGTGTCTTCGGTGCTGATCGGGGCCCAGGCGCGGAGGGTGGTGGTGGGGGGCGGTGGTTCGGTCGCGGCGTGCGTCGGTTGACACTGCTCAGTTATTGGCTCTGGGTTCGTCGGGTTCTTGGTGAGCCTACAAGTCCTATATATCCCCACAACCAGAAAGGTCCAGCAGATGTAACGGTATATTGCTTTCAAACAGCTGTCATAATTAGAAGAACTTACAGGTGAAAATGTTGACACAAATGGCTGTTTTTTTCAACTAATTTTCAATTTTTCCTGTATTCTATGGTTAGTTTCTATAAAGAAACCTTAAAGGATCTACACAAATGACCCCTTGCTGAATTCAGAAGTTTGTCTACTTTTCTAAAATGTATAGCTTTCCAGGATCCATTATTGCTTTCATGCCCATTTCTACCATTAACTGGAAAGAGGTTGAAAGCACAAAAAATAGCAAAAATTGGCTATGTCACAGAAAATTGCCCAAACTGTGTAAAACATTTTGGTTTTCTGACAAAAGTCTTCTTGTCCCTGAAATCTGGGAAGATGGTTATTTCAGCACCACAACCCCTTTTTGATACCATTTGCAGGGAAAAAACCAGATGCTTTCATCTGTAGCCCTTTTTTCCCATTTAAAAAAAAAAAAATTTGGGCTAATTTCTGGGTCCCCTCCAGGGGAATCCACAAATCCTGGGTACCTTTAGAATCCCCATGATGTTGGAAAAAAAGGACACAAATTTGGCATGGATACCTTATGTGGTCAAAAAGTTACAGGGGCCTAAGCGTTACAGGGGCCTAAGCGCAAACTACCCCAAATAGCCAAAAAAAGGCTTAGCACAGGGGGGGGGGGGGAAAGCCTAGCAGCAAAGGGGTTAAGGAATGTCAGGCCTGTAAGAATGGATTTAGGCTTCAGTGGCTTGCTTATCTGAGGATTCCTTTTGTAAGACTGGCCTTCTGCATTTTTTTGATATTCCAGAGCAATAAACACATTTTCAAGCTTACTTTTTTAGAGTTTAGCAGGACAGAGAGGTTAAGGGACTAATTACTAAAGCCCTCTGTTAAGGATTATATTCAAGTTAGGGGAATTAGCCCTACTACCTTGTATTTAGATCTCCCTTCAACTCGGTGGAAAAGGTCCCTTTTAGTCCACTTTAGGGCTGGAACTGTTTGGCGATTACTAAGCTTTCTGCTTGGGACTGAACTATTTAGCAACAACCCACAGGTTTACCCATGTGATGATGTGTCTTTCTAGCCCTTACTTTATGTTTTTTTGTACATTTTTTAGGATGTCTTTTGGTCTATTTTTGAAATCTTTTTTCAAGGCATTTACCTTTCAGGCAAAGTAGAATTTCAATGCCTTATTTACAACTTTTAGATAATGCAGAGGTGTGCTTTAGAGTGAGTCCCTTTTAAAAGGCGGCGGTTGAAGCACGTAATTCTAAGGAAGCATAACTGCCTTTTAGTTTTGTGTTTTTATATTCTATGACTGTTTAGTCAGATGGTCTCTTAGAGACATTTGATGGGTTCTGTTGTTTTTTTAATGTAATTGCTATCTATTATATGTTTTCCACATTTTAAAACTGCACATTGTGCATATATTTTATCATGCTCCCTGGAATGTTGTTTTATTGTTTCATGTATGATGTATTTTGTAAATGCACTTTTATGATTTTTCTTAAAATCGAATAAAGTTTTAGAAACAAACTGAAACTCATAGGATCCATACAGTCCCCGATAATTTTTTTTATCTCTCTCACATACACACACACTCGCACACAACACTCGCACACACACACAAAGAATTGCATAGAGTCACATCCAAATAAGAGTGGTCTAGCTGGTGGGTTCTGCATATTTGTATGTACTTTTATTGGCATGTTTGGCAGGTATTTTTAGATGTTTCTTATTCAAAAACTCGTATTAATTTTTACTGAGATATCCCATTACCAATCCTTCTTTTGTCAACTGATTGTTACTGATCTCAGAGGTTGGGGTCCCCTTTGAGTTTCTTGCAATGTCCAACTATTGACAATTGCACAAAGATGTCGGCTAGATAGTCAGCATTATCTATCAGATAAGGTTCCACTGATAGAGCTTGTTGGACCTGGCCATGTCTGCTGGTTCATCCCCAAACCTTTTACTTTCACACCTCTTGTTTGGTGATTTTATTTTTGTTGGCTTTAGGACTCTGTGCACTTTATCACAGGTTATGCATGTTTACCAGGCTGGGAAAACTTGGTCAAAGTGGCCTACACTTGATTGGTTCATTTAATTTACTTGTAAATCCCCAGAAAATGGTACAATATGTACCCGGGGCCTGTAAATGAACTGCTGCTAGTGGGCATGCAGCACCCATTGTGCGACCCACTAAAGAAGCCTTTTCAAACATGTCTCAGGCTGCCACTGCAGCCTGTGTGTGCAGCTTTAAACTGCCATTTCGACCTGGCAAAATAAACTTTTGCCAGGCCTAAACCTTCCTTTTTAATACTTATAGGTCACCCCCACGTTCGGCCTTGAAGCCTCATCAGGCAGGGTGCATTGCATTTACCAAGTAGGACATGTATGGTTACGTTGAACAAGTCCTGGCACTGAATACCGCCTAAAATTCAGTTTTCACTGTTATAAGGCCTATCTCTCCCACTGACTAGCC
Organism: Calotriton arnoldi; assembly: GCA_963921515.1. Lineage (NCBI taxonomy): Eukaryota > Metazoa > Chordata > Amphibia > Caudata > Salamandridae > Calotriton > Calotriton arnoldi. The sequence continues at coordinate 988,702 of CAWUFW010007281.1, forward strand.
TTGGTTATCTTATTGCATTTTGTATGTGTTATCTTTATATCCGCAGAAGATACGGATGTACTATTTATACCCAAATGAATTGGAATTAAAAATTCTCTTTAAGTTGAATTTTAAGTTAGAGTTGTGAAAATACCACTTTTAGAAAGTTGGCCTTTTCTTGTCCCAACCAATGGTGCCCCTCTGCCAGTATCCTGGGTCATGACTGTGAATGGCTCTGCTGTTGGGGTTTTTGTATTTCTTACAGACAGTAACAGAAAGGGGGATGAGGTGTGGACAGGATGGGCCATCCTGGCAGGATGACTGGGAAGGGGCCATACCCAGTTCCACTTACACTGTAGAGGGATTTTACTCCTGCACATACAAAGAAACCTAATACTAGGTCTGACCTGCCTTGTGTAACCCCCAGACAGTTTAGAGCCTTGACAGGGGAAGGAGAAGAACATTCCAGAACCAGATGTGGGGGTAGGACAGGGAGCCCCCCCACACAAAGGCTGGCACCAGGTATAAATATTGGAGCCTTTCAATAAACCACTCCTGGCCCTGTTTAAGCTGCAGAATAAGGTCTACCCTGATTCCAGAGGACAGCCTTCGTGCCTGATGGATTGCCCTGCTGTCTGAGCAGAAAGTGTTGCGGGTATTCTGCACCTACACAGAACTATGCACAGGAAAACAGGACCTTGGTGTATAGGGGTGTACCAACCTATCACCTTAGTACCCAAAATCCCAAAACCGACTAGCTATAGTGTCTCATTCGTTCTCCTCCAAAAATCACGAAGCTACAAATGATTAGACAACCCAGAACACAACACTTCCGACTCTCTCAGGAATCGCGGTAGCAAGACATACCCTATTGCTAGCTCACTCGTACTTGTCCACAATAAGAATTGGCAGAGTCACTGTAATAGTTCAAAATATTTATTTTAACTATCGTGCTCTACAATACAGTATACAAGCCACTACCAGCAGCAAAATACATAAACTCAGAACAATTAGCATTGTTACATTTCCATAGAATACAAAAGGGGAAGTCATTTTTATAAAGACTGTGGAAAAAGGACTATAAGGCCTAACCACCCTCCCCATGACTGGAAGAAGTTTATTTATATAAAGGAAGATCTCTGGGCTTTGACAGCAGACCCTATACCTTAAAGCCTGGATGTAAGGTTTACATCATAGGAACAGCGTAGCTCTTCTCCATGGAAAGGCTTTCTCCAAGTGTGTGTTAAAATAACATGCATCCCCTTAATATCAAAGCACGAGTCTCCAGCATTGCAGCTGTGTTTAACATGTTATGTCTAGGTGCTAGGGACTGACCAGAACAGAATAACAAGGGGCATTCTTTATCGACCTTGTACAAGGTGTTCAGACTAAACTCCAAAAATGCAGCAGAGAACGTGAAAAGCAGACAGTACTCATGTGAAAGGCATAAACAGAGTCTTGCAAAAATAAAGTCATGTGGTAACGTGCGCAAAAGCAGCATCATGGCAGCAAAGCTCATGCTAACTTAGCAATGTCGACAATGTCCCTGAGGGCCATATAATATCCTCCCCCTGGTAAGGTCATAGGACATAGACAAACGACTAAAACAGAGTTCAAAAGCCAAGCAGAGTTCAAAGCGTTGTTAAAAAAAACAAATTGGGAAAAAATATGTATATAATTTTTTTTTAATATGTTCGTTGAGACTATTGGCAAAGTGTGTTCTCCGGGATAATGCTATTATGGAGGAGGTGGTCAATCCATCAAAGTACGTGAACTCAAGTATGCAATTCCCTCCAAAAGATCATCCCTGTCGTTAGTAGAAAAAAGGGATGCCATCCAATCAAGTAGGTCGAAGGAACAAACATGCTCCTCGTAATCTGATACTTCTAAAAGCATAACTGGACAACTTGCGTGATATTCGATGAAGCTCTGATGCAGGAGGTTCTGTGCAGCTGCACAGATATCCCATTCAGCCAACACTCTAAGTGCTGCAGAAGGTGCCATTCGGCCATCCCCAGAACAAGCCTGGTCATGAGCCTCTAAGGGACCCATTAACTGGTTAAAATCCGGGACTGGACATGACGTATTGGAGAGGCATAAATCCATAGCCCAATAGAAGGCGCACAGTCGACAGTAGAACACTGGTTGCACGCAAGTAAAGTAGGCAAAGCGAAAAGTTAATCCATAACTCACGCCAAGTGTTGCTAATGGCAAGCATCCAAAAACCTGTTGCATTTGATCACGGTACAGCTGCAATTGGCCTGGTTTGTGCATTGCCACAAGATGAGCAGCCATTGCGCAACAGGAACAGAAGGAGCAGGATTCCACCAGCTAACGCTAGTAATAAAGGGAATCCTCTGAAGACGTTATGCACGCCGTGCAATTTAACATGTTTACAAACCAGGGAATGTCCTACTATGGAATCGCAGTCCTCCCGGTAGAAAAACTTCCTTATCCTCCCGCTGACATCTGTAAGTGAAAGGCAGGGACCATAATTCGTGGAGAAATGCACTACCCAGTGGTTCAAAGTGGCCAATTGGAAAATGTTGCATGCATGACTTAAATTGAAACAGTGAAGAAGGGAGAGATATAACCCCGTGAATTAACCAAACAGCAGAATCAGTTTCTGCTACAGAAAATGGCAAGGGCTCTAATTGTTCAATATGCAACAGTGTATATGCAGCATCTTTCTGCTGTTTATCAGTCAGATTAAACGGTAGAAACAAAGCAGAAGCATTCAAATAATCCCAAGGGACTTTTCCCATTTTGAGAGTTTGCAACGTCCAAGCAAACTGCATAACAGATCTTAATTGATTTTGACCATGATACAACACAGATACATCACTCTGAACAATATCAATAACAGAAGAAACAATATTATCCAATGTATAAATGCGTGATGAAAGTGTATTGATGCTATTGTCGACCACGGCAAGGACTTTTTCTAAATTTTCTTGATCAATTTGGCGCAGACAAAGAGCTGCCTCAATCTGCGAAAGTTTCCAAATTTCGTTGTAAGCGGCATAAATAACTCTCTTGGATCTATGTTTCCTAGGTCCTAAGATGAAATCAGCCAAATTGATGTCATTCGACAAGAGTGTTAGGTGTTGTTTCACTGATGCCAAGGTGGAATGTTCCAACCATTGTTGGCATAGTTTACCCACCGAGTATGTGATGACCGAATGTGTAAGTGGATAACGAGGATCCGGTCTAGTCTGTGTGAAACCATGTGTTACATTATTATAACGCAATTGACATGCATTTGAATTTGTTTGCCACACCAACCACACCACACCAACCACCCAGATGAATCGATTTCAGAGACGTTGAAGGTCTCATTTCGAAACAATGCCGGTAACGCATTGATAGTATAATTTGTTTGAGTACGCCAATTATCGTATATCGTATAAGGACGGAATAGACGGTATATTTAAATTTTTCACAGTGGCCAAGCCGAAACAAGTGGTTTGGTACACCGTGTCATTTAAAAATAAAATTTGAGTTTGGATCAGGCAGGCACGATGTAATGCTTCAGTTCCCTGAACCTGCCATTGTTTAGTGCCCCAGATCGATTTTAACTCGATGGTCTCTTTCCAGTGATCATAACCCATTGTGGCCAATTTAGCACTGAAAGAGTTGGAGTAAATAAATTTAGTGTGCGTCAATATAAATTTAGATTGAGATGACAATTGTAGTTTAAAATAATAGGACTCCGGATTAGATGTGTCATAATCTGTATAATATGTGAACTTATCCCTACGAGTTTTAGAACTCCCCTGTACAGGAGTAGGACAATGTTCCCATTGAGTGTAATTAAAATGTGGTCTTAACGTGTCTGTTTTATGCAAAAAATTATGCCCATAATATTGATAACAAAAGAGATCAGCATAATTGGCAGAATTTAAATACAAGTCTTCAGCATCAAATGCAGCATAATATTTTAAATCGGAAAAACAGTAAATGTACTGCTTGCAGATCCCAATCGTCAGAATGTATGTCCCGTGTTACCACATCTCCTAAAGAGACGCGAAACACGTATGGCACCCTGAGCGCTTCGGTCGGGCCGTGAATTTCAAAAGTACTTTGTCCCAAACGATGCCATCTGCAACCGGGAATGCTGAAATGTTCACAAGTGTCTGATCACGTTTCATGATATGGGATGATATGTGAGGGGCCAGAATTCCATCGACCAAGTTCACAGCAGAGCGCTCTGGCAAATAGTGACCATTGGTGAGTAAAAAGAACACTGTCACAAATCCAATTGACATGAAGAGGAAAATCAGGATAAGCACCAACCAAATGTAGGTCCATGGAAGGACCAGGTAAGACTTTTTGAACCAAGAGAAGAAAACACTCAATTTAGTCGGTGGGACAGCCAAACTGGAAGTCGAGGAGGAAGAGTCAGAAGAGAAGCTGGCATGATCTCCAAAGTAACCTCTCGTCATTCTATTAATCAGAGGTGGTAGTGCTGGGTCAGCTTGATGTTGTTGATTACTGCTCAGTACCCCACTAATGGACTCATCTGTAGGATAAGTGTACTCGACTTCATATTTGAGGATAGAGGCAGGACGGGAGAAAGATCAATAGCAGTGTCCACCACTTTCCCAGCCACACGAGCATCAGTGGAAGAGGATGATGTTAGCGGATTCAATGAAATTGCATTGCACGAAACAGCAGCTGTGACACTATTCAGAATCGGCCAGACGGTGTAACTTGACATTGTCCACTGAGATGTATCTGTTGTCTTTGCGACCAGGTAAAGGTGGTAAAATGACTGTACGAGTACCCTTCAATCCAAGTAGTGGAACTGGTGCACGATATGAGGGACCAAATTCTTTTTTGTTCTCTAGCTTTTCTCGTACCAGATCTCCAATCTTAGGAAGCCAGCCGGCAACTGGAATCAGCAGTGCTGCATCATTGGAAGAGGGTAAATGTTCAGTTGCGTAGCTGTCACGGGTCTTTTGGAGATCCTGTAACACAGTAGAATTATTATCTACGTCAAAGGTTGCGGCAGCCGCCACAATGTCTAGACCATCAAGGTCTGGCACAAACATTTTAATGCCAAAGAACATTTCGTATGGGGTCCGCCCACCCAGAGATCACCTAGGGAGATTATTAAGTGCACGTTGAACACCATACAAATGGGCCAGCCAGTTCCTGCCAGTACCTAAGACTCTAGCTGTAAAGGATTGCTTTAAGTCACGATTCATTCGCCCAACAATTGAATTGCCCTCAGGCCTGTATAGAGACAAAAACTGCACCAGTACCCCCATCGACTTCCTCGCATCCTTGTATGCCTTAGAGGCGAACGCTGGACCTTGGTCCGAATGGAAGGTACCACAGGCAAACATCCCGACAAAGACACACAAATCCCTGATGACATTTCGAGCGTCAGCACTGCGTTGTGGCCAAACCCAAAGGAATCTAGTGTACGAATCAACTGCAACAAATATATATTTATACGCAGTATCAGAAGAGAATGGACTGCAGTGATCAAGATAAACACAGCCAAATGGGTGATTAGAAATACATAGCTGTGTTTGAGGTGGGCGTGTGACCGTAGATGATTTAATTTGTTGATAAATGTCACAAGACAGTACATAATTACGGGTCTGTTTATATAAACCGTGCCACCAATAATGTTGCTGTAAAATCGAGACTGTCGCTGACACCCCAACATGAGCAGAAGCCATGCCCTCATGTGTGGCTTTGATCAAAGCAAGTCTGCGGTCCAGGTTGGGAATCAGCTGATCCCCAAGCGAAGGAATCTTAGCATAAGGAACCTGTTCGGGAGTTATATGATAAGAGTATTTAGAGGAGAAACTCTGAGGATAAACAGTTCCCTCCCTCGTTGCAGCTACCGCTGCCAGAATATCATTATCTATTTTAGTCATGGACCTTGTAACTGCTGCTACGGAACACGTGGCTACTGCAGATTTGGCCGCTTCGTCAGCCAAAGAATTACCAAGAACATGTGTTCCCACACGCTGATGGCCAAGAGTATGTATAACATGTGTGAGGGGCAGACGTTGTTTAAGGTCTGCCACTCAAACCCAAAGTGTTTTATGCTTAATTGCGCTGCCCTTAGAGTCTCAATAGTCATTTTGAGACCAAAAGAATAAGTTGTCATTAAAAGACTGAACACAGTAATAAGAATCGCATACAATTAGAGTATTCACATTAGAATCAGCAAACTCGAGAGCAAGAACAAGAGCACGCAGCTCCGCCAATTGTGCCGTACAGTCTCCAAGTGCCTGAGTATGCAATATGGAAGACTTAAACTCTCCATTGACAATTGAGCCAGCAACAATTGCGCAAGCCGCTGAATAAGCGTGTTTGGAGCTGGTGGCCGGTTGAGCCGAGCCATCGGTATAATTGATACATTCGTACTCATGGAAAGGAAGCAACGACAACGGAGGAGGATGAACATGTTCATACTGTAAAAGCTCCTGTGTCTGAAGTGCAGGGTCAAAGATGAACGTGACATCAGAGGATGTCAAAGACGTAGTCCATTGTATCCAACGGGGATGTAGCGCGTTCGAGTTAGGTACACTTGCCTTAGTCACGGCCTCCAAAGCAGGAAAGGGCGTGACCATAAGAATGCGTTTACCTTGCGCCAGTGAGCATTCTTTCAGAACCGCCATCGGAACCGCCGTCTACATTTTTTCAACATTTGAAAAACGCATTTCAGCTGCAGTGTACAAGTGTGATTTGTATGCAATAGGTACTGTGTCTCCCTCATTGAACGTCAAATAAGTGAAACCCACCGTCCCTGGAACGATACGTATCACCAGGTTTGTGGTGTTATCACGCGTCAACAAGTAGTTAGTTGCAAGCATGTCAGATTGCAAAGAATGTAGGATAGCAGTATGTTCCGGAAGCCAGTTGGCAGAAGAATATGTCAGTTGTATCAACGCATAAAGCGGTTTGATACGCTGGGCATAATCGGGAATGTATGTCCTCCCGAAATTCAAAAATCCCAGCAAGGACTAAAGTTTCTTCAGTGTAGAAAGGGGTTGCAATTGTGCAAATTTTTCCAAGAAGTGGGGTGCAAGCCCCTTTCCTTCATTATTGAGCTCATAGCCCAAAAAGAGTACCTCCAAATGTGCGATGTGCGATTTTGCAAAATTGAACTTGTATCCATAGTCGGCAAATGATAAAATGATCCTGTTGACTCAGACAAGATGCGGCATAAGCTCATCGTCCGTCAGATAAATGTCATTAACGTACAAGAATGCATCTGGATCTATGTCGTGTAACAAAGACACAACACGAGCTGCAAATGCCCCGGGGCTATGCTTATACCCCATAGGCAAACGTGTAAATTTTTCCTGATTTCCGACGGCGGTAAATGCTGCCACGTCACGACTCTCAGGTGCGAGAATATGACTGTAGAAACCATTGGAAATGTCCAGTGTAGCTTTGTATTTCTTACGAACAAAATTGTTCACCAGCGCTGAGCTGTGATTGTTTTGCACTGCACATGTGCGACAATGACTATTCAAATTTTGGTAATCCCTTACAATCCGATATGAACCGTCAGGCTTTGATACCGTAAAGAGAGGATTATTCATCGGTGATGTACATGGTTCAATCACTCCTTGATACTCTAACAGTGTTAGAATGTCACAAACGTGAGCCTTAGCTTCAAGTTTGATTGGGTATTGTGGTTGTGGCTGCAGCATAGATCGTAAAGGTATCTCATGAGCCGGTGAGTCAACATCCCAGCCCACCTGATTACAGTACACCGCCGGGGCAAGGGCCAAAGCCCACTCAGCTGCGAAAGCCTTTGCATGCTCCTCTGGGACATAACGTGAAAAACTTGGAAGTATCACGTCCTCCCCTCTAGAAGCGGCTAACACAAATGGTGGAGGCCAATCCGCCTCCTCTAACAAAATGTCATACGAGGAGGTTAGATTCTCCCAGAAAACTGGACGCGGTATATCACCTCCAATTTGGAAAATAATTTCATAGAGTCTGTCTGGGGGGGCAACCCGGGTATCTGCTGTTTCCACTGTAATGAGTGTATCAGTTGCTGTTGCCTCCAGACAGGGACGCAGTGCCTCCCGTATTATGGTAACCTCTGCTGTCGAGCAGAGTCACTGCCCATGTTCAGTCCAGGAGTCGCGTTCTCACCGTCTGAGGCATATCTCGCTGTTAAAGCGGCAACTTTTTTTTCTGATACAGGGGTGGAAAACGAGGCAGTTCCTCTTGTTTGGCTTTAACATCAAACTGTCGAGGTTGATCTCGTCCCTGTTGAGGGGTTGGACCTTTGCCACGATCCTGGCGCTCCCTTCCACCGACTTGAGAGTCCGATGTGTCCTGTAAAGAATGAGGAGAGCGCTGATCAGGGACCTGAAAACTATGAGGAGTCTTAATTTTTGCGTGGTCGCGCAAGTCATAAGTACGCTCAGAAGACTTGGGTGTCGGTGAACCCGCAAGCGAACCCTGCTTCTGCTGTTGCTGCCCCTGTTTCTTATTTTTCCAGTTCTTTTTAGGAAAGAACGGGCGCTCCTCTTTTTCAGACTGGGCTTTCTGTTGTGATTGAGATTGCGTTTGCGCTTGAGTAAAAGGCTTAACTCCCAGACTATTGGGGCCTATGGTTTTATAAGCCTCTGCAATAATTTTTGGTAATTTGCATGGCTTGTCTGCATCTCCGACAGCCTCCAAGCAGTTTGCCACTTGAAAACTAACAGCATCACCCTTGAAATTAGCAAGGATCATGTCAGCAACCACGTCGAACACCCCCACCAGTCTCATTCCCAACTCTACAGCCGCTTCAGCTCCATGTTCAACTTGAACGCGTTTTATCACGGAAGGGAGTACGGTCATGGAGGGAGTCCAGAAACACTTCGAATATACCGCCGCAAACACCTTGCCCCAGGTGTTACAATCAGCTAATTTGGGAATTAAGTCTTTAGGCAAATTTATAGTTAATATCCTGTGTTTCTCCACAGGAGTGGTATTTGGAAAAACAGCCTCCAGTTGTCCAAATTTCTAAGCAAGCCAATAAGGTAACTCATCCTTGTTCTGTGGACGAATGCCCATCACAGAATTAACCATAAGGGGACTGATGGTCACAGCACCAGGACCCGCAGGTTGCGCAGCAACGCCAGGTGGTCCCACCTGGAAGCTGCGCGACATGAACTGTATAACAGCTCTATGCACGGGTATCAAGGAAGTATGTAATACGCGGAGATCTGCAATTGCAGCAGTCAAATAACGTGGGTGTGGGGTATACCCAGCCAAAACGGACCATGTGTCCCCATCTATTGATAAAGGGCCTAAACAGACCGGCATTATTGGGTGAGGAAGGGGGCCATTAAACCATATTTGGTGTTGCCAAGCCGTTAGCGGAACTTCAAGAGCCTTATAAGGCTGATAAACTTGAGGAAGGGCCGTGGCAGTATATTCGTGAAACAAATTATCTGTTCCATCCACCACCGGAAAGGTGACCCAAGAATAAAACACTTTGAAGCGGTAAGCTGCATCCGCTTCTACAACAAAAATGAGCGCAACACCAGCATTGGGGACTCCATTTTGAGTCAAATAAGCTGTGACTGCCGCTCGATTAGGTGGTGTAATATTAACCGCCATAATGAATAACAAAGAACAACAACCTAAAGCGAGGCAGCGCAATAACAGGTTAAAAGTAAAGAGAAGGAACCTTTGAGGGGTTGGACCTTTGCCACGATCCTGGCACTCCCTTCCACCGACTTGAGAGTCCGATGTGTCCTGTAAAGAACGAGGAGAGCGCTGATCAGGGACCTAAAATCTATCAGGAGTCTTAATTTTTGCGCGGTCGCGCAAGTCATAAGTACGCTCAGAAGACTCGGGTGTAGGTGAACCCGCAAGCGAACCCTGCTTCTGCTGTTGCTGCCCCTGTTTCTTATTTTTTCAGTTCTTTTTAGGAAAGAACGGGCGCCCCTCTTTGTCAGACTGGGCTTTCTGTTGTGATTGAGATTGCGTTTGCGCTTGAGTAAAAGGCTTAACTCCCAGACTATTGGGGCCTATGGTTTTATAAGCCTCTGCAATAATTTTTGGTAATTTGCATGGCTTCTCTGCGTCTCTGACAGCCTCCAAGCAGGTTGCCTCTTGAAAACTAACAGCATCACCCTTGACATTAGCAAGGATCATGTCAGCAACCACGTCGAACACCCCCACCAGTCTCATTCCCAACTCTACAGCCGCTTCGGCTCCATGTTCATCTTGAACGCGTTTTATCACGGAAGGGAGTACGGTCATGGAGGGAGTGCCAAAACACTTCGAATTTATCGCCGCAAACACCTTGCCCCAGGTGTTACAATCAGCTAATTTGGGAATTAAGTCTGTAGGCAAATTTATAGTTAATATACTGTGTTTCTCCACAGGAGTGGTATTTGGAAATACAGCCTCCAGTTGTCCAAATTTCTCAGCAAGCCAATAAGGTAACTCATTCTTGTTCTGTGGACGCTTGCCCATCACGGAATTAACCATAAGGGGACTGATGGTCACAGCACCAGGACCCGCAGGTTGTGCAGCAACGCCGGGTGGTCCCACCTGGAAGTTGCGCGACATGAACTGTATAACAGCTCTATGCACGGGTATCAAGGAAGTATGTAATACGCGGAGATCTGCAATTGCAGCAGTCAAATAACGTGGGTGTGGGGTATACCCAGCCAAAACGGGCAATGTGGCCTCATCTATTGATAAAGGGCCTAAACGGACCGGCATTATTGGGTGAGGAAGGGGGCCATTAAACCATATTTGGTGTTGCCAAGCCGTTAGCGGAACTTCAAGAGCCCTATAAGGCTGATAAATTTGAGGAAGAGCCGTGGTAGTATATTCGTGAAACAAATTATCTGTTCAATCCACCACCGGAAAGGTGACCCAAGAATAAAACACTTTGAAGCGGTAAGCTGCATCCGCTTCTACAACAAAAATGAGCGCAACACCAGCATTGGGGACTCCATTTTGAGTCAAATAAGCTGTGACTGCCGCTCGATTAGGTGGTGTAATATTAACCGCCATAATGAATAACAAAGAACAACAACCTAAAGCGAGGCAGCGCAATAACGAGTTAAAAGTAAAGAGAAGGAACCTTTTAAAATTTCAAGCTTGAAAGAACCTATAAAACATCAATATAGGAGGTTACACCATCACAGCTGTCTCCGGAAACAGAAGTGATGGGATTGTGGACAAGCACAAGCACTACTCAAGAGTCTCGCAGATAAGAACCAGACCAAACGATGGCGGCGCCATGTTGCGGGGATTCTGCACCTACACAGAACTATGCGCAGGAAAACAGGACCTCGGTGTATAGGGGTGTACCAACCTATCACCTTAGTACCCAAAATCCCAAAACTGACTAGCTATAGTGTCTCATTCATTGTCTTCCAAAAATCACGAAGCTACAAATGATTAGACAACCCAGAACATAACACTCCCGACTCTCTCAGGAATCGCGGTAGCAAGACATACCCTTTTGCTCGCTCACTCATACTTGTCCACAATAAGAATTGGCAGAGTCACTGTAATAGTTCAAAATATTTATTTTAACTATCATGCTCTACAATACAATATACAAGCCACTACCATCAGCAAAATGCATAAACTCAGAACAATTAGCATTGTTACAATTCCAGAAAATACAAAGGGGGAAGTCATTTTATAAAGACTGTGGAAAAAGGACTATAAGGCCTAACCACCCTCCCCTTGACTGGAAGAAGTTTATTTATATAAAGGAAGATCTCTGGGCTTTGACAGCAGACCCCATACCTTAAAGCCTGTATGTAAGGTTTACATCATAGGAACAGCGTAGCTTTTCTCCATGGAAAGGCTTTCTCCAAGTGTGTGTTAAAACAACATGCATCCCCATAATATGAAAGCACGAGTCTCCAGCATTGCAGCTGTGTTTAGCATGTTATGTCTAGGTGCTAGGGACTGACCAGAACAGAATAACAAGGGGCATTGTTTATCGACCTTCTACAACGTGTTCAGACTAAACTCCAAGAACACAGCAGAGAACGTGAAAAGCAGACAGTTCTCATGTGAAAGCCATAAACAGAGTCTTGCAAAAATAAAGTCATGTGGTAACGTGCGCAAAAGCAGCATCATGGCAGCAAAGCTCATGCTAACTTAGCAATGGCAACAATGTCCCTGGGTCAGTTTGCTGATCTTATGTGTGAGCTACATGTACACAACAAGCTTCAAAGACATCCCTCCTGCTGCCCAGCAGACCTGCTTCAACTAGACCTGTCTGGAACTGTAACTGGTCTTGCCTGAGCCACCTGCTGGCCTCTACTAGAGTGAGTTCCTGATGCCTAAGAGTATCAAGTGATGGTCTGGACCCTCGGCTGGCATCAGGGGGTATTCATCCTAAGGAAATGGTGAAAAGCTTGAAATTAGGGCTCCTTGTGACCGTGAAAGGGCCCGTTCACGTCAAAAATCTGTCACCCGTGATGACTGTCAATGCAAAGCCCAAGTGAGTCCTGTTATTTGCGTTGACAGTGACCGCAGGGACAGCCGGCACGGCTCGTGGGTGGAGGGCAGGCGGGCACATGGGGTGGGAGAGGGCACAGGCTGCTTTTGATAAATAAATAAATAAAACTTACCTTGCCGCTACCGGGTCCTGCGTCTTCTCTCCTGCTCACCTGTGTCTGACTCCAGGTCGTAACAGAAAGCAGGCAGCCAGGCTCTCACCCCAAGCCAATCACTACGTTCCAATGGAGCATTGTGATTGGTCTGAGCGCTGTAACACGGCGCTCAGCCAGGGGCTGGAGGGGTGGGCATGTTCTCCATACAGGCTGTAATGCATAGGGAAGTGCGCATGACTGGTTTGGGCGGCTCAAGAGGGCCGACCAAACAGTCATTGCACACAGGAGTGTTCTACCACTCCTCCCCTGCAGCTCCGCCCCGCCACCACATGCACTGCTGTAGCAGGAGGACAAAATAAAATGATAATAACATTCCATTATTATCATTTTATTTTTTCCATTCTTTGCTGCTCCTGGCAGTGGGGCGATGCTCTTCTGCCTTAGTGGATGAGCCGCCACTGAGTGACCGACAGCAGCACTTGCAACGCAAGACCTGCACTTCGCGCACCAGCAATTACAGCCCACAATGCGTGCCAACGCAAGCTACAGCAACAACCATCCGTGATGCTCGACTGGCTCTTCGCTTTATAGTGACAACCATCCACAGCGCTCAGCCCCCTCCATGCTGCCTCTTCCACAGGGAACAGAACTCTTCACACTGGACTAAGTAGGTTACTTTTCACTGGAACTAACCTGGTTCCTGTATCTGGCCTCTGCTCCATTGCATGCAGCCTAAACTTATGACTTTCCCTGGTCTAGCACGACCATATGACCGCAAGTGGTGCTTTGTTTAGGCACTATTGCACTAAAAACTTTAATATGTAATATCTCTGATTCTACTGGGTTTTTTGTTGTTGTTGTGGTATCATTTTATTTTTGATAATTTACTCAGTCTTGTGTTTTCATTTTATTACTTTTTATGTGTTGTATAAATACTTTACACATTGCCTATAAGTTAAACTTGACTGCTTTTGTGCCAAGCCACCAGAGCATTAAGCACAGGATAATTTACTGACTTTTGTGGTTCACCCTGACAGGGATTGTGTTTGTTTCCTAAGTGGGGCTTGCACCCCCATAACCATTAACCCAGTCTCTTACATAGGTCTTAAAAGACATACAATGATTATAGAATCCAAACTGCCTATGACTTCTTTAATGATCTGAGCCCCAGTGACATAGAAATATAGGCAGCGTTTTGGGGAAGTAAGCTAAATATTATAGTGATTGGTAACCTGATGCATCCACCCTTGCAACAGAGTATCCCCCTCTTAATTTACTCCATAATTAACGTGCAACATTATAAAATAATTTACAGATTCTAATAGATCCCAGCTAGGTTAATCAAATTGGGATGTCAAAAGGATGCTAGGTGTCCTCGTTGTGAGGCTGAGCTAGCAGATTAGGTTCAAGTATCCGCATTGTGCCCTACCCTTTATGAAGTTTTGTGGCTAGTTTTTATGAATTGAGATCGATATCTCGATTCAACTGACTCCCTTCTCTAATATAATGAATCAATTCCTATAAACACAAGCTCAATTTTCATTTTTGCTCTGTCAGTTGCAAGGATATGCATAGCTACAGAGTGGGTTAAATATATTTCTCCTACGGTCCCTCATCTGTGAGAAAAATAGGTTGAGTACTACCTTTTGGAGGCTGCATTGTGTTAGTTAACAGGAGATAAACACAAGTTGGTTCAAAAGATTTGTGACCCTTTACAGCAATGGTTAGGGTTCAATTTGTCAATGTGATGCAATGAATTGAGATTTCGTTTGTTTATACTCTGGGGAGGGATAGATGTATTAGTATAAATATATATGTATCCTTTTATTTACCTTTTTAACTACCTGATTATAATGTATTTGCATAAGGATTTTCTCAATTCTGATCCTGATGCGGAATTATGAATATGAAGAATTTAGTAAATCTTTAAAGTTTATTTATCGAGGGAACTGTTTGTTCTTTTCACTTTCATAACTAATTAATAATAAGTAAATGAAATCAAATGTGGATGCAATTTATAAACTCTAGTAACTCACTATGAATCAATTAAGTAACCATATTCCCTCAATGTTCATCAATGGCGTTTTGACTGAGTTATAACTATTCAGCACTCAATTGTCGAGGATCACAGAATTGCAGCATAACTGAAAATAAGCGATCGTCTGTTCTCGTGTCACAGCGTGGCACCAAGGGCGATGACCTTCATTCCTCACTGCAGACCCCAACTTGCATATGGGGGGTCAAAATAATCCACACATGCAGACAGCCCGATTGGTGCAGTGATCCTTATGGACCTGAATCTCACACTCCATTCCTGGTATCCACTCGGCAGGATCCCCACTGGACCTCACTCTTCAGGCGATCTTCTTCTCTTCACAAGTTCCTTTGGTGTTGGGTCAAGCAGAAGCTGTTCTTGATGTTCATGCATCATGTTCTCTCACCCAGAATGAGAGACAGGTAGACCCTTAGTTTTGAGTCTTGGCCACAGTCAGCAGAACTCCTGCTTAGCTGCTCCATGCTGATGTACAGCTTTCGTTTGACGATTTGAGAGTCTCAAGCTCCCCTTTTTATAATCCATGTGCAGACACAAATGTGATTTAGTGTCTCTGTGTTATAGGAGTCGACCATTTTGAAGTGCACACTCCTCTGCTGTGCTCTTAGAGCAGTCTATAACATCAGGCCATTCTCCTATCCGGATAGCCACAAACACAGGCCAAGAGAGAAACTAGAGATTTACACCTGGATGCCAGCCTAGTGATATCCACTTGAAAAGATTATCAAAGGGCTCCAGTCCAACTCTTTATAGTTCCCTTATCAGTCCCAAGCATCTTCCTAAGACGTGCCTAGGCCGCCTTGACCAGTGAACTCTTTCAGGATCAAAGATCCCCTTTTGAAGTATACTTACAAGCCTGACTCTTCTTTCCTCCAGTGTGTGTCCCACCCCAGTCTCAGCTCTCAGGAAAGCAAAAATCCACAAACCTGTCTGGGGGGGAGAGGGGTGGGAATCCTCTAGCCCCACATGTACCTCCAGTCAGCCCTGGGGTTTCTAATCTGGACCCACAGGTCTCATGCACTGTACAACTCCCAGGCATTCATGCTTCCTTAACGATGCATGCAAAATCACATGTAGCTTTCCATGTACTGCTCCCATGGGCATACATACATAACAGCACACCGTGTGAAAAAACATGGGCAGGCCTCCATGCTCTGCTGACACTGGCACATATGCATAACAGTGTGTTGCTTGAATGTGAATTTACCTTGAAAAACAAGGACAAGAGGCGTGTGGCAAAACAGGAACAGTTGGTTTAGCCCAGCGCTTCGGCTCAGAGAGCAGTTACAGGATCAATGAAAACAGTCTGAATTCTTCCAGAATGTTCTTGAAAGGAGCCCAGCCAAAATAACCAGCAGTTCTTTTCTCTCGAGCCTGATGCAACAGAGTTGTCTTCTTCTGTAGCAGAAGTTGGTACAATTCTGACAGATCTTCTCCAGGAATCAACAGAGTAGGGGTGTGTATGATGACCAGGGAGCATAGGCCCCGCCATCCAGGGATGAGCTGGGTGTAGGCAAATGCACTGCACTGCCAGTAGGTATCCATCAGCGTAGAGTTGTCCCATTGCACGTCTGGTATGTGCAGTACTGTGCCACAGTTCTCATTTATGCTGAGCGGATTGTTCCTTTACCTCTGAAACACAAGGAATACAGTGTATGTTTCCATACAATTAGGGGTTGCCCCTACTCTTCCAACCACGTGTACCTATCTATCTCAGTATCCCATATTTCCTGACATGGGTTGTCTATGCTGGTATTTAATCCTCCCCTGTGAGAATCTTTTCCCTTTGTATCATTGAGGTGAAATTTCATGTCTGTCATCTATTTGCTATTAAAGAAGACTTCCACAGATATGCTAAGGGCCACCCTTGGACCTCAGAAGGAAGCAGGAGTGGACGTGTTTGTGCACCGGTGTGGTGGCTTTACTACCTCTGAGAATCTCTTTTCTGTAAAGTTTCGGGCCAAACAGTATCCTCCCCTATGGTGCCCCTCCTGTACATCCTATCTAACTCGCTAGGCTCAGTAAAAAGGTACAGTGCTGTGGGATTGGTCTCATAACAGATCATGTTCACTGCTACTCTATGTGGTTCTACTCTGTTGGGTTGCATCCTGGCCCTAATCCTACATAGGTACAGGTGGAGAAGGCATTTCACTTTTTTGTGGGCTATCTCTTGGGACAAGTAAAGCATGTCTGTGCCTGCTGCATGTGGTATCAGTAAACAAATGTAACATGACCTGGCTGATGTCTGGGCATCCACGGCGGTCATGTGCTGATACCATGTGTTGTGTAAGAGTGCGCTGTGTAGTGCATGTGGAATACTAGTGTTGGGAATTATAAGTGACATGGGAGAGGTCTCCATGCAAGTGCTGTGCAAATGTCGGGGTGGACTCCATTTGACTAGACATAACTTATTGAATGTTACAGGTCTTTGGGATGGATCTAGGAAAGATGTATGTAGTCCTCTGGTGATTGGCGGTTTCTGGGTTTTTTTTTTGGAAGAGTTCAAAAAGTCTGTGATAGAAAGTTCACGTAAAAATTTCATGGGGGAGGGTTGCCATGGAAGGTTTCAGCCGCACATCGGAGAGGTGGACACATGCCTCTCTTCCCTCCACCTTGTGGTGGTAGGGGTTGCAAAAGGGTCCTTTAAACTTAACCTGCTTCCATTTCCTTACAAAATTGCAGATATATACTTCCTGCCAAGGTTGAGGTGTTTGATACGGTAGCTTGACGTTGCAGCACTTAGAGTTCTGAAGGTTGACCAGTTTAGATAGGAACTTAATGGTCTTGGGTAATTCAGAGAGACACACATGTAATTCATCCCCTAGTGCCTGTGAGCTCATATCATTGCTTAATTTGGTCATTGGTTTTGTGTTGGGTGTTCCCATCAGTCTACCTGTTACAATTTGGTGTGGTGTAAGATGGTGATTGCTGCTGGGTGTATTCAGTGGTGAGAACAAGGCTAGGGGCAGACCGTGGAGCCATTTCTTATTAAGGCTTGCATAGATTTTCCTTGATTTATTTTTTAGCAGGCCATTAAGTCTCTCAACAATGCCGTTGATTTGAGAGTGATATACCGAGGCTAATTTGTGTGTTATACGTAAAAGGGTGTAGATGTGATTGAACATGGAGTTAACAAAATGCCTTCCGTTGTCTGATTGGATGATGAGCAACGTTGCCACTGCCTTGGTGTCCCAGTGTATGTACGCAAGGGCCGGCTTCGACCCACCTGGAGTATGGGCAGATCACTACAATTAGGAATCGATAGTTGGCACATCGATCAATCATATTAATAAAGTCAATGTGTAGCACCTTAAAGGGCCCCATTGGTCTGTGGATAGCAGATGACGTGTAGGTTTAGGTGAGTATTATTGACAGTGCATCCATTTAAATACATGGTTACTGCTTGGGTAAGGTTAGGGATGAACCAGTCGCTGTGGAGCTCCACTATCATGTTGTCTTTTGCTGTGTGTGTTGGTAGGTGCAATTGAGGTAAAGCTATGTTAACTAGGCTCGGTGGCATGGCAGGTTTCCTTGTGGGTATTTGTTGGTATATAAGGTCATGTGCAGTCTGTGTGCAGCCCCGGGCTAACCATTGGTCTCTTTTGTCAGGCAATGCTGATTCCTGTAACTCCATCAAATATAACCCTGCTGTCTCTCTGTACGGCTTGTCTTGTGGTAGTTTCATTTCTAGTGCCTGCTGTAAAGTGAGTATGTGTGTCTCTTTAATCATTCTGTAAGTTTCCCTTTAACCAATTTGGTCTGCTAGTGCATTCCCCGAGATATGAAGTCTTTGCCCCTAGTATTAGCGGCACATTTTACCATGGCCACGCGTTCAGGCATGGTCAGTGCATTAGTCAGTAACTCTAGGAGGTCCCTGTGGGGGTACAGCGGGTGCCACCTGATTTCAGAAGCCCTCGCCATCTCCACCTTCCTATGCCAGAGTGCACTGTTGTGGTGATGTAAGCTGAATTGGCGTAGATGGTTGCTGCATTTCCTGAGCTTTGGGTGAGGACTTTAATTAATGCTGTCAGCTCCGCTGCCTGTGCTGAGAGGTGGAGGAGGAGAGTTAGCACGCTGTTAGGTGCACTGTCTCTGATGGTGCGTGGCTACTAGCTATTGCTACAACTGCACCTGTGTGTCTTACAGCTGTCTCTTGGTCTATCATGAAAGACCCATCGTTGAACATTGCCTTACTATCTCAGATGGGATCCTCCTCTGCCTGGCTAATCCCCTCAGGAGTGTATGTTGCGCAGTCATGGATCTCCTCCCCCTTCTGAACCTCATGGGCTAGGAAAGTGACTGGGTTCACTAGGTGGCACTGTACTATTTTTAGAGAAGGCCTAGAGAGCATTAGCTTGTACCCTGAAACCCATTCTGTAGTCAGTGTGCTCTTGGTCTTTTAGATGACTGCAAACACTAAATGCTCTACATAGTGTCAGCGGTGCCCCCATCACAATGGAGGGGCTTTTGTTGATGGCAAAGG
The DNA here is from genome assembly GCA_963921515.1 of Calotriton arnoldi. Classification (NCBI taxonomy): domain Eukaryota; kingdom Metazoa; phylum Chordata; class Amphibia; order Caudata; family Salamandridae; genus Calotriton; species Calotriton arnoldi. The sequence goes on from CAWUFW010007281.1 coordinate 1,007,792, forward strand.
CCGCTGCAGGTAGTGCCTGCTCAAATGGTAAATGACCCTCATCACTGAGTCTAAGAGCCCACTGTAGTACACAAGGGATGTGTGCCTCAGGGGGTACTTTTGTTTTAGGAAGGCTGACATGACTTGCCCTTCGCTGTGGCTGAATAAGAGGAATTCCTTCTTATAATCAGGCGTTCCTAACATGGAGGAGTGCGTTATCTCTGTTTTAAGCTTGCCAAAGGCTTCGTGCATTTCAGGCGTCCATGCTAGTTTCTCGTAGACAGTTTTTGCCTTTTTCATGGCTTTGAGTGAGGGGGCAATAAGCACACTGTAGTCAAAGACCCACTGCCGGACATAGTAGCATAGTCCTAAAACATTTGCATACCCTTTTTTGATTTTGGTGGTGGCATAGCTCTGATTGAATCGGCGAATTCCGGCGTTCTACACCGACAGACCTCTGAGATTACTTGGCCCAAATAACTAACCTCCTATTGTACATACTGCAACTTCCCATTCTTCACTTTGTACCCTCTCTTGGCAAGTTCAGTCAGGAGGGCTATTGTGCCCTGCTGACAGAGGTCCTCAGAGGGACTGCATATCAAGATGTTGTCAGCATACAGTGTGCTGTTCAATTGGAAGTTAGTAGGATCCTTCCTCAGTATTCTATTGACGATACTGGGGGGCTCATAGTACCTTTGCGGTAGTCTCCGGTATAGCAGCTGAACCCTTCGGAAGGTGAACCCAGTCAGGTACTGACTGTCAGGGTGCAGCAAAATGCTAAGGAATGAGCTGTTGATGTCTATCACTGAAAAATAGCAGGCGTCTGCGGGTATGTTCATCAATATGATGAAGAGGTCTGGCACCAGAGGGAATGCTGGGACCGTGATGTCATTGAGGGGGCGCAAGTCCTGCAAAAGGTCCCTCCCTTACTCTTTTTGACCAGAAAAATCAGTTCAAACGTGTGAATTCAGTAGGAAAGTAGCTAGATATGAAATACTGATTGTAAGAAATGGCGGCGCCTTCATAAGCACATTGAGTTATTTAACAAAACATAACACTTAAGACAGAAATGCAGTTGTAGCAATTTACCAGCACCACAACATCAAGAATGCATCAATTATTAACCACAATGAAGAAAAAGAGAGAAAAATTTGACAGAGAAAAAACAATGACTTTGTTAAAAAATACCTTAGCCCGCTCCTTAGCACATGTTACCCGATGACGAGGGGAGGCTCTGTGTGGTACACAGGACTAAGTGAGCCCGATAGTCTGTCAATATCGGCCCTTGAACAAAGATAACAGCAATTTATGGGGAAAAGTGGAACAACATCACAACCCCAGGCCCTTCTTTGCCAAGCACAAGCTACACCTGATCCCCAAGGTCCAAATTGTCCCTAATATCTGAAGTACACCCTATATCACACACAGGGGTCATGCGTACTATCTGCATCATGCCCAGCAGTCCAAGCAAACAACACCTCTCACTTCTTTCAGATACCAACAGTGTTAATAAACCGGTAGCATTGGGAAAACCCTTTTAGACTAAAAAATGAGATTGAGATGCTTGCCCTATATCACACCCAGTGCCTATGCGTACCGTCTGTATCATGCCCAGTGGAACAAGCGTCCCATCTGTGTTTCGCCCAGCAGTCCAAGCGGCTAACAACCTTTACCTTTTCTAGAGTGCTGACAAATGCAAAAAGGTGACCTCTGTGGGATCACCTCTGATGCTGCCCCGTGACTACTCAGTTCAGACACATAAGATAGGCAATATGTCAGATTTCTGACTGTGGCAGGGCGCTAAAGTAACATTTTTGCACTTCGTCCTAATTTTCCATATGCCAAATGCTGGGACTAAGGATCAGATGTAGTCTCTTACCCATTGATTGTACCTTCAGGACGTACCTCTGCCTAACCGATTCAGCAGAACTTTCAATCAATTGTGGCATCTGCTTACCTTCCTTGCTGTGCAACGTGAATCCATCCGGGTGGGGAGAACAGTTACTGAGTCAAGGTCTGAAGACTGTCTCAAACTGCAATCGATTTGAGCTCCATTATATACATATCTTGGAGCATCAAAAAACAATTAACCGATCCTTTTTAGGAAGAGGAATGTGGGCCTAGACATGAATCCATAAATTAGTTCCACCTGACAGCAAATGCAGGTGGGTCTCGACCTTGCGTGGACACAATGCGGGCCAGTGGGCTACGTGTCCAGATGCCCGGCATGGAGAGCGTGTGGTCATTGCGTGTGCTGGGTCCTGATTGGCTGAGTGTTCCTAACTTCATATTGCATCTAACTTTATTGTGTTTTGGGAACACGCACCCCTCCGCCCATGTGTGCTTTATTTGGGCCAATCTCCCCAGACCATTGTGGTATCTCTGCCTATCTGTGGGATTTATCTGGGTTTTTCCAGTTCGCATGTTTTGTCCTGCTTGTTACGTGCCACCCCACCGGTGATGTGTCAATCAGTTGCCTCAGGCCTAGGTCACAGGGCCTGTCTGAATACGTATTTCTGACTCTGGGTTGATGGAGAGGTCATATTGGGTCATTTCAACAACAGTGATTTGATTTTGTTTTCATGCACATATGTATCATTGCGTACATCGACATCTACTTTTTCAGGAGTAACAAGCGGGTTGTGTAGGACATGCGTGAAAGCCTCTATGCACTGCTTTCACAGGCACACATACATAACAGCACACCATGTAAAGACACGATTGCAAGCTTTCATGCACTGCTACCACAGGCATAAATACATAACAGAGTGCTGTGTAACAACATACTCTCTCCCGGCCCCCCATCAATTCTGAGGGAGGCCAAGGGTGAGCTAAGCATCCAGCAACAGAACTTCAATTGAGTGGGGCAGTAGGCCCCACCTCCATGGCACCGGTAAACTGACCTGGTCGTGCTACAGATTACTCTTTCAAGAACTATATACTGCCAATACCATGCTAGGGCTACTTAGCACTTGGAAAGGGCAATAGTGCATTGTGCACTCCTCCTGATCTAATCAGGCCACAAACCGTGAGACGGGCCTAGATCATGGCACACAGGCATGACCCGTCTTCGGCCATGACACCACTTGTTACCAAAGATCCAGATATCACTGCAGCTGGGTAACTCTGGGCAGGAGTACATTTTGGTTACGATGTGAGGGACTTTTCCAATCCAACATTTGGCAAACCTTGATTAAACCATTTTCTCAAAAAGGTAGGTTCAATGAATGCATGGTATTCAATTCATGAAATACCAGTAGGGAAATTTACAAAGAAGAAGAAAAATAAATGAAAGCTTTATCAAATTAAATTAGTTTTGAAAATTCATTTGATTTCGTTCTCTGCTTCTTTCAAAAACCTGGGACGTGGGCAATTGTAACACAGCAATTTATAGTAAAAACAAACAGAATTTTGGAGACTTTTAATTTTTTTTAACACCAGTTTGCCCTACGTTTGCTATATTCTCAGACCCTTAAGAGCAAATTACAAACCATGATATCTTTATAATCCCAAGTATATGGGAAAAAAAGGATATTAGTTTTGCCTGGCTATCATTTCTGGGAAACAAACTGAGGAGGCCCATGAATCATCTCTCTCAAATGTCAGAAAGTGCTTTGAATGGAGTGGAAGTCTCTTAGCAATTAAATAATTAACATCCTAATAAAATGTTTCATATTCTAACACAACTTTTTCTGTCTTCCTGCAGATATAGTTCCTCAAACATCTGGTAAGTTGTAGCTCATTTTTTAGCTTTGCATGCAAAACGATTGTGTTTTCTACGCTTTTCCCCAAACCACCAAACATATATTCATAGTAAAATGGCATTCTGGTTATTTTCTTGTCTTTATTTGTTTTCGCTCTAGCACAAAATAAACAGCTGATAACTCTATGTTCATTGATTAGTAACTATCATTGTTCACTCAGAGCTAGAAATATATAGGGGCCAATTATGATGGCGGACGAAAACCCTCTGACTGCTAGTCAGAAGCTTTACTTCCGTGGTCAGAGGCTTTCTGACCGACATGGTCGGGTTGCGGTCCGACCGTCTGATTGCGGTGTCGGCGGTCGGAGTCTTCCAGCTGGTCAGAACCACACCATAATTCCCTATGGACGGCATTTCCGCCATCGGGATTACGATGTTGGTTTCCCACAGCCTTTCCATTCCGGCCTTTCTGGCATGGAAAGGCTGTCGGAAAGCAACTTGGCCCCCTTACCTCCGCGGTTTACGGTTGGTGGTCGAGGGGGTAGGGTACACCTCAGTAAAACCTTGCACTGTGTGGCAGGCACCATGGGGTGCCTGCCACAGGGTGCAGGGTTTTACACACACCCCCATTTCTCCATAGGAGCCTGTATTACATCCGGTTTACGGCTGTGACACAAGCTCCCATAGAGAAAAGTGAGTATGCGACCGAACTGTGTTCAGTCGCAGCGTAATCAGGTGGTCGGAATCGCCGACCGGAGGTCGGCCGGTCCAGAGTCCGAGACAGTGTCGTTTGGAGACATCGTAATAAGCCCCATAGCGTTTTAGGTCATGTAACAGACGGCATTAGCTATCAAGAAATACATCCTGCCACCACTACAGGCACCATACAAAACACACTATACTACATGCAAAATTCAGAAAGAGGCTTAGGTTCATCCCTCCTCAAGCATTGGCATTCGCTTGATGGCCTGGCACTCATGATTTGGGACACCACACAAAATTTTTCGAATGCAGACATTTGTTTCTAAAGTGAGTGATGGGGAAATGTATTTTTTTTCCATTAAGTGTTTGCATTAATATGTATCATCTTTTTAATAAAGTTAAACAATCCTTCGTCTTTGTGCAAACAGAACAGGAGTCTGCTCTCCAGGGTGCCACACCTCGCTCTCACCCAGTGCCTCAGCACCCACCCAGAAGTTGGTCTTTTCAGCCTTGCCAAATAAACCTTGCTACAGAATATTGGCCATTTTCCCTGCTTGATCGAACATACTTCATATCTCTCACTTCAAAGCCACCTAGTCAGCCGCTGTCACTTTTGCTGTTTGTGCCATAGCACAAGCAGGGAAAGTGTGCCCTATTACAGTGAATGTGCTGCCCTCAGTGCATCCCTGGGGGCAGTGCATTCAAGTGAAATCCTTCAAAGCTGCTCCATATTTCACTGTGTATGCGGCAATCTGCTTGCACTTTGAGGAGGGATTAGAGATCCCTTTGCAGGTGGGTTGTGAGAAATCTGGACTTGTTTGCAGAATCCCCTCCACTGTTTGCCGCCATTTTGACTACGATATGCTGGTTTTCTGACTCCGACTGTGCTGTGGTCTCTGCTAACCAGATCTAAGGCCCATGCTCTGATTAAAAGCATATGGTAATTAGGTGTAGTTGCAATTGGTACTGAAAGCCTAACTGTAAGTCCCTAGTATATAATAGGGCATGGAGGTTTAGAGGTCCAATAGACTTAATGCACTAAGTGTGCACTACTATATTGTCTGTTGTCATTTTTATAGGCAGCGCTGCACTGCTTTTCATGCTGCCTTTACTTTAGATTCATATGCTAATTTGATTTTGGAATTAAAGGTACTTACAAAGTCTCAAACTATCTTATTTTTACATGTGTCATCCCTACAGTCTCTCTTAGGTGCCCCAGAGGAAGAATACCTTGTAACTATAAGCAAGGGCATTATAAAAGATGTTTTATATTCACTGGTGAGGGAAAAACTGCCAATTTCGTTTTTCCTCATTGTAGAAAACTAGCTCCGAAGGCTAACATGGGAATATTTTATTCAAGTATAAATATTGACAGGAGGAGGAGAACATGGGATTGAGGGACAGAAACCTTGAAAAGACACATGAAATAAACTGTGCTCGTAAACCTGAAGTCAACCACATGAGAGAGGTAGGAAGAGTGTGTGAAAGAGAGAGGTGAGACAGTCTATGTGAGAGAGAGAGAGGTTGCTATTCCCAAAGAAACCTTATTAACCGTTAAAGTAAGACAGGTGTTCAGAGAGGCAATGACCACCCACCAGTAGATAGCGGGGCACCGAGAATAGACAGCGGACCGAGAGAAGTGTGTGAGTCGACGGAGAAAGCAAGGAAAGAGGTGGGCTGCGCACATCTTTCAGTTTTTGAGTATAAGTGAGAGCAACACTGAGATGAATGGGAGGGGCACTCAGAGAGGGGGGCGAGAGGTGGATGGGTGCACAGCAAGAGGAAGTAAAAGAAGGCAACATGTGTGAGCAGGCAGTAGAGAGAAGAGATAGGGAGTGTGAGGGAGTGATGAGAGGGGGCAGTGGGAATGCATACAGGGCCCAAACTCTTTAATACAACGACAGCATAATGCAAATGATCTATGTGTGCTTATAAAAAAGATATACCTACATATTCATTGCACCACCAGTGAGCAAGGTGGCTAAGTAGGTGGAGCGCCTGCTGCTGAGAGAGTGCCATGAATGAAAGAAATATCCACTGAGTGAGTGAGCTGAAAGGTTGTGCGCCTGCCACAGTAAGTAGGCCATAGTCACGAGTAAAGAGGGCCCAAACTGTTTAATAAAACAAGAGCATAACACCCACAATCTTAAAGGAAAGGTGTGCTTTAGAAAAAGATAAACATACATATTATTTCACCAACAGTGAGCAAGGTAACTCAGTGTGTAGAGCGCCTACTGCTGAGAGTGTGCCATGAATGAAAGAAATATCCCAAGAGCAACACAGAGACGCACCATAAATGTTGTAGTAATTACAGGTTGCCTATTTTTATTCTGAATTGCAAGTTGCAGTGGCAACACACTGCGGCACTCAGGAGGCATTCAGCTAAGAAGGACAGCAATGCCGTGGAGGGCACCAAATGTGATTACGCCCCGGTCGCTATCTTAGCAAAGATCGGCCTTGCATAGTACAGCACATGCCGAACAAAAGCCTCTAGACAAAAAGGGCTATTCCGTGGCGAAGGGAGAACATTGCGCATGCAGGGTGAGCACTCAACCTCCCAATAAAAATGAGACACACATATCCGGAAACACTAGCGACCACAGCATTGAAATGATAAGTCTATGGGGCATATTCACAAGGACTTATCGCCGAGTTATCGCCACCTTAACGCATCAAAAGTGAAGATAGATTTAATGCCCCATTCACAAGCGGGTGCAAACTGCAGACAACGCTAATATTCCCGCGATAACTGCCGCAAAATTTACCTCCACGGGTGACACCACCAACTAACCCTAATGAGATGCAGAGTAGGCGTTCCCGTGCAAAAACACACGAAAACACCACTACACCACATTCACAACGAACTGCCAGATCTGCGATGCGAACCAAAAACAGGCGATAAGCCGCTGTAGCAGCAGGGATTTAACACCTGCCTTCTGCTGGTGTTAAGCAGGATGACTACCTGCAGTATGAAAGGGCCCCCCCCCGGACAAACACATACCGTGCACGACACAAGAGCCACAAAAAGCGCATGATGTCGCACAATGACAACAAGAAACACACATGTGTGGTCAGAAGAACGAGAAACAGTCACTCATCATTGAAGTAACAACCAAAAACTTTATTGAAATACAACACAAAACACCAATGCGGAAGACTCCTGTCGGGTCCGTCCGGGACAATCTTGATGTCACAGCCTGGAAAATAAAGCACAAAATCAGAATGTGTGTCATGCGCACATCAAAGGAGCGAGACACAGAGAAACAGAGAAGGAAAGAAAGGCAGAGAGAGAAAGAGAGAGATGGAAAGGAAGGGAGATAGAGAGAGAAGGAAAGGAAGGGAGATAGAGAGAGAAGGAAAGGAAGGGAGAGAGAGAGAAGGAAAGGAAGGGAGAGAGAGAGAGAGAAGGAAAGGAAGGAGAGAGAGAGAGAGAAGGAAATGAAGGGAGAGAGAGAGAGAGGAAGGAAAGGAAGGGAGAGAGAGAGAGAGAGAAGGAAAGGAAGGGAGAGAGAGAGAGAAGGAAAGGAAGGGAGAGAGAGAGAGAGAGAAGGAAAGGAAGGGAGAGAGAGAGAGAGAGAAGGAAAGGAAGAGAGAAGGAAAGGAAGGGAGAGAGAGAGAGAGAGAGAAGGAGGGACACTGCCGCCCCCGCGCACCCAGGCACCACTGCTCACCTGCTGCCACCGGTGTGTCTCCAACCACATGCCGGTATACACTGCAAGCCACCAGGTCTGCAATCTGTAATCGAGGCCAGAGTCAATGATGGCAGAGTCCATCTCACTGCACACGGCAACAACGCCTGTCCGTCCCTGCGCACACATGCAGCCGCACCCTACCCCCTCCCGCCGGCCAGCGCTGGCTGTCCGCACTTGCGCACCCAGGCCCCACTGCTCACCTGCTGCCAACGGTGTGTCCACCAGTGGGCACACCACGTGCCCGTGCAAGCTCCAGGCCCAGGTCCCGCCACCATGGCATGCTCCACATCATGCGGACCCACACCGCGGCCCAGCAGGTCCCACACATAACGCGGAGTCCTGAGGCATCAATGGCAGAGACCACATCAGTGCACACGTCATCATCGCAGGCTGCACACCCGCTCAGAAATTTGGTGCCACTAACCCTGTCCAACCCCAGTCAGTGCCACGTGGTGGTAGGCCCGTGACGGCCGCAAGGCTTCGGGTGCCACTAACCCTGTGCAACCCCAGTCAGCGCCACGTGGTGGTAGGCCCGTGACGGCCGCATGGCTCCGGGTGCCACTAACCCTGTGCGCACCAACTCATGGGCCCTTTATGATTGAGAATCGTGGAACGTCCGTCATCCAGTCACCACCGGCAGTGGGGAATGTGACGTTGTCGGCCCCTTATATTGGCGGGGTCACATGGCCTGTGACGCCTGTGCCGGATGAATGTGGTGTCTGTGCAAACCTGCCCTGAGGGAGTGGCCATGACATGCTGACAACTAGACCAGTGACCTGCAGACCACTAGCGTGTAAACCTGTGACTTGTAGCTATGTGGCCCCCCCTCGGAGCGTAAGCGGAGTGGTCTGGCCTGGCATACGCCGGACCAGCGCAGGGTTTGCAACAATGACTTGGGGGCTCTGGACGTGGTTTAGTCCATGTCTGGACAAGGAAGTGACTAATGCGTGTGTCCCTGTTGTAGTGTCTACAGCACCCGGAACGCAATCGGCAATGTAGCACACTGTGACTGGAATCCCACTAGATGAGCATCATTGACGTTAGGGGGAATCACTGGCCCTACATTCAGCCACACATTCATACATGAATGATGAAAGACATGACACAGCAGTGCGTTTTTGAATGTTTAATGCACATCCAGTGGAGTTTTGCAGCTGGAGCAGTACAGGGCCATGCCAACTCCACTTCACAATATGGGCCCGTGGAGGGCCAGCCAGAGTCCATCGGGGAATGACAAGTACAGCGGAAGAGGAAGGGTACAGTCCGCAGTCTGGTCGCCGTGTAATTGGTCACCAAACAGGATATGGCAGTCCATGTCGCAGTCCAAGGTGAGTGCAGCAGAGTGTATCAGGGGTCAGTGGAAGGTCATGGGGCCATGTGCGGCACCAAGCAGCAACAGGCCAGGTGGCAGACATGAATGCTAGTGCCTCCTTCTGATCTCAAGCCCATCCATGTCCTCGTCCTCGGATGTGTGCTCTGCCCCACCTGTGGGTGGTGAGCTTCCGGCTGCAGCACTGTTTGCCACTAACACATCAGGGGCCGGAGGTGGATTGTCGGCCACACTGTGTGGCAGTGACACATCAGGTGCCGGAGTGGAAATGCCTGCTGCACTGTGAGGCACTGACACACCTGGGGGCGGAGACGTGGATGGTGTAGGAGCAGTAGCATTCATCTGCGCCACGCCTTGTGGCAACAATGCCAAGATGAGGATATGCAGGGCATGGTAGATCCCAGCTACATTTTGCTGATGTGCAGCGGTGGCTGCCATCCTTTCCGCCTCCATCCGCACCATGTCCTCCATGAGCCTCCGCATGTGTGCCAGCTCATGGCTGAGATCGCTGGAGCCACTCTGAGCGGACAGGTGTTCTTGTCTCCGAGTCATGACTCCAGCGATGTCAGCCAGGGATTGTTGGAGACCATGGAGCGGCCTGTGGGTGTCCGTTAGGGGCTGGAGGTGGTCCCTGATGGGACTCAGACACCCATGGATGGCGTCAAGTTTGGTAGCCATGAGGTCGAACCCCACCCGCACCTGCTCAGCCATCTCCCTCTGGCCCTCCAACACACGGCATTGGAAGGCCATGTGTTGGAGGGGGGGTCTTGGGAGACAGCCGGGGTTGTGGGTGCCTCCTGCTGGGTGGTTTGTGGAGTGGGTGGGGTCTCCACGATGCAGCTGGGCTGCCCTGGTCCTGGAGGTGATTGGCGGATGAGTTCAATGATGTCTTGGAGGGCTTGGGTGTCGATGCTGGTGATGTCCTCCTCGTCATCAGTGAAGAGTGGCTGCGACTGCTCTGCAGGAGGTGTTGATGGTGCCCCTGCAATGTGAAGGGGAGATGCTGTGTTACAATGTGTCCACATGTATGTAGCCGCATGGTACATGTTCACATTCAGACAGCATGGCAATGTACATTGTGACAGTCTGTAGATCAGGGCCATGATCCAGAGTCATTGTGGGTGTGCACTGTGCTCTGCTTGATTGTGCATGTGTGCCATTGTGGCCATCTCCCCCGTCCCCCAGTACCTGGTGGTTACTCACCCTGTTGCTGTTGTGTTGTGTCATGTCAAGCAGTGTCCGGTGCCCCGACTCCTGCCACGGTCTCCACACTGATGACTGTCAACTAACCCTGGGCGTAGTTTGCGTAGTAGCACTTCACGTAGCTACGTGAAGTACATTTTGAATTACACGTAGCTATGCAAATTGCGTAGTGCATAGTTGTGTGCTTGACTGCACTGTACAATAATTGCCAAAAGCATCTTGCACAGTGTAAGTTAAAATAAAATAAATATCTCTGTCTTTATATTGTTTCAAAAACCTTTATTAGTTTGATAAAGGCACACTTACATAGTTACAATGAAACAATGGTCATAAGAAGTACAAGGATACAAAAAAGCATGTGAAAAAGCATGGTCGTAATCATCATGGTGCATTATCCATCCCTCCCAAAAAATGTACTAAGAAGTTTTATTGATGGCCTATATAAATGCCAATCCTGGTAGCCTGGTGGCAAAGGCAGAAAAAAATAAAACAGTTTTTAAGTGACCCAACCTTTCCAATTTGTAATCTGCCACAACGTATTAGCGTCTTCTAGGCCTAAGGTGGCACGGTCTATATGAACATAAGTCATAAGTTTATCTAGAAAAAGATTGCGACAGGCTTTGGTGTCCATATCTTTGTGGAGATAGAGAAGTAAATTACGTGCATCCCAGAGAGCCTCTTTAGCAGAGTTTAAAAGCCGCCAACCCGTGGGAGGACGCTGAGCAGAAAGACCTTGTCCATAGAGCAGGGCGTGGAAAGATAAAGCAGAAATACCTGCAATATGCAACAGGAAAGGCTGTAATAAGGTCCAAAACTCCTTGGCATAGAGGCAACCCCACAGCAAATGATAAACAGTCTCTTCATTGCCACATCTGATGCGTGGGCAACATGCTGTGGGGGCCAATCCTCGCCGATGCTGAAAGGTTTTCACCGGAAGACAGCCATGCACAGCCATCCAGGCCAGATCACGCTGACTGTGAGTAATGTCCTTGTGTCCTACCATTTTCCACACTCGCAAGGATTGCGATTCGGACAGGGTATTCAACACAACAGGTTGCTCTTGCTTCCGGAGTTCCTGCTTCAGTCTAGTGGGGTGAATACATACATCCCGGTCAAAAAGTTCAGTGTCCAAAGTCTGCAAAAAGGAGCGAAACCCCTTGTAGTAAGGTGGGACAATGGTTGCCAAGGGGTACAGGTTAGAAGGTGCAAAGAGTCCAAAACGTCGCAACATGGCTCCTAAAAAATAACGGGTGAATAAAGCAGGCACTGAAACAAGATCTTCATCAGTACGGGATACTACATAACATAATAACTTAGAGAACAAAAAGGTTTTAAGATCAGGTAAACTTTTTCCCCCATTCTTCCATGTTTTACAAACTTTAGCACGACTGAGCTTTTCCATCTTAGAACTCCAGAGGAAAGTAAAAATCATTTTTTGAATTTTCTGCAAGGTACGGTGGTGTGGAGGGAAAACCATAGCAAGATACAACAACAGAGGAAACAAAACTGCTTTAATAACTAAAACTTTTCCTTCCAGTGTAAGTTTACGCAAGGACCAGAGAGAGAGCTTTTTTAAAATCTTAGCGAGGACTTCGTCCCAATTCCTCTCCACATGCCCTTGCGTCCCCAAAATAGACCCCCAAAATCTTAGTAGGTTCGGTGGTAACAGTGAGTGGAAGGTGCGCCAGCCGTTCCCAAGGACCAGTGGTCAGACAAACACTCTTTCCCATGTTCAGACTCAACCCTGATACCTCCTGAAAGAGAGAGGCCTGTAAAAGGGTCCTGCGCACAGAGGCGGTGGCAGGACATAATACAGTGACATCATCCATGTAGGCGGTAACCTTGGTGGGGACCCCAGAACCGCCAGGAACAAAAACACCTTTGATCAGTTTGTCCTTTCTGAGTTTACACAAAAAAGGCTCGAGCACACAAACAAACAGAATGGGAGACATGGGGCATCCTTGACGGACTCCAGTGTGTATAGGAAATGCAGTGGTATGGAATCCATTGATACTCACTTGGCTGTAAGCACCATGATACAAGGTGCGGATCATGTGAACAAAAGCAGGGGGAACATTCATTTTTGTTAAGATCAAAAACAAAAAATCATGCCAAACTTTATCAAAAGCCTTATGGAAATCCAGGCTCAAAAGACCCAGAGGAAGGCCCCTCTCCTGATTGTACCATAAAGCATCACTCAAGGTCACCAGGCTGTCAACAATAGTGCGCCTGCTGATGGCGCAAGCTTGGTTTTGGTGAATGCAAGAATGCATAACTCCTCGAAGGCGGCGTGCCAGCACCTTAGCTATAAGCTTGTAATCAACGTTCAGGAGAGATATAGGCCTCCAATTTTGCAATGAGGTCTCGTCCCCCTTTTATACAACAGAGTGATGATACCGGCTGAGAAGTCTGCAGAAAAGGTATTATTAGTAAAGCCTTCATGCACAACTGCCATATAGTCAAGACACAACAAGGCCCAAAATTTACGATAAAATTCCCATGTAAGCCCATCAATGCCAGGGCTAGAACCTCTGGGGAAGACTGCAAGGCTGACAGAAATTCTTCCCCATCAAAGGGTTGCCCCAAGAGAGTGATTTGATCTGTAGTGAGACCTCCTTCCAGTCCAGAACAATAGTCTTCCATATCCTGAAAAGAAGAAGTATTAGAGGGTGCAGCATACATACAAGAATAAAAATCAAAAGCGATCTGTTTACAATGCTCAGTGCCGTGCAAAATGGTACCATGTTGATCACGGAGTGTTGTGAGTAATTTATGGGAAGATTTCGCCTGCTTAAAAAAGAAAGATGTACATTTTTCATTCTCCTGGTAGTATTGGACCCTAGAAAGAAATATTGTGGCTTTATTTCTTTTTGCCAACCAAGTATTCATGTCCAGCGTAACTAAACGAGTTTCCTCTTTCACATCTTTCCCCGCCACACCCAATTGCTGGAGAAGGATGAGGCGGCGATGTAGCTTCTGGTAGGCATCCCATTCAATGCGGCGTTTAAGCCGGCCTTGTTCCTGAAAAAACAGTTTCGTTTTATGTTTGACCGAACACCACCATTTATTTTTAGTTGAGAAACGATTTTGCTGTGCAGCCCATGTATGGTATCGCTTGACATACCGAGCACAAATGAGTTCGTCTTGGAGCAGGTCATTATTAAGTCTCCAAAAGCCAGGGCCCCTTTGAGGCCGGCCTGGTGGTGTGAGCCAGACAGCCAGAACCTGGTGATCCGAGAAGGGGACTGGTGTGAGACTGCATTTGTCAGCGCTTAAAGTTTTGGATGCAAATACAAAGTCTAGACGGGAGCGGGCGTTCCCATGATCCGCCTCCCACGTGAAGCCAGAACCAGGAGGATGGTGCTTCCTATAAGTATCATAAAAGTCTAAATCATGAACAAGGGATAACAGCAGTTTTGAAGTCACATCCAAAGTATAGGTTGCCTGTGCACCCTGTCGGTCCTTGGAATGCAGAATACAATTAAAATCCCCCACCAGAAGGGTTGGCGTGGCACCTGCAAGAAATGGTTTAATAAGATGAAACAACTGCTCCCTTCCTGGTTTAAGGGCAGGAGCATATACAGCACATATTTTGAGCGGCAAACCATCCATCAAAACAGACAATAATATAGCCCGTCCGGGCCATAAGATTTTTTCCTCCGTGATTTGCCAATGCTTATGCCGGAAAAGAACAACGACCCCATCATTCTTGTTGGCACCTCCAGACCACACCGAGGGTCCATAGGGCCAATGTTGCTGCAAGGAAAAATATTTCGGTTGATAAGGAAGAAAACATTCTTGCAAGCAAATGACATCAAAACGTGTGTGTGCAAAATAATCAAGGACTGTGTTCCTACGCAAAGCTGTCCCCAAACCTCTCACATTACAAGAGGCTAGGGAGATGGCCATTATGATTAGGAGAGAACAACCAGTCATACTGTTTAAAGTGGAACATGGGCCCCAGAATCATCATCTTCTACCCTGGCAACTTCTGCTGAACTCTGGAGAGTGGAAGCCGAAAAAAGGGCCTCCAAGTTCGGCGTGCACTCCAGATCCAGCTCTGGACTATCAGAAATTTCTAGAACCTGGGCTATGTCCTGAATAACCTCCTCTGAGTCAGAGAGGTGTAGAAGAGCATCAAACCGTCCCCCTCCAGAAAAGCGATCCAGAGAGGAGGTACGACGCTTAGCACCTGTAGAGGTATCCACTACATTTTGAGATGTACGGGTTTTCCGCTTATTTGACGTATATGTAGACCAGCCACTATGGTCCATTTCTTTCTCCTTTTGCTGGACTACCGCAGGCTGGGCTTTTTTTAACACTGAGGTTTTGCCTGCTGATTTTACCACTTTCACCGAACGTTGTGGCTTCGGAGCAGACTGCACTGTGGGAGAAATGACCGAAGGGATTGTCTCAGGCACAACTGTAAGTGAAGCCTCAGGAGTGGAGGGTGCCTGGCTTACACCTGGAGTGGGAACCACACCCGAGGCAGACTGAAGCATCGTTTGCGCGCTGCGCCTTTCTAGCTAAGGCCTCTTGTTTAAGGCGCAGGGTTTCCACACGTTCTGCCTCATCCACCTCTTCCACCTGTGGAGACTGCAGAGCAGGGTCAAACTCTGGGTCCGAGGGGTCTGCACCATATGCCTCAGCATTGTCCTCATTAGTCCCCTGAGACACCCCACATCGCCGGATCTCAAGACCATCAATAAACCCCAAAATCTCAGAGTCCGTGACATCCTGGCGTGCAGCAGATGGGCCTGCTATAGTGCGCGGGGCAGATGGAGGAGGTGGAGGTCCCTGCGCACTGGCAGCAGAGGCATAGGAGAACTTTCCTTAGGACAGGTCTTAAACAAATGGTCAGTACCACCACATAAATTGCATTTTTTGGGAACCACACAATCTTGCGCTTTATGGTCAGCACCCCCACAATTCCTGCAGACCATGCCAGAGCACTGTTCTTTAGCATGGCCGAATTGCTGACAAAGTCTGCAGAAGAGGGGCTGGCCTGAATATACCAAAAACCTTTATTAGCCCCCAGGGAAAAAGTCTGCGGAGGGTGCGCCAGGCCCCTGACACCTGTGGGGACTTCTTTAAACGTCACAGTATATTTCCGTTTACCATTCCAGATACCACAGATATTTTTTATCTTTTGCCCACCCCTGATTGGTGCTGCAATAACGAGCCAAAAATACCTCAATCAACCGAGGATCAGTGTAAGGATTATACATGTGAACTACTAGAATGACTTCGTTCGGGGCAGAGATGGAAGTAACAGTGAGGCCACGTAAAGGCGGGCTATCTGTATGGGCAGCCACATGTTGCAACAAACTCTGACAAATGGAATCACTGGAAAATGTGACATCAAAAATACCTCTGCTGGAAAAGTCCTGAATACATTCAATAGCACGGTCAGAAATATTGCATTCCTTTGTGATAATTTTCTCAACAAGAAATAGCACATTCTTCTCCTTACGGTGCATCTCATTCACTTCTACACGTACTGTATTAGGGACAAAATCATGAATGCGGGAGGCACCCGCCATGGGGGAAGATGAGGCCATGAGGAAAGTCTCGTGGAGAGAGTCACCACACCCTCATAAGAGTCAAAATGGAAAGGCACATGGTGGTAGGCGTGAAATGGAAGAAAAGACGGCTGCGCCACTCAAATGCACAGCGCTGGGAAGTGAGAAAAGAGACGACACGTAAGCTGTATGCAAAGCTTACCTCCCGAGGGAAGTGTAAAGGGCAGTAGATGGCACTGTTGCGCAAGAAAGCTGCAGGCAAGTGAGCCCTCAGCGCGCTACCACAGCGTCCGTGGCAACAAGAAGCACAACAGCCGGGGGAGGCCGGGAGCAGCCACAAGGGCGTCCCCCCTTCTGGACAAGTGGCAGCTCCGCTCGCAGACGCACCAACGTGAAGGCACGAGGAACAAATGTCAATGCGGCGGAAGATTGGCTCCGCCGATCCTGCAACAGTGTAGCAAAGATGTCTGGAAGGCAGGCTGGAACGGAAGGCAGGCTGGAACGGAAGGCAGGGTCACCCACCAGCTTCCAGGAGTGCAGCCAGGTCCCGGGCAGGCCAGGAGTCGCAGGCCCGTCCCTTCAGCTGTAGGGAAACACAGAAGTCTCCAGGCGAGAAGGCCCCCACCCGTCTACCACAACCAGAGGAATCAGCCTTGCCCC
Source organism: Calotriton arnoldi (assembly GCA_963921515.1). Lineage (NCBI taxonomy): Eukaryota > Metazoa > Chordata > Amphibia > Caudata > Salamandridae > Calotriton > Calotriton arnoldi. The sequence goes on from CAWUFW010007281.1 coordinate 1,024,583, forward strand.
GGGCAAGCCAGGGTACAAAGGCCCAGCTCCTTAGGAAAGGCAAAACAGCAGGAAACACTCCTCAAGGCACCCTTCACCCCTAAAGACGCAGCCTGGCTCCGGACACGCCAGAGAGACGCAGGCCCAGCCCATCAGGGATCAGGAGTCACCTCTTGCCCTTCAGCACCAACCAAGCTGACACTTGATCTTAACCAAAAGGCCAAGAAGCAAATGCTAAAAATGCATATAGTCATTTCACAAAAGTGAAAACGATAAATTAACAAGCAGTGAGAGAGGTGATGATTTTGGGATCCTCCCTAACCTAGGGAGAGAACCATGCAGATGCCTTGAAAACAAAAATCACATCTTTTGAACGATTCGGTGGTGGTCCCATCCTCTTAGAACCACCCCAAGCACAGTTATTGGCAAAAATACAATCCCAACCAAAGGCCCTGCAAAGCATTATGGGACGAGATTAGCAGTGGGCAGTGAATATTATAGTATCCAATATCAAAATAATTCTACAAAGAGCTGCAGTTCCACTAGTCGTTACTAGATGTCCTCACAGAGTCAAATGCAAAAGCTTCATGAAAGGGTTTCAATGCTTTTGCATTTGACTCGTGAGGGACATCTAGTAACGACTAGTTGAACTGCAGCTCTTTGTAGAATTATTTTGATATTGGACACTATAATATTCACTGCCCACTGCTAATCTCGTCCCATAATGCTTTGCAGGGCCTTTGGTTGGGATTGTATTTTTGCCCATAACTGTGCTTGGGGTGGTCCTAGGAGGAAGGGACCACCACTGAATCGTTCACATAATATGCTTTTTGTGTTCAAGGCATCTGATTGGTCCTCCCCTAGGTTAGGGGGACCCCAAAATCATCACCTCTCTCATTGCTTGATATTTTATTGTCAAAGTTCATTTTTGTGAATTGGTTATATGTTTTTTAGCATAGAAAATTGCTTTATCAAAGCGTTTGTAGGTGTTTATTATACTGTTGTTACACTATGTCAATTAGCACAGTTTTTCACTCTGCTACGTGCAATTTGCGTAGTAGTGCTAACTGTGCATGCTCTGTGAGCGTAGCGAAGTATTATGCCCAGGGTTACTGTTGACACCAGCTCTTCCATGTCATCCAGCTCCAGCTGTGGCGCTGGGCTCCCACCTCCAGTCTGCATTGCTGCCTTCTGGTTGCCTGCGAGTTTCTCCTTGGTTTTGCGCTTGATGTCAATCCATCGCCTCTTGACCTCGTCCATTGACCTCTTGTGCTCTCCGACGGCATTCACCTTGTCCACGATGGACCGCCATATTCCATTTTTGGTGCCCAATGACACGTTGGAGGTGACGAACAGTTGTTGATGGTGTTCCATCACCTCCATGACCAGGATCCTATTCTCCTGCGGACTGAACTTCGTCTTCGTCTTCTTCTTGTCCTTGCCCTTCCCTGTCTCCAAGGTCCCAGGCTGGTCGACCGGGTGCTTGTGTGGTTCCGCTCTTCCTCTGCGCCTGCTCCGGCTGCCTCCATGGTGCTTCGGTGTTGGTCATTTTGTGTTTGTGTGTTTTTTCTACTTTTGTAGTGATTTTCCCACCTGCCGTGTGTGTATAGCAGGCCTGGCGCTGCTTATCGCTGATTTCCTCATCGCAGTTTGGCCCATCGCATGGTTTTTTGCGTTGGGGTTTGGGTTTTTATCACCGTCGTGGTTGTTGTATCGCGGACATTGTCCGCGTTTTCAGGAGACTATCGCATGGTACCGCCGTGTTGTGAATTCCATGTTAACACAGGGTTATTTTCCTGCGATAGACTGCGATGTGTAAAGTTGCGTTAGCATTTTTTGGAGATGTTTAGCGCATGTTCTTGTGAATATCCCCCTATATGTTACTCACAGGGTCGGACTGGGGGAGAAAATAGGCCCAGGCATCAAAATAAAAGTAATCCCCATCAGCGAATCTGATTGCTAAAAAAGTATCCAACATTTTCAAATCAAGGTAGGGTGGCCACCTGTCCCTATTTTTCACGGAACGTCCCGAATTATTGCTTCTTGTCTGTTAAGGTTTGAATTGTCCATTACAGATGCTAATTGCCCCTAATTATAGGCTTTTACAAGAAAAAGGGCAGAACTAACATAAATAATAAAGATGTCCTCGTGAGATAGCTGATCAAGCACACACTCTGATTAGGCTGCTGGCCTAGTCATGGTGCTTGGGGTTTCATTATTGGAGAAACATTCTCCTGGGCACATTCTGCATGTCCCTGCATTGTATCATCAGCTGTTCAACTGAAAAGCTTACATTGCTGATTGGCTGCATGAAAAGCTGCTCAGGATTTTTCCATTCTCCCCTTTTTTCTTCAGCTCAATGTGGGTACCTCACGTGAACACTTATTACAAACATTTCCAATGTCATAGACAGCCCCACAGCAGCTGGGCGTGCTTTACAATCCATTTGTAATAACGTTCTAGAGGACAGATAGATTTTTTCCAGCTTAATCCTGTTTTATTTCGGTGCACAGTCACTCTGATGTAAATTCTTAAGTTTTAAATTTATATGCAGCTTGGCTTCACATAGTTTGTTTTGATTAGGGTACTGGTTGGGTTTTACATATGCTTCATGACCCATTTTCAGCACAGATTTTAAGAATATTTCTTGCTGTAGAAACAGCATATTTTGACACATTAGTAAATATTTACTGGGCAATACCGAACTATTGCACACTGTTCAATGGCCAACTATACTATAACAATATCTTTTTGCACAAATAGATCATTGTGCCATGGGACAAAACCAACTTTTCCCGAAACCCAGTATAACGTCGCAAAACAAACCGACACAGATATTTCAATTTTATATTTTTCCATAGAAGACATTGCTTTCTTTATCAAGGCCACTGTGATCACACAAATATGCATTCCCACATAGTACATTAATTTAAGGATTTATGGTAAGGAGCAACATCAACTGCTGGCCGTCATGGATTAACTGACCTGCAGAAGTCGGATTATCCAATGACTCCCTTTTATGGGGACACATTAATTGCCAGTCAGGGTTCTTATTTAACAAATCAAAAATTAACTGAATGAACCGGAAGTGAATAGTTAGGTTTTGGTGGCGTGGAGTGTAAGAAATTGGGCTACCTTTTGAGAATTGTCAAACCTTTCTCAAGCAGGAACTACAATCCTTGTCAGGGTGAGGCACAAGCTAACCCCAAATTAATCTGTGCTCAACCCCCAGGTAGCATGGGACAGAGCAGCAGGCTTAATAAAGAGACAATGTATGAAGTATGTATGCAGCACTTCAAGCAGTAATAAAATAAAAACACAACATAAGAAAAATACCACGCCAAATTAGTAAAATTGTGTATGTTTTAATAAAGAAATCATAACACACGACAAAAAGGTAAACATACACACACCCACTGACCCAAAAAGCCCCTCACACATGCACTCACCAACCCATACAGCCACTGACTAATCCACTCACTCATCCATACAGGCAGTCACACACACCCTCACCCACCCACTCAGACAACCATACAGGTACTCAGACAACCAATCACTCACCAATACAGCCACTCATGTACCCACTCACATACCCATACAGCCACTTAGACACCAACTGACTGACTGAAACCGACATTCACACAACCAGTCACTCAGCCATACATTCACTGAGACACCTAATCACTCACTTATACACACACACACATCGTGTTTGATCTTAGTGTAAAACAATAAATTTTTTCAATATTATATGTATAGAAAAACGATATTTTTGTGATTGATATTTTTGACATGCTATTTCAGTTTCACAATATTTTAGGTTTCGATATTGTGTCAATGATCAGAAAAAAATCCAATCAGTAGAATCGGAGCTATGCAAGTTTAAAGATTTCAGTGAAAATATTGTGAAAAAGCACAAAACACCAACTGTGGATATCTGGTTCTGCTAGACCGGGAAAAAGTCACAAGTTCAGGCCGACGCAATGTAGCGCTGGCCAGCTACAGGGACCCAGCTAGGCCTGCTGAAAAAGAGTACCATAAATCATGGATTCCTCACACAAATCAGTTATGTACCTCAGCACTCATCTTTAGCAATTCTTGTTGTTCCTATCTTAGCACCCACAAACAGCTCTGCCAATGCACCTGTGCTGCAACTAACCCAGCTACTTGAAAAGCAGGGCTGGGAACCAAAAGCTGGCACACACTTTTCATTGTAGAAACGTATCCAATCATTAAATGCATTGATTGAAATTGGGCATTAAAACATTACCGTCTCCGAACACTACCGCCACCAAACCTTGGGAAAAATGTATAGCCCAGAAGTGTGCACTGATTTAGCACCTCAAAGAATTAAACATATAGCATTACACGTTGATCTAAGCTGGGCAAAAAAAAGTTAACAATGCATGGGCCGAATTGCATTGTGCAATCCTAGGCAATTGTCTCTTCACATGAGAGCACCTTAAAATGGTGTCATTTAGCATGTCATGAAT